>WBMY01005581.1:329902-343711 GCA_013397315.1 Donacobius atricapilla | reverse complement strand
CTCTCCTCTCCTCTCCTCTCCTCTCCTCTCCTCTCTCCTGGGAGTTTAGGGTGGACACTTGGCAAACCTGTTATCCATCACAGTAATTCACAGAATCTGGCATGTACTAGTTGGACAATATTCCATTGTTTAAATTGAGCTCTGTCAGTCTTTGCCATTGATATTAAACAAAAGTCAGGATTATTAAAGCATATGGGCGCATGGCCTCATACACTTGTTAAGCCTCTTTCTTTGAGAATGTGACTGCTGTTGTTGAACATTCTGAAAAATATATGTAGTATGCTACAGTACATAGGGAATCACAGATGTCAAGGGGAAATGATACGTGAAAGCTGTGTATGTTTAAAAATGCAGCACTACTGTACCTTCTTAAAAGGAAAAGAAACTTTCCTCCTTCTCCCTCCTTCCCCCTGTTGCCAGTTAAAATGAACTGTCAGAGCCTGGATAAAGATACAAACAGGATTGCATACCTTACGAAGCCTACAGTGACTCTTAGACTTTGATCTAATTCTATTTGCTGCTTTATGATGCATGAAGCTGTCAGATAAAGAGGTGTTCAAAAAAATCCACTCGAGCTGTCAGGGCTGACAAGCCCTGTGATGGATTACAGAGAAAACAAAAGGGTTATCACCTTAACCACAAACATTTATATCTTTTTTTCATAAGGGTGCTTCAATCAACATGTAGTTACCAGGGTGCAGGTTGTTGTGAGCCTGTAGGAACATAGATCCAATGACATATGTTGAAACAGCATTTAAAAAGTACAACACACATGCGTTGGCACTAATATGCTGCTGACATGGTACAGTTGTGCTTACTTAGATCAAAGATAAGAATCCTATAGTTTTCAATATAAAAAGGATTCTTTTTTGAAGAACAGATTTTCCCCCCCACATGCCATTCAAAGATTAAACACAGTCATAACAGTCTGAATGGGATTTAACTCAAAAAAAGCCCCGTACTTAAATATGCCCATATGATTACTTACACAATAGAAACTTCAGCACAGAATGAAGAGCAGCTAGGATTTGACTTATGTGAAGGAAACAAACAAAAAAATTGCACTTGCTTCTTTTTCAGCATCAGAAAGCATTCTTGTGGCCCATTCATCTACCATCTCTTCCCCCTTCTTTGCCTATGTCTATTAATTCTTAAAAGGCCACCACAACAAACAATATTGGACCTGAAATTTATCAAACAAAGCTAATATTCTACCTCTAGTACTGCATCTGTGACACTCTGGTGAAAACAAGGCAAGGCATAAGACACGTACTTGAGCTGATAATACAGACCTTTTGCTTGTGGTTTACACTCAGAATCAAGAGTTGGATGGATTCTCTTGTGGTCAGTACATCCATATGCTGAGTGACACAGGGCCAGACTCTGGGATACTGCAGTAATATTTGATTCTTCAGTGGTTATTTTTCCTCTACTTAGTAACTGTGATAACAAAGTAGGCTCAACACCATGAAAGGGTTAAAAATAATTTGTTAGTTTATGGACAATAAACCCACTCATAGCTGCAGCTTGTGATGGCCCTTTTCAAAGAATCCCAAGAGCCACATATTACTGGAACCTTGGAAAAACATGAGGAAAATTATTGTTCTGTGATTGCCCTAGTTCTCCATCTTTTTCCAAAAAAGCTGTTACTGTCTGCTGCCCAAGAGAGGACCTAGGTGAACATTTGGTCCAACCTTACACCTCCCTTGTTATAATGAGGGAATTTGTATCTGTGGCAGAAAAAACTTTTGCCAGGATTTATTTATGTCATAGACACACATATATATTTATGCAGATAGCCTAGATGAAGCCTGCCAAATTAGCAGTGAACTACTGAATTTAACACAAGGTCTGTATCTGGAAAGAAGGTTAAAAGTGAGGCATTTTTCACACAATGTCTTACACACCTGTGGTGTGATGTGCTCAATGGGAGAGGGGGACTCATTTCACCTGCCAGTGAACCTCTAATGTGAAAAAGTCACTTGGGTTTGGATACTGGGACAAAAACAAAACCATCTTGAAGCTCCCCAGCAGGTGGGTTGTGATATTATAATGAGCATGTCCAGGCTTTTAGAAGACAGAGAATCCCACAACAGCACAGGGCCAGGTTCTGAGTTAATGTACAAGATCTATTGCTCCACATTACAGAAACCTGGACTATTTCTCCCATAAAACAGAGCACACTCTAACACTGGAAGTTGTGTATCAAAGCAAGTCAGAAACAGAGATAGATCTCAAGGAGAAGTGTTCAGAGCGGGATGAAGAGCTGAGAGGAAACACTGGCAGGCCTGAAAACAATTCTCTCACAGATATGGACCACCTAACAATACCAGTAAATCATACTGGCTTAAAGGTCTTCTTTCTGATGGATTTACTTTTAACATCTACTGTCTGAAGGAAAAAGAAAAAAAACAACAGAAAAAAATATAAAGGTCCAAACATATTGATTACAAAAAAAAAATTAGAAGCCCTCTTAAGTGCTTCTTTAACTACACCAAGACCAGGCGTGATCTTGGTTAGCAGCTGTTGGGGGAGGGAGGACACCATTTCCTCAGTAATTCTAGCAGGCTTTTAAGGTTGTTTCCCTTCTCAGCTCTACTTTTCTGGTGACACTTGCCAAGCATTGATAGACACAAACCTTACCATCATTCATTAAACTATATTCCTTTGCCATAATTATGCAACAAACCAATAAAGCTCCTTGTCAGAAAGCTGAAAGGCAAGCTGGTTCAGATAGACCATTCTTAGTATGCACAGTGTACATTCACAGGCAATAATACAGTGGGAATTCAGCTAGCCTGAGCATAGGCTGATGTGAAGCATATGATATTACTTATGTAGGCATGAAAGCAATCTGCTTTAATATCAGACACTTTAGTGCAAAGAATGTCAGGGTTACCAAAGGTTAAAAACAGGCCACTGGATTTTTTGTTGCCTATTTTTTTTTTAAGTATGAGCTGAAAAAAATGTGGGATTACTCCATTTTCAGTTTTTGGGTGCTGCTGAGTAAAACAGCAATAAATAATGCAAGTTAAAATGAACAGCAAGGTAAGAAAAAGGAGGTGGAAAGTGCCACAAAGCAAAATACACAGAGAAAAAGAAGAGTGTGAGAAATGGCCCTCTGCCATTCAGCTACAGATGGTAAGTGCTGCTCCTAGCGGGATTTGAGCATCGTCTCATTGATTCAGCACCTTCACAGAGTGCTGGACAGAGGTTCAGCATGTCAGAGGTCAGATTCCCACCCAACAGTGCTGCCTGCCATCCTGCCTATGCTGGTACAGACAGATTTCCATGACGCCTTGCCATTGCACACCTCACAAGCATCTGGCCTGGCAGAATAAGAGCAGTTTGCTGTGTTTTCCTGACCAGGAGCTTGACAGTCTGTCACACAGCTGGGCTGCGGTGTCACAGGGCACCCTGCATGCCTGGTGGGCTGCGGGAGCAGGGCCTGCGGTACCCACCCGGCCCCTGGTCCCTGCCAGCTCTCACTTGCATTCCAGCACAAGAGGCAGCTCCTGCAGCACTTTGAACTTTCACTTTTCCTTTACTAAAATTAAAAACCAGGAACATAACCAAGCTAAGAGTTCCCAAAATATCACGTGGGAAGCATGACTGAGAACAGAAGCCAGGTGGAATGTTTTTCAGAGGCTGATTGCTTTTTCAGTGTATTAGCATCTATTTTTTTTTCCCCAGCACTGGAATCCTAAGGTACTAGGGAGCCTAAGAAAAGCAGGAGCTCTTGTGCAGAAGGATAAAGAACCAAGATAAAGCACGACAAAAGGAACTGAAAATGAAAACGTTTCTCCCATTTTTCTCAAAAGCACAGTTCTATTTCTGTTTGAATCCATGTGTCACAAAAGATAAAAATTGTAAATATTGAGGCAAAATAATGTAAGCCATTGTAAAATGATTTGCTTTCATAACCTACTGTGAAGTGACCAAACCCCCTTCATTTACTGATAGTCTTCTCTCAGGCTGGTGCTACCTGTCTGTTCATTCACACACAGGACTGAGCCTGCTATTGTCCATTTATGACACATGCAAAGGAAGAAAAAGAGAGGGAGAAATAAAAAGGAAGAAAAAGAGAGGAAGAGAGAGGGGGGAGAAAGACAGAGGGGGGAGAAAAAGAGAGCGAGAGAGAGAGAGAAAGAAAGAAAGAGAGAGAGAAAGACAAAGAGGGGGGTAGCATGCAGTGAAAGGAAGACAGATGGGCCTATCAGTTATGTATATTGTGACCCACCTGCCAGTCACAGCCCCATGGGAATGTGGCATAATAAATACTGAAAAATGGAGAGTAGGAATTAAACTTTAAAAACTCAACCCAACAACCAAACATATTGAACAAAGTAAATTGTCTGGAAAGGAGAAGTGTAATAAAGATTTTTTAGGAGCATATAAATCAAAATTTCAAAAGAAATTTGCCAAATGGGGTCTCAGCTCATGTGCAGTCAGTGGCAGGAGGGTGTAAATTGTGGATCTAGAGAGGATGATTGCCAGCACGCCTAGGTATGAGGGGGTTGATTCAATAAATATTCATGATGGCAGCACGTATGCTCTAAGCACACACCCTGCCCCAGCAAATCCATTTTGGCTGAACTTCACCCCCAGCCCTGGAGCCTCTGCATGCTCTTGCATCACCCTCAGCTGAGTCCCACTGCTTTTTGTGTTTGCGTGTGTGTGTGCATGTGTGTGAATGTGCAGATGTATGAGTCCAGCCCCTTCAGACCAAACCTGACCTATTTCTCCTAGTCCTATCTCATTACCTGTCCTCCCAGAGTGCAACAGTAAACTTCATTGTGAGATCTCCAGCTTGTCATGACCATCCAAAACTACCTCACTGAGCAAAAAATCCTTCATACTAAGATCAGAAGTAATCCAAATCTATTTTTCTTTCGCTGAATATGTGTTTCATGAAAAACCTTGCTTCCCTTCTCAAACAACAAGAAGTCCAGAGGATCATCTCTTGCTTCTGTTAAGCATTTTCTTCACACCAGCCCTGAAGGTGTTTCACCAAGTAAATCCCAGCCACTCTTATAATGGCCACATGCTTCTTTGGATTCCCAAGTCACCATGACAATTTGTTGTGGAGATTTGGTTAATTCACAGAGAATACCCAGCTTGCACACAGACCTGAGGAAAAACGTGATTTCCCCTTGTGGGGGAACATTGTGCATTCAGAGACACCTGCCTTTGCCTGCGTCTTTGTTGTAAAATCTCAAACTGGTCCATGGAGGTGACTCTTCCCTGAAAATGCTCTCACCTATACAAGGATGAATGTACTGTGGCAAAACCACTCTATTTGCCTTCTGCTTTTCTGCGCCCTTTTCCCATCTCTGAGTTCATACTAATCCTCTTCTTTCTGTCCCTTTCCTGTCACTGAAGTCCTTCTCCATCTCCTCTTTTCACCTCTCATTCATTCATTCCCCTGTCAGGAGGATATGTAAATGAAGTCTAATACTAATTTAAAGACCTCTTTGATGTAGGCTCTATCTAATGAGAAAAAAAAAAAAAAAAACAAAAAACAAAAAACAAAAAACACCCTAACAGTATCTGAGTTACTTTCTGCTCTGATCTTTTCACTGCTTTTAACAGCTTTTAACCTCAAGAGTTCTTTGTCTTCACATCACAGGCAGGGAGCCAGGGCTGAGGTTAACTTTTTTAACAATATGTGAACGAAGGTAATTACATAAAGAAAATTTTAGCAGAATTTTTTTTTAATCTTTCTGGGTAGGGAGAAAACCAAAACCTTCCAAAGGAAGAGAACTGTGTGGCGGAGAATGCTTTTCCCACTATTGAGTATTCCCATCATGCATGGGTGCGCCAGGTGGGGGCCCAGAGCATCTAACAGAGCTCAGGAGCAAACAAAATGGAGATGTTCTCTCAGCGTGGTGCTCACCAGGGCAAATAGCATCTGGCTAAACAGCAGCAGGCAAGCCCACCTCTGGTGACATCCTGAACAGGTTTTCTTCATGAGCTTTCAGTTCCAACATAGAAATAAATATCTACTCTTGTTCTCATGTTCATACAACATCTCTTTCCTCACATTCTGTGCTATTTTTTTATTCTGTCTTGTTACTTTTGGCGTCAGATATTACTAATACATAAATCTAAATTTCTGAAATTTTTCAACAATTGCACACAAATCTTTGATCCAAAATCAGTAGAATAAAAGCAGATGGGTCAAATACATTATTGAACTACTGGGATATGCCCAGATATGAAGATGGTCCCCACTTCCAACAACACACTGAAGTCCTGACTTTGCTATGTGGCTTGAATAATTAGACTGGAAAATTGCCTAGCTGTTTTGTGGAGATGGTTCCCCTACAGACCTCCACCATTAAATAGAAGGACCTAAATAACAACTGTTTTATATTAGGGATGCTGTATAATAAAAATGAGATCTGGTACTCAAATACATCCTGCAGCAAGCACATAAGATGACCACAGAAAGCATCTTCCCCTGCAAAAAAAAACCCAGTTCAAACACCTTGGAACTCAGTGGCCTTGATGAGGATTGACAGAGCCAGATATGGAAATTGGAGAATTTTACTGGAAAGTGGTTGCAGGAGCATGAATATAAAGGGTATGCAAATCTCTACAGGTTATAAACACTGAGAATAAAATTATAGATGGGCTACTTGAGTGACATGTTTTCTAATAATATAATATAGAAACAGACTCTTAGTGAGCACAAGTTGAAAGTACTGACACTGTGGAATAGCTTCTCAAATTAATTAAAAGAAGAAAACACATTAAGTTAAAGCATGGGAACAATTCCTCTTTTGTGACAGATGAGTTAAACAGACTGATGTTTTTACTGTACAAAGGGATGAATCTTTGGGGATCAAAGTTGTATGTGTTACAGTTGCATCTTTTCAAAATATGTAAATCAATTAATTCATTCTGTTATATTCTTTGAAAGTAAAGAGTTGCAAATATGCTGTTGCTTGTTGTCAACTCATGGTCTTCCCAGTTTCATGAGGTTCATGTATTATCATTTCTCTTTGTTTGATCTTTTTTACATAATCAGACATTGCAACAGGAAGTGAGGCCTCCTTGTCCCTTGTCAGTCGGCAGAGACAGTGAGAACTCCCATCCACACCCTGCCTCACAGCAGGACTTTCTTGATCAGTGCATGCCAGTGTGCCTCTGATGAGACAGGCAGATTATTGCACCTAGGGAAAAGGTGGCCCATAAAAAATACTCTCCAGTGCTCCACAAGCCAATGGTTTCCCTATTGAAGCAGAGTGATTTACAGGTGATGTGTGCAGTCTGGAAGATTAATCTAAGTATCAGCCTGACAGTTTTCACACTGAATAAGAATAAAATTGATGGATGAAAAAATATAAAAATATGTGCTGCATGTTTAATATATTTTCAATCTTTCCAAAAGTATATGTAGGAAATCTATATGATACTTCCTTGGAAGAAAAATATGATCTGATCCTTGTCTGAATTATTGGTACTGCAACCAGACTTCAGGATGGACATCACGGATGTGTAACTCAATTAATACTATCACTGGGACCGAAGGGGCTGTGCAGGAAGTGAGGTCACATCCAATTTCACATCTCTATGATTCTACAATTAAATCCTAAGTGTGATCCTCCAAAGACCCTTAAAATACCAAGTCTTAGGACTTAGGAAACAACCCCAGGGAAAGAAAAAAAAAGAAAAAGGAAAGATGGCTTTTCAGTTATCAAACCTTTACATTAAGAAATGGTTTCACTGAAGAAGGGTGTGAATGTAACAGACAAGCAGGAAAGAACAGTGCTGACAAAGCAGTAGGCTAATACAGCCAACCCAGTGACACCAAGGGCTGGTGATGAAAAAGTGCCAAGCAATAGATCTTGGGACAGAAGTCACCCTTCTACATCTATGCTTTATTGTTGAGAAATGAGGAAAAGACTACACTTTGGATTTGATTGTCTCCGCAGTTCATGCACTACCTCAGTTTCACAGTGCAGCACTTCCTCTTGCAGGTCCTCAGCCAGCCAATTGCCATGGATTGAAAAGCATGGATTAACACCCAGACTATCCCAGCTGATATGTGTGCCCATGCCACTCTTGGTTTGTCTGTGTCCTCAGCCTAGGGGCTGCCTATAAATCAGACAATGAAGGGTATACAGCCAGCTGGTTAAGATGCATGAGCTGAGGCATGTCTGAAGTGTGCCTTTTGGAGCACAGAATGTTCTGCAGGTATATGCCCAGCAATAGAGCTTCATGTCACTCTCATGACAGTCATGACTCTACAGCCATCAGGCTGTTAGTTGGGTGGGAAGCAGGGGGAGTTGTAGCGGTGTGGGTTTTTATATTTGTTTGTTAACCAAACGGTTTGTTCTGTGTACCCTCTTGATTTCTGTGTGCTTGGTTGCTCCCTATTCTGCCCCTGACAACCCCATGTATCCATTTCACTGCTCCCCTCCCTGGTGAGCTGCCTGTCACTCGGCGACCCGACCCAGCTTCTAGAAAGTTCTGGGAAGGACCTCGAGTGGTAGGCTACTGCTGGGGAGACCCTCCTCCTCCCTAAGGGAGTTGGCTCCTGAGGATGTCCCTCACCCCCTGAGCCACCCCCCAGGGTAACCCCATTGGCTTTTCCTTCGTTGGCTCCCCTTGCCCCTCCCCTGTTTAAAAGCTCATGTAACAGATGTTCTTGGCTCTGCTTGGGCTGTAGCGGCAGGATGAGGAGGTCCCACGTCAGGTCCACCAATGAACTTGTTTGCTCCCCCATTCAGAGTCCTCCTGTGCTTCCTTGTCTCCGTCGTTGCACACTGAGTGCCTCCCTGAGGATCAGGTCCGGTGAGCTGGGAGACTCACTCAGCCAGCTCCTCCCAGTCGCAGGGATCCAAACCGGATCATGCTGCACGGTGCCAGGGCTAGCCCGGCAGTGGGAGAAAGGGTTCTCCAGGGGCACCGCGACAGCGAGTGGAGTAGGAGTACCAACGTTCACAGTCACTTCTGAACCCACTACAATTTCCCATATATGGATATATGCCTCATGAAACCCAAGGAGATGATCCACTGCTCAAAAATAGACTTGGAATCTTTCTGTAGGCCATAGGTTGTTTTTTTGGCTCATCATGTTTTGTTCTTTAGTTTTCTGGAAAGATAATTATTAATTTGTAACTTGCAGAAAGCAGATTACACAAGTCACAGTTCTGCAGGAACTGAGGGCAAAGCAGACTTCATTCTCTTTTGCGAAGACATTATTATCAGTGACTCATAAAGCAGAAGTATTCAGAAAGACTACCATGTTATTTAATTGTTTGTACAATTTTTGCAAAGGTAAGGATAACTGAAAAGATGCAGTCCCTCAGAAAGGGAATCAACATTGTATGAAAGCTAATAATTTTTCCTCAAACAAAAAGGAAGACTGAAAAATATTGTGAAAAATATTTTTAGGTGAAATATATTACATTTTTACAATTTGCAAAGTATCCAAGATTGGTTGAACAGGTAACTTTTAACTTTATTCTTCCCTATTTCTTGTTCTCTTTTCTTCTCTTTTTTTCTTCCTCTCCATTTTATTAATTATGAAATAATAGAGAAAATAAGAGTTAAATGTGTTCAGTATTGATCAACTGAGAGAAACACTGAACATCTCACTTCATTTAAGAAGGCGAAAGGCAATCAAACTTTCTTTTTCTTCAGTATAATTTCTGTCATCTTTTCAGACTGATTTTGCAACTTTCTTCACATACACCAAGTTTAAACTGTTTTCCTTGACTCAAAATCTCTGTAAGTTGGCAATCCAGCCCTCACCCCAGTTCCTTGGAGGACAAGCCAGACACTCTGCGGTAGAGAAAGATCAACAAGAATGAGGGATCTTCTCAGAAGCATTTTAACTGCATTAGGGCAGAACTTAGATGGACTTGTTCATCTCACTTAATGAACTGCCTTACCTTCCTTTATCTGTCAGTGATGTTAACTTTAATATCTATTTGTTTCATGCTTTTGTTGCCTCTTCAATGCTTTTTTTAGTGCAATCCATTCCGTGTGGAATAGCGACCTTCACTGATAAATTACTGTACCTTCCTCTTTCGCTTCTTCACAACGTTTGTAATTTAATCAAAACTTCAGGGATAGAAGTTTTTACATTCTTGAATAACTAGTTGTTTGCTCCTTCTGTATCTGTTTTCTTTGTTTTAACAGCACTTTTAAGTTTGCTCTCCCATGCAATTTACTGAGTTGCCCTTTGCCATTGATCTGTGGATCCTTTTGGTGTTTGGACCATAAAAATTTGTAAGGTCTTGGATATTTGCTTTAATATTGTACCAGGTTTAAGCACATACTGTGTAATTAAAAGAAGCCTGTCAACTTCATGTGTGAGGCTTATTATTAATATGGCTTTCCTAAAAGATTGCAGTGCAAAATCAAAAGAAAGCATTTTTCTTTTTTAATTTTCACAGCCTGCTTATTATGTGCATTCACAATTGTTGGTCTCAGCTTTATGGCACTCTTGGCATCGAGCTTCCTTTCCCTAGGTTCACCAAAAAGAGTTTGAAATGAAATGCCAGCAGCAGAGCTGAACCAGAAGGAAAACAGGCCATGGGCAGCACACAGTATGCATAAAGAAACACACAGAAAAAGGATACCTGCACCTGTATGGTCAAGGTTTCTGGAAAAAAAAGAAGTACTGCTCTTCTGCAAATAAACAGATCTGAAAGGAGAAGGTGTTAGACAACTGATTGCCTCAAAATTCCCTGCAATCTAGTCGGCACACTTCTTTTAATGAATACTACAATAGCTCTCAGCACCATCAACATTATACATGCAAGTAAGCAGTGGAATCACTGGGGGGAATGGTCTTTGAGAAGTTTCATGTTCCCCAAGTCCCCACTACCTGGAAAAGGTAAGCCATTAATCAGCCCTAGCTTTCTTGGTTTTGTGAAGCAAGATCAGAGTGATGTGAGCTTCAGCTGTCTTTTCTCCTACCGCACTCAACAAAGCTCCCTCAGTTCACAGCTTATAGAGTATGACAGAAGTATGCCTTAAGTCTCTAGCTGAAGGATTAAAGCTTTACAAACTTCTTAAAATCAGCCAGACAGCTCTAGCACGCATTAAAGCTTTTACCTCATTTCAAGCCTGGGTGACCCCCAAAACTGGACTAACGAAAATGTGCATACAGGAAATCTCCTCATCTCACCGTAATAGAGGGAAGGTCTGTTCAGACTGAAGAAATTGCTGGCACTGCCCTGAAAAGTACATGAGAAACATAATGGGACATTTGCAGCAGCTCACAGGAGGAAGGTACTGAGGTGATTGCTATGTCCTGTACTGCACATTGGGGAAATTACAGAAAAGGCTCTGAGCTTGTAAAGCCAAGCCAGTTTCCTAATATGAAAACAGCACTTCAACTGCAGCTAGCACCATACCCAGGCACCTACAGACTGCACCACACCTCCTCTAAACACTTCCTCCCTGCAGACCTCTCCCAGCTTGATTCAAATTACTGAATATTTTCTCCTAACAACTTCTGTTGGCTTGATTCGTGTGCCACCACCTACTGACTTACCAGTTAGCCAGAGTGGTGTGTCCATAATGCCTGGTGTGGTGGCCCTGGCAGACCCGTGAGGCTTGGCCCATGCTATGGAGATGCCACAGATTCTCTTTCTTTCCCTGTAAATCAAAGCATCCCCAGATGCAATAACAGATGAGGGCACGGCACTTCAGACATGCTCATCCCTTAGAGCTTTGCCTGGATTTACTGAGCTTGAGCTGACAGTGGCAAAATGCCAAATTCATCTGCCATTTTGCTAAATAAATCCTTGGAGGGTAGGGAGTCTGCCCCTGGACTTTGTGTTGCTCCTGTTTTAGCGCTGGTCATGGGTACATGTTCATACCACTACTGTTGTGGTTTTTCACCCCAACATTCCCCTAAATAGGGGGGTTCTGTCTCTTAGAGTCCCGTGCCAGGGTTGAAAGATGAGACGGACCTTGCAGCTCGGTCTTCAAAGATGTTTATTCTATTTCTATTCTATTTCTAACTCTTGGCAGGACTAGCCCTTTCTGCATCTGCCATGAGGAGAGTTTCTTCATTTCAGCTTCCTTCAATACCAGTTCCAAACTGGCTCATGCAAACTTGAGAAATGTTGGTGAGCTAAACATCCAAAAACCTTGTTTTCCTCTTGAAGAATATAAATAATAGGCAGAAGAGCATGAACTCTCAATTCTAAAATTTTAAAGGCCAGGTATAAGCCTAAACAATAAGTTCATAATTTTGAGATGCAAGACTTGCTGGCTAAGTTAATGTTTTTCTGCCTAACTGTGAAATAGTTTTGACACAGTACCTCAGTCAGTCACCTTGACATTCACAGCCTGGTAAGAATCATACTGATCCCTGACACTGTTTTCATCTTTTCCCTTAGTGCTTCCATCACCTTTGCTATTTAGAGACGCATCTGGGGTAAGAAGAACTGCTACCACAGTTTCTCTGACAAGTTCATTCCACATAACGCTGTCCTTGCTGGTCAGGAAGTTTTTGACTTATACCTCCAGAGTTATAGGGGCAGACCTCAGAATCCACCACAATAACTCCTGACATCACAGTCCTTCAATGGTACAGGCTGTATCCCTGGGTGTCCTCCACATGGTCACGGTGGATAGGGTCAGCTGCCATTGGCTAAAGCCAGGGTACACATGTGGTACTTGCACAGAATGAAGCTCAGAGTTCTCCAGGATTCTCAGTAGAGACAGCATCCAAAGGAACCAATTACAGAGTGATCTGTGGAGCAAGTTCAGTTAGATACCGCAAGTGGAGAAGCTCCCCTGGAGTCACATAACCAGAATAACAATGTAGCCTGTAGCTTTATAGTATTTGAAGTGAGGCCAGAAATCTGATGTCAGAAATCTTACTTGGACTAGTTTTTGATACACCACATTTGAGGAGACAAAGAAAATTTTGCAAGTCTGAGTTTGTCCTAAAGGAGATCCTGTGGTTCTATTTTTTCACAATCTTATTTCAGCTGAAAATGAATGAAGATGCATTTTCTAATGATTCTGAATGCTTTCCTGACAGTAAGAACTTGGGAATTTTCAGGAGGCTATTTCAAGGGAAACCTGAATGCAGTTTTTAACAGAAATGTCCATAAAAAATGACATGTCCAAAAGAACACTTAATAACAACAGCAATCATAAAAAATATTTCTCCCTGGCACCTAACTCCTAAATCCTCTTAAAACTTTCAAGATTCACTTTTTTAGTGGACCCACCATACTAGGAGACCAAATTACAAAAACACAAGCAAAACAGAAAAATTTGTAGGTCGTTGCAAGTAATAATTGACACATCAAAAGTAGAAAATTAATTCAAGCTGTGAACTAATTATCCTTGTCATCACTGACATCTCTTTTCTACTTCATATTTATGTCATTACCACGATTATTATTATTATTATTATTATTATTATTACCCTGTCCCCTCTGAACTCTTCCCGACTGAAATTGACTTCCAAGGAGCATCTTTCCATCACTAAGTGAATCCCCAAGAAATGAATAGCACTTGCTCTTATGAATCTCAGTATCATCAGCTCTTGATATCTCAGTCCAAACTCTACTTAAAGCACTTTAAATAAAGTTTCAGTTTGAGAAATCAATGACTTCTATAGAACTTTGAACCTTAATTCAAAGAAAGGAAACTTCCAGCACTCAGGATGGAACGGATGTAAGGGGTTAAAGTTTGCAACTGGGCAGAAACACCAGAAATGTAGGTGGTTTCACATTTGCCAAATTTGTTTTGTTAAATGTAGTGTAGTGGTCTATCTTTCGACTATGGAATAGGATTAGAAGAAAGGCAAAACAGGCTTAA
>WBMY01005581.1:249232-329476 GCA_013397315.1 Donacobius atricapilla | reverse complement strand
CTGGATGTCAGCAGCCGTGGCTCCCCTTTCTCTGCCGGCATCTGCTGGGCTTGGGGATCTGGCTTGGCTCCAGCCAGGGCCAGCCTCGGCACAGCCACCCCGGCCTGGCCCCAGGGGCAGCGGGACCAAAGCCGGGCCCTGCTGCTCCCCCACGCCTCCACCCTCAATGTTATCTCATGGCAAGCCCAGAGCAGGAAGAGAAAGCTTTCCCAAAATCCCGCCTGTATTTAAGGCGTATGTCCAAGGGGTGTACACTTGTATCCAATTGGCCAACCTGGCTGTCAGTTTTAAAGCAGATAACTAATTGGTTTTTTACCATTCATGCCAAACCAATACAATGGAAAAGATGACTATCAAAACAAAAACAATGGCTTATATTTCACAAGGCAAATAAAAATATCCATGAATGGTTACTTTTAAAAATCACATTATGTTTAAGATGGTCTCTTGATTTTAGCAGTCTTGATAGGTGATACCTGGAAGGACATTTTTCCTGAAAGCCGTTGGTTACCATCTTCCAGGACCTCTGTGTCTGCTAATAAAAGGGTTGGTATGAATGATGCACTCATCTATTTCTATATTTGTAAAAATTTTATCAGTGTCCTACAGTGTTTAGTAAGGAAACCCAGACGTTAAAACCACCACATTTCATCTCACAACAGTCTTCCCTTTATGATTCTTGAATCAATGCAAACATCCTATTGTAGGTGCTGTAGCTATGAAGTATCTTTGGAGTAACTTACAGTCTTTGTCTATCTTGCACATAATTTACCACGTAAATCTGAAAGCTGCTTCGAGGTAGATAACAACAAATTATTTTCTGCCACTTTACAACAACATATTGTGCACCTTCTGGACAGAGCTGAGTTCACTGGACAAGAAAAATTGTGACTTCCTACCTGTATTTCTTGTCTCTGTTCATGTCCTAGGAATAGGTACCAGCCAAACCAGAACCAATGTGGTGACTTCAGAAACCTCTACCACTTATGTTTAATTTCCAGCTGAAAGTTTTGCAATTCCATTTTCATTCCAAAAGAAAATCTGCAGCATTTGTGTACATTACTTTGTTGTTATTACTGCATTGTTCAAGTTTTTCCTTGCAAATACCATTTTCACCACTGAACGGAACAACATCAAAGTAGTGGTATTGTTACTAGGACCCCAAAAAGATGAGTTCCCACTTTTGGTCCAGTGTTGCCTTGATAGATCTATTAAGGCAACAGCTGGCAACATTTTTCTGAATTTTTTTCTACTATTAAATGCTCTTGGCACTGATGTTTCTTCTCAACCAAAATCAGTGATGTTTTCAGCTCATGTAAACTAACAGCACCATTGTCCCATCTGTCCAAAGATCCATCTGAAGATCTGTTTTTCTTTTATTTGAAGTTCCTTATAAGAAATCCACTCTATATCATTACCTACTTTGTACAGTATTGTTCATAAAATCAATCAAAGATACCAAAGCAACACCAAAATTCATCCTATTACCACCTGATGAGTCACCACCTGTAACCTTTTAATGTGGTCAGTGTATCTTCATATCTCAACAATCTAAATTGGCTTTGTAATTATAAATAAATCAAAGAGTTACTGTAAACTTTCCAGCCTTTTTTGTTCACTTTTTTCCTAGAAGAAGGAAAGGATGCAGTGATCAGTCTCCATCTAGCATCCAGCAAGCAGACCTCCTAGGCTGAGTAAACATCTTCCCCTTGGGCTGGTGAACACTGACCCACCTTCTGACCTGGTCTGCTTGGGCCCTGCTCTTCCAGGCTCCGAGTCTCCCTGCTCAAAGCATTGGCTGCGCAAATCAGGCTGCATGGGGTACTACGTACGTGTAAATGCACAGTCATGGCTATGGCTGCCTAGACAAGCCTACAGAGTTCATACCACAGATTGCTCTAAAACCTCACCCAGCAAGCATGAAAAACACCAACAGTTCCATTTGCATAATAACTCATGTTTGCAATAACAGTTTTCAACTGCAACAGCACCATCATTTGCTAGTATGTCTTCATTTCCATTACACCTACTTCTGTCAGGCATACCATGATTTGTGGAAGCTTTGAGATCACAGGCATCTTTTCCTTGAAAGAACATGACTAAAATTGATTTTAAGCTAACTTTTAGCAAAAAACATAAGAACAACCTTTGTAGTAATTTCAAATTTATTTTTTTTCTTTTGCACACAGAATCCAAGGTGGACCTTTTTCTCCATCTACCAGTGGGATTTTTCATGAAACTTAGAATTAACTTAGAAAGATTCATGAACCCCTAAGACAATAGAATCAAAAAAGGAAATACATGCAATATAAAATGTATCAAAAAACCCATCCTTTGGACCATTATTTAACATGGAACCTGAAGAGATGGAGAATAAAGGGTTTAGTCTACCACATGAAAGAAAAACATTTGAAACAATGCTATCCTTAGTTCTCAGGGGATAATAAACAATCTGTTCTTGGCCCAAAAACTATAAGAAATGCACTTGTCATTTTGTCATCATACTTTACCAGAAAGGTCAAAGGAAGAATTTATGGGAATAGTACAGTCATTAATGAATGTTATAGAGAAAAAGTGATAAACCATTGCAAACTCCTCAAGTCTGTTTTCCTCTTCTGTTTCAAATCTCAAAGCCTTATAGAATGCAGTACTTTCCCTTCTCTAACATTTGAAGCAAACTGGCAAAAATAATTTTTTTTCAAATCTGAGTAACATTTTGATGACATTCTCAATCCAAAAGAATACATTTTTCTTTTTTTCTCTGAGCCATCACACTTTTAAAAGGTCATTTCAACAGACATTCATAAGTATGAGAGAGAGACTTGTTATCTTGTAAAACATTGCAGAGATTTGATTATTGTTTCACCTCTCAGCTTTTTTTGTTGTTGTTGTTGTTGAAGACTGAACCACCAAGACCTCTATGTTTTCTTTAGCTCTTCTTATCCCAGACATTTTTCAGCAGGGGCCTGATTGTCAGAAGTTGCAAAGGTTCTGATGAATGGATGCAATGGAAGACATTCTGTGTTGATAACCCTAATGGCCTTTTGCAAGCCAATCAAAACTTTGGCTCTGGAAGTCTAGGAAGAGCAAAAAGAATAAGACCTGATCCAAGATGCAGAGCAACGGCAGATTGCATCCTCTTTCCTAAGTACGTGTACTTGGCAAGTGGCGATTTCCCTGAGACGAGACGTTAACAAAAGAAGAGAGGGTTTCTGGCTGATAGGAAGGTAAACTCATCAGTTTAAAAATCTGTAAACAAGCAGAACTGCCATAAATCTCTCCCCTTTTTTGGTGGAGCATAACTCTACTTGACAAGGCAGTCTGTGAGGAGATCATGGTGAGATTTGGTCAGTGATATGACTACAGAGGATGAATAACTCAAGCCAGGTACGTAAATAAAGGACTTAAATAAACAGTACTTTAAAAAGATGCCTGTACGGTTGGAAGTAAATTCAGTGGATAGGTCAGATAGTTAACACTACATCAAGTGCAAACCTCAAATGAGTAAAAGCCTTGTCATAAGGTATTTCAGATGAAGGCTTTTGTTTCAAGTCATTGTGGCCTACAACAGCACAAAAAATGAGTAGCTCACCTTCATGGGAAAAAAAGAAACAAGGGTTAATGTGTGCAGTTGGCTTGAGGCTTGAAAAAGATTGTTTACTGACATTGCAAGATGTGATGAAGGAGAGCTCAGCATAAGACACAAAAAATGTGGGAGCACAGGACTAGTCACACATTGACAAATATGTCAAGAATGACTGCTGAAGAACATCTCTGTGGAAAAGAACTGAAGGACCCTGGTGGAGAGCAAACTCAAAGACAGTTGCTGTTAATCTTGTGTCTCTAATCTTAGAGACACAAGATTAACAGCACTCTGAGTTGTATGAACAGTGACACTGGACCACATCTACATACTATATCCAGTTTTGGTCCTCTCAGCAGAGGACAGACATGGAAAAACTGGAGTGGCCTCAAGGGGAGACATGCTGGGGAGTGGAGCACTTGTCCTGTGAGGAGCTGGGCTGAGATACCTAGTAATACCACTGTCTATCAGTGCCTACAGAGGGTCATCAAAAGATGAATTGTTCACAGTGACACATGGGGAGAGGATAAAAGATCATGGGGAAAATAGTAACAAAAGAGATTTATCCAGGGTGTAAGGAATTTTTCCCCATGATAGCACGCAGGCAGCAGACCAAGTTTCCCTGAAAGGCTATACCAACACCAAAGGTTTTCAAAACCCAAGTAGACAAAGCTTTGAGCAGCCTGGACTGGTCCCAGAGCTGACCTTGCTTTGGGCAAAGGTTTGGAGCAGATACTTTCAATGTCCAACCTGAATTCGTCTGTGATTCTTCAAAAGTTAAAGGACCGGTGATTCATCCCAAGGTCTCATCTTGAGCAAAAATACAATGTTTTAGTAAAGGCTGTATTAAGAGTAAAAAGCTCTTGAGTGCAAAGAAAGAACTAGACTCTCATTCTAGGATTATATATGAAAATTTCAACAAGAACTGAATATACTAAGGAGCAACAAGTGAACAGAAATGAACAATACCTGCTGCCTCTTTCTGTTCAGTTTAAACTTTCCCAGACGCCTAGGTTAGAGGTTGCCAACAGGTACTTTCATCACAGGGAGACTGCCTTCTGCTCTTATTCCCTCTGATACCACTTCCATCAAAGCTGCTTCAAAGCCCCAAAATGCAAGAGAGTTTTGACAAGAAAATATTAAGGTGTCTTTGCTTTCCCAGAGAAAGAAAATACATTGCTTCTCTAGTCTCTATAGTAACAATCTGTAAATACAGTAAGGATTAATGAGAAACTGCATCATCTTATGTGAATCTTTTATCTTAACTTACTCTTATAGGCCATTTTAAAGGCCACTCCTGATATTATTGTATCTAAGCTCTTTACTGCACTTTTGGGAAACTGTGATTCACACTCATTCCTGCAATAAATCTACAGATTCCTACTAAGAAGAATAAGTATGTCTCTAAGTCTGTGATCAAAGAGAAAAAAAAAGTTTTCTTTAAAATTGTGCAGCAAGGGCTGCATATTTATGAGAATATGCCACTTTGAGGAGTGTTTATCACAAGCAACAGAATTTCCAGGCTGCTGACCAAACTTATTACAAGTGCATAGACAGCACTCTATTTCAGTTATACAGCTTTCTCTCACACCATAACAAGGTTAAAAAGATGTGAAAAACCTAGGTTTGGCACACTGATCTATCAGGAAAATCCACAGCACTGTGGTGCAATATCTCTGTTAGAGACACTCCTATGATTATATTACTCCTCCATGTTTTTTAAACTGATTTTTCATAGAAGTGGCTGGATCAGGCTGTAGGGGTGAATTTCAGGGTCAGGCAACTGTTATCTAAAGGAGCTCCTCATACCACAGGATACACATCCATTCACCATCTTCTCTATACAAACACAAAGACTACTTCCATGGGAAAGCAAATTTTCATCCTGCATTCGAATGTACAGTCTTTTACAAGGACCTGCACTGGATTTTCCCACCTTTCCAGTGGAAGGAAAACATCTTGCACTTTCCCACTAGAAACAGTAATGCAGCAAGATGCCTCCTTCCTCTGTTAGAATAAGCGTGGCTTAATTACACACACTCAAGAATGGATGACCAACTGCATCCTCTTGTTTAGACTCTAGGAATTTATATTATTACAAGTGTGTCTTTCCAGTGGTATGTCATTTAAGTCTTGCTGTTTGTGAATTTCAGGAACTAAATCCTTATTTATATGAAATAGATCTGCTAAAATATAATAGGAGCCGCCTGTGTGAATGGGGCTGGCAAGATCCCTGCCTCTGTGTATCTTGAGAAGTGTAGCTTCTGTTGCAGCTGCTCAAACTGAAACACTGCTCTTTTCAACTTGTATTGGACAGTGCCACGTTACACATCACCAAAAGGAAAGAAGATGGAAGGGAATGGATGTCACCATGTCTGATTTACACTGCACTGGGTGTTCCCACTGCCCCTGGGGGAAAAACTTTGCAAATTACTGACTAAACTGTTGGCACATGAAAGTCACATACAAACAACTAAATCTCCTTCAAGGTTATGAAGAATCAGGCCCTCACGTGTACTAGTAATCAAGATATGTATCAGGTATCCTCTTAGCAGCAAATGGATCTTGTAACAAAGACAGAACATGCTTAGTATCTGAGATAAATAAAAAAGTAATAAAGCTTCATTTATATCATGTATTGGCCATTTTGGACAGTCTTTGGAGCATTACTGATGTCAATCCCATGTGATAGTTGCCTTTTGAAGACCCTCATCTCCTTGAAGCTTTTCAAACACTTTTGAAAGAATGTCTACAAAGTCCTGCAAATGCCAAGAGCAGTTGATTTAACACGACTCTAACTAAAGCAAAATGAACTGAAGCAATTTCTCCTGTCCCTGCAGGTACTGTGTTGAAATATTTTATCTGAAGTCTTCAGAACTATCCCATTGAAAATATCTTTTAAGAAGCTTCAGTCTCTTCATACATCAAAAAGTGTGCAGTGTATTTGGAGGGAGGGTAAAATCCCTAAAATCAATGTTGTTATTGCGAGCCTAATAGGCTCTGCCATATTCTAGGCAGTCTAGTTTTGATAGCAGCAAATTTCATTAAGATCTATATTGAGACACTACACAGTTTCAGAACTCTTTAGAAGTCAGAGCTTTCCTTCAAAAACATTTCAAGCAAAGGCTATAAAAATATACTAGGGGTCTTTTTCTTGATAGCAGTGCTACCTCGGGGAAAGGAGTTACTGCAACCTTTGTAGTTTGGTAATAAGGGGCTACTCTCTGTCTTTTAAAATGATTTGAGTCAGACTCTTATTTGTTGCATTATATTGTGTTGTGTGTGTTATATCTGTTTATTATCCCTATCTCCTCCCACATAAACCTCTCTCAAGATGTTTCTGCTGCTGCTATATTTTGTTCATTCCAAAAGTATCCTGTCAGGTAAGGATATGAAAATTAGAAATAGTGACAAACATGCAATCTTCATGAGAACTAAGAAATTTATGATTCACATGATTGAATATATATAACAGTCTGAAGAACAGTATGTGCATTTCTATGAAGTACATAGTGCATAGGGAATGGGAATTGCTGAAAAAACTTTGGAAAGTCACATTAAAAATGACAGCTGCTAGGCAGAATAGGAGCAGTCTGCAAAAAGTGTGTTCTCATCCTGGGGGTCAAGAGGGGTTGTTATTAATTTACATCACCTTAACCAGAGGAAGACTTTCATAGAAGAAAGAGAGCAAAAAGAATTCCTTTCCAAAAGAGTTTTATTCAAAGAAAGCTCCAAGATATTCCAGAATATATTTGAAAACATTTTTTTAAAGCAGGTAATATTCAGTCAGATTGTTGACCAACTGTTTTTGTATTGTGCTTTCCTAGCACTGAAGCAGGCATTGTGGGGAGATTATAGTCCATAAACAAAAAATTGGTACCAGCCCATGCTGCAGGATGGCCTCAATACTGCAGAGTCCAAAAGAAAAGAAAAGCATTCACTTTAGGAATAAACATGGCCTATTCAAGAGCTGTGGGTCATGGGGGATTATGCTGAACCTCCAGCCCCCAACACCTGCCACAGCACTACCACCACCAGTGGGAGGAGAACAGAAGACACAGGCAGAGATGTAGCCCATTTTTGTCTCAAGTATAGAGATTTTTTGTGTGAAACTTGTGCGCTCTTGACTCCTGGACTGGTCCCTCCTGGGGGCGCTCCCAGACCTGTCCCACTACTGATGGAGCTGCTGAGGCCAGAGAAACAAAAGCAAGTTTCCTGGGGGCTGATGGAGGAAGGGCTGGAAAATATGTAAAGGATCACTTTTCATAGCCATTTTTGGACGTAATTTTTGGCAGAAGGTTATGTCCAGAGCAGCTCTGGTCCTGAAAATAACTGTATCCAAGGTACTTTGGGTACAAGGCACTTCACATTGTGCAGGCTGGCACTGCCAGTGCCGCCCATCCATTCTTGGAAACACAAAATGGTTTATAACCAAGGAACGTCTCTCAGTTCAGCACACCTCACTGCTGGAAACTCATCTCTCTCCTCCTTATGTATTTCCTTCATATTCCACAACTCCCTATAGAAAAGCTAGGTGGCTTTGTCTGTAATTTGTATTATTTTTCTCAATAGTCTTTCCAAGTAATTTAGTCCACATGTTTATTACTTCCTGCACATAATAGTAGTGCTGAAGTTTCCTCATGTCTGCATTATATTCTGTTTCCTCATAAAAATGTTCTACTATCAACTCATTACTCCTTTCCATAATGACAAAAAACTCCCTTAACTAACTTCCACATACCCTATTTCCAAAGAGGATAATGTCATCTTACCATTTGAGTTCACCCCCTTAATTTTGTTGCTATCAGTCTGGTATGACTTACATTATGCTACTTCCAGGGAATCACAGCCTACCTGTAGCTAACCTTCCATCACTGAATACAAGCACTCACATTTTTCTCATGCACATATCTTCATCCAATATTTATCACTTGTAACCATGTCATTGGGATGAAGTGAGTCAGGAAATGTGAACCAGGCTGCTGTTTTGTGCCTCCTTCATCTCCGGGCAGTACCATGAGAAATCCAAGAAAGACAGCATATCCCCTGTGAGGCTCAGCCCATCAAAGGTGAGATTTCAATGGAAGCTGTAAAAGAGTAGAAAAATGAGGAATCATACAGCACTGATGATGCCCTGATAATATAGAACTATAAATCATAGAACGGTTTGGGTTGGAAGGGACTTTACAGATCATCCAGTTCCAAACCCCCTGCCACAGGCAGGGACACCTTCCACTGACTAGGTTGCTCAGAGCCCCATCCAACCTGGCCTTGAACACTTTCAGGGATGAGGATTCCACAAGTTCTCTGGGCAGCATGGTGCAGTGTCTCACCACCCTCAGAGGAAAGCATTTCTTCTTCATATCTAATCTAAACCTACTTTCCTTGAGCTTAAGGCTGTTAGCGCTCGTCCCATTACTACATGGTCTTGTGAAAAGTCCCTCTCCTTGTAGACTCCCTTTAAAAAGTAGAGTTGCTATAAGGTCTCCCCAGAGCCACCTCTTGTCCAGGCTGAATGACCCCAACTGTCTCAGCCTGCTTTATTAGCAGAGGTGTTTCACCCCTGTGATGAATTTAGTGGCTCTCCTCTTGACTTGTGTCAGTAGGTCCAGATATTTCTTGTGTTGGGGGCCCCAGAGCTGGACACAGCACCCTAGGTGGAGTCTCAGCAGAGTGGAGTAAAGGGGGAGAATCACCTCCCTTGACCTGCTGGCCATGCCTCTTTAGGTGCAGCCCGGGATGTAGTTGGCTTTCCAGGCTGCAACTGCACATAGCAATTACTTTATCTCTAATCTCAAATGAGGTGTTAACCTGAATCAGGTGGAAACACAGAAATTTCATCAAAGGGACAGCCAAAGTTTTTATGGGATGCCATAGCCAGCATGACTAGCCTACCTTTTTCTGTAGAGAAAAAAAGCATTATTTTGCTTGTTTCCTTGAAGCAGACCTAGAGTAGTTCAATATTAATGTCTAGCTGAAATGACTTCAGAGAGATTGTGGGTTTATGCAGGTTTAATTTTCAGAATCTGTATTAAAATCCTAGGAAGCCGTTGCTGGAGTTGTATCTGTTGTTTCAGAGGCATGGGAGGGCTGTAGGAATAGATGCTCAGAAATGGCTGTCAGTGAACTAACTGGAACAGAAAGCATTGCATTAATGAGCAGCAATCTTTTAAGACATGCTTTGAGTTGTTTCATACTGAAATTTTGCTAAAATCACTTTCTTTCTACTTAGATTAAAAGTTCTATAGAGGGAAATTTTAAAATACATCTTTTTAAAAGAAATTTTGTCATTTTTACTCTTTTCTGTATTTGTTACATAGCAATTTACATGTTGGAAGCTCTAACCCTTTTTTAACCAGTTCTAAAAAATGAAGTGATGAAATATATGAACAAATGAGAAGCCTCATTTTGTATGTAATTGAAAAATTATTTTAAAGTCAACTTCTTGTGGCCAATGGCAAGTTTATAGACTGAGAGCAAGAAAAGCCCATTTTGTCTTCAGATCTTCTTTAATTTTACTTATGAAAATTGCCTCTTAGCAGGTCTTTAGTGGTTTATCTAATTAGTTATATTGATTTTATATTTTTTATGGTGATGGAGAAGGGAAATTATGATCTTATGAAGTAATACTGAGCTCAGAAGAAAGGGTTGGCTATGATTATGCCATAGCAGTTATGCATGTAGTTATGTAGTAGTTAGAAGTAATCTATATCCACCGTCAATAGAGGATTTCATTTACCTAGAAAATACTCAAGTGGAAAAACAGCTTGGGGAGGGCATTGGTGCACACCAAGATCTAGGGTACATTTGCATACAGTTGAGACAATCAGAAAAGGAGGTTCTTACCACTTTTATGAAATCAAGCCAAATCACCAGAGTACCCCAAACACACAGACTGGCACCGGGCACTCTCTGTTCTCCTGCTTCACAGGGTTTGAAGTAGGTTTCAGTTTCATGTTGCTTATATTGCATCAGACAGCTTCAGAAAACCAGAGAGAAATAAATCACAATGCCACAGTAGTGGAGAATATTTTGCTGTATATTTTTTTCAAAAGACAGTCTCCTGAGCCAGGCATTTGAATCATAAGGACTTCTGGGATGGGATTTTCACTCAGAGATCTCCATTCTTACGTGGATTAAGAGGATTAAAAACCATTAAATGACCATCCTCCAAGTCCCTAAAGCAGATTTGCCTTTTTCTATCCTCCTTCAACCGGGGCAGACTTGGGGGTAACAAAGTACTGCACAAAAGACCCCCTTAGCATGACAAAAGGTGAAACAATCCACTGAACTGCCAACGTACCAGACAATGAAGTCGGCGCAATCTACTCAGCTCATTTTCATCAGAACAAATGGTATCAAACTTGGCAATGGCATTGTTCTTAAACTTGAACATTTTTTCCCCTCTTTTTTTTTTAATTTTTTTATTTTCCCATCCAAAGCTCAAGGTGTCATATTAATTATTTAAATCTTCAGAAGATTTCAACTGTATCCTCCAAGGCTCTGCTCAGTGCCAGAAGGTCTCCAATCTGCATTAGCTTTTGTTAATTAGAGCTGAAACAAGGACTTTGATCTCAATGAATATAATAACAAAAAAAAAAAAAAAGGAAACTTCCTGTGTGATTTATCTTTTACCTATTTTCTGCCTTTACTGTTTTTCCACTCTATTAGACTTTGATTTATCTTGTCTGAGTAACATTAAACAACTCGGGTACAAAAGAACTTAAACAGCTTCAAAAGCCTGACTGAAATGATAGTTAAATGCTACATGAAGTGATCCCGAGTCTTTAAACTTTGAATGAAAATGACACAATTTTACTTTATTTTATTTTTTGTAAGCAGGGGCTGGCGTCAGGGGGTTGGTGGTTTGTGCATGGATGCTTGTCTACTGATGTCAGATATCACAGGTTTTCCTATTGGGATTGATCTTTCCTCATTAAGAGCCTTGTTTCTAGAGTTATAGTGCTGATAGAACAGAAGGCCAGTGATATTCTGCAAGATGTTCCTCCTGCATCAGGCTTGCCCTGAGTTTCTAGCGCTGCTTAGATCCGAGGGGGTCACTGCCAGGGCTTGTCTTGTTAAAATTTTTCTCATTAACATTTATCTTATTGAATAGCTCTGAAAGGCAAATTTTTGTAAGCCCAAAAAGAGAAACTAGCAAATTTTAGTGTCAGATGAGGTCTAGTTGTATATTCACTTGAGCAGGGACTTATCGTTATGATCCCCTAATATGAAAAAAAATAATCAAAGAATATCCAAAAATGCTGCAAGTGAAATCTACATCTGAGATTTAGGAGATACATGAGGGTAAATTTTCATTGTGATGGACAAAGAGCTGCACAGAGAGCCTTCATTAATAACAACATACAGTGCTGAGAATGTGCCCTGTATCTTTTACATAAGGCTCACTACAGAATGGCACAGCCCCAGGAGACTGGTCACTCATGGTTTATCTCATTTTAGGCAGAATAAATTAAAGGTTATCTTGTGAATTCTGGGCAGAAAGTAGGAGAGCTGAAGTGAACAATCTCAAAAATAATAGCTAAGAACTATGATAACCTGCTGGAGGCACCAACTGAAACAAAGGATATTTGTCTAGAAAGAAGTGGGATTTTGTTGGAGAAGTTTAAAATGGATACAGAGAAATTTAGCCAAGGTCTGGCTTCTTCCAGGGAACCTTGACAGCCTGGGGAATGGTAGCACAGACCCCTTCTGCTCACAGCATTAGTGTGCTTCAGATCTGCAAACAGGTTGGGAATTCAATAATAGTAATATTCACCCCTGCCAAAAGTATGCATGCCACACTGTACATTAGCCTCAAGACCAGGTTGGATGAGTTTTCAAGCAATCTTGTTTTGTGGATGGTGTATCAGCCCATGGCAAAGGGATTGGAACCTGATGATTTTTAAGGTCCCTTCCAACCCAAACCTTTCTATTATTCCCTTGTGCAGGTGTGCCTGGGGTCTCCTTCCCTGTCTTCCCCCATCCTTCATACCATCAAATGTTCATGATTTCCAGAGTTTCCCTAGAAGTATGGTGGAAGCCAGTGGCCCTCACTGTGGTGTGTAATCTGCCACCTTCCTTGAGCTGCAGTACCCAGGTACAGCTCACATGGTTTTGTTCACAGATGTTGCCTTTTATGGGTCTAAATCTTCCATCTGACACAATCTTGAAGGATGGGAGCAATGACTGCATATTTTAAGCAAAATATACTGGAACCATGCTGGAGCTCCTGCAACACCAAGCGATGTCTGAGTCTGGGACCCTGCTCCATGCGCCTGAGCATCCCATCTCCCTCACTGCCTCTTCTTGCTCCAAGAATATTGATTCTGGCTTTACTTCACTTTCATTTGTCAGCAAGTTAAGCTGAGTCCATGTCAATGCTATCACAGGCATATACTTGTTGCTTTGTTCACCCAGAGTTTGTTTGTCCCTCTGTCTGGGCTCAGAATAAGTGCCAATTGCTGTTCCATACTTTGTTCCCAAGAGAAGGGGCCATAGTGTCCTCCACACACAAAGCCAAGACACTACCTTGACAGTCTGGGAGGGCACAAGGATGCAGGAGGGTCAGGCTACCCAGAAGGTGTGTGCAGGGGCTGGGCTGACTGCTGTGGATCTTAGCAAAATGTCCATGAGCCATTGCCCCCTCACTGCTTGTGAATCAACACCATACTCTGATTGGAAAAGTTCTAAAATAAATACTTAGAGCTGCCTGCTGTTAGGAAGGACAGGAATTTCAGAAGATTGAATTACCTTCTCCAGCGGTGTTCAAAACTCAGGAGATCCAATCCACTGGCCTTCAGAAAACTTTCTGAGAAACAGACAGTTGAAGTTTCCTTGGGATTTAGGTTTTGAAGCAAGTATCTTTGTTGTTTAACCCAAGTATCCTGTTTGGCAGAAGTCAAGCCTGTGATGATAGGATGGGCAGTGACAGGCCTTGGTGGGTGTAGGAAATGAGGACAAGTAGCTTAAGGTCTAGGCAAAAGAGCGGAGAAGGCCTGTGGAGAGAAGGAAGTCAAAGCCATGGACTAGGAAAATTATCATATGTCTAACAGTTTTCTGAATGGATATAAAGACAGAGACATTGCATTCATTGATGCCAGAGAAAAGATCATTGAAGCAATGGATACACAACATCAGTTCCATGACAACCAAAAAAACCTCATTGACTAATATCATCAACTCCCAAATCACTGAGATTTCTCACAGACCATGAGACTTCAGATGTTTTACGTAATCTACTTTTTGTCATTGAAAAAGACAGGTACTTGTCTATTATTTTAACCTTCTAATCTTACAATTTCCCTAAATTATTCTCTGGAGCAAGGAAAAAAGTATCACATTTAATTACTTGACTTCTTTTAGAGACTATCAATTTAAAGTCTTAGTTTCCTATATTTATTCTATTTGAAACCTAGATGATGTCTCATCTTATTATGACTTTTTACAGCTATTCTTTTAGATGGGCTCAACAGCAGTCTTGATTTAATTCAGTACACCTCCAGATAAAACAACAGTGTTTTGCATCTGCATTGCTTTATTTGAAAATGATGTACACGATAATATGTTTCTGTCTGCAGATTGTGTCTGATTTAGCTGACAAAAGATTGCAGCAGTCACTGTGGCCAGAAGCTATTGGAAAGCAGCCAGCATTAATAACAAAATAAATACAAAGCAGAAGCAAGTGATGCCATAAAACACAAGGACAGTGGGTTACACTTTTCTGCATGAAGTGGCATCACATCATGCATGGAGCGTATTTACCAATAGCGCAAAAAGCAACCTCTGGGCTTGAAGTTCCCACACCGCTAAAATGGCCACATTCTAAGGGGGCCCTCTGGGCTCATCATAATCCTGCCTCAAAAAACAAATGTTTCACATGGTGACAGAAGTCATTGTGGTGATAAGACAAGATAGGAAGGAAGAATGATTCAACAAAAACTTCCATGTATACAGGATGGCTGCAGAAGGAAAAACTACTTATCCAAAAGACATTTAATATGAAGATCTGCTATTTTGACTTTTCTGGTTGCTGCCACTTATTGCAAACCTTTTATTTTATATATATAACTGGGAAATGCCCAATGTCTTGATCCTCGGTAGAGACAAAAGCACAAGCTAAAGCTCAGGTTCAAACCTGAGAGATGGGAAAATTAAGACTTCCTTTAGGATCCCCAGAGCAATGGAAATATGAAAGAGCAGTTGATAGATTCCCTCTCCCAGTCCCACTGGGCTTTACAGGGTAGATTATAAAATTTTATAGGGACGCTATTACAGGGGAAAGGAAAATGGGAGTCCTACCACTAAAAGCCTTAGTGCTGCTGCATGACCTATTACTGCAGGGTTTGGAAAACCCAAGGGAGGACAAAAAAGCTTCTTGTTGTAGTGAGGGTTTAGTCCTTTGTGTACTTTGAAAATGAAGTAATCTACAAATGCTATGTAGTGTACTGCTGTGATTTAAGCCAGCTACAAATTCATTATATCTCTGACTGCCGGACTAGAATCACAGAAATGTTAGGGTATGAAGGAGACTCTGGAGATCATCTAGTTCAACTCCCCTGCCAGGGCAGGGTAGCCTGCAGCAGGTGACACAGGAACATGTCCATGTGGGTTCTGAATGTCTGCAGAGAGGGAGACTCCCCAGCCTCCTTGGGCAGCCTGTTCAGTGCTCTGCCACCCTCAAATGTAAAGAAGTTCTTCCTAATGTTGAGGTGTAATTTTTTGTGGTTTAGTTTATGGCCATTGCTCCTTGTGCGGTCATTGGGCACCACAGATGACAGTCTGACACCATCGTCTTGGTACCCAACTTTGAGACATTTGCATTAATGAGGTCCCCTCTCAGTCTTCTCCAGACTAAACAGGCCCAGCTCCTGCAGGGTCTCCTCATAAGAGACATGCTCCAGTCCCCTAATATTCTTTGTCACCCTCTGGACACCCTCCAGGAGCTCCATGTCTTTCTTGTATTGAGGAACGCAGAACTGGACTCACCACTCCAGATGGGACCTCACTAGGGCCAAGTAGAGGTGGGCAACCAACCTGCTGGCCACACTCTTCAGATGCACCCTAGGATACTCCTGGCCCTCCCGGCTGCAAGACTTTGCTGTAAACTAGCTTCAGAAGACATGCATGATTGCGCTCAGGCCCCTTTCTTCAAGAACAAGTTTATATACTTGGTTCAAGATGATCAATGAACACATTTCTTTCATTAATGTGACACTACCAGACAAAGTCAAGCAATCACGTGTCTTTGCACTCCTCCACACCTGTTAGAAGGATCCTATCAACTGCATGGCTCTCCCACGAATTTGCTTTAAAATGCTTCTCAGTGCTGGAGGGCATAACCATTTTCTCTGAGCTCCATTTGAGCCAGCTTCTTTCTCTTCAACCACATCTTTCTGTTTCCATGATAACTGGAGTCAGTGTCTGTTTCAAATAGAGAGGAAAATGCACCGCCAGCATCCTGTCTGTATTTGCGCCTGCAGCATACCATAAAGTCTCCTAGAGATTTAATGTTGATATGGAGCAGATGCTGACCTTGTTAGGGCTACTCACTTGTAACTGGTAGGACAATTTGGACCCACTCCTTTGCCCTGAGCAGCAATAGTCTACTGAATTAGTTATTAATAGCTTTTCATTAGTTTTGAATTGCAATAGCTGCTAGAATTAGGGATATTCATTGTCCCACTGTTTGAAGCTGTTGGATGTAGTAAGTAAAGATGAAAGAGAGAAAATGAAGACATCATGGAGACACAAGGAGGAGACAAAGTAGTTTGCCTTTTAGAATGCAGGTCAGCATCAAAATTACTATTAGGACAGCCTGATTGCTCCCCAGTGCTTTGAAAGGCTGGGGTTGATGGAAAGCTTAATGAGAGGGTTGAAAAAGAGCAGTAGTTTGTAAGGTGTTTTTATTGTGGGTACAAACATAATGGTCGCATACATACAATCCAGAACACTGCAAAAAAGAGGAAAGGGAAGGGTTGGAAGTAGCATATTTGTGATGGTTTGTACAGCAAATAAGTCAATGAGTGGCCTTTAGGTGCTGTTTTTCCTCTCATTTCCAAGCTATGTCACCAAATCAAGACAAATCCCCTTTCATTTGAGCCACATAATGAATTTTATTCATCTTAAGGCAACCTTTCTTTCAAAGTATCCTGCCTACCTGTTGGGCCACTCTGAAGTTAAGAGCTGTTCTCTTCCCTGCAGGTGAAGCAGCAGCCACTCTGTTACTCTAGGCTGTAAGCCTTTTTCTTCTCAGAGCTCTCTAAAAGCAAAACAGGTTTGCAGCTTGACCACTTCTCACCTCAGAAAAGCTTTCTTCTATCCTTTCCTTGCTGTTTTGATCAGTCTGTGTCCCTCAGCTAACCCAACAGATTCATTATGGCATGTGTCAGTGATCAGTCAAATCAGCTGCCATGAGAACACCTCTGTAGTGTCAGATCTCCCTGTGTGAACCACAATTGCAAGTGCCATTGCTGAAAGAGCTACAATGCTTCTGCACTGGTTCACATTCAGGATGCTGAGCTGTGCCACTTCCACTGGTGATTCCTTTGCTGATACTCTGGCTGTGCTGGGAGAGACATGTTTTGGTACCGAAAAAAGTAAAAAAAAAAGTTATTTATCACCGTTATCATCTGTACTAGATACCCTGGAGTTTTCTCAAATGAAATGCAAGGCTCTGTAGTGACACCGAAGTTTTAGTCAGTAGACCTAATCACCTCCTTCCCCATGATTTATTATACACAACGTGGGACACGCTGAGAGTATCAAAGGAAAAATGACTATTCTCCACAAAGGAGGTCTGTGAAAGGCAAATACCCTTCAGAGAATAATTCTTTTGTGTTTTAACCCATGTTTTACAATGTAAACAATAATCTCCTGGAAAATTTTATTCTGTATACTCTATGTGTGATACACTTTCAGATGTTCTCAAATTTCTCTTTCTTCTAAAGACTGAAGAGATGAGTAGACAGATGAAGAAGCAAAGGGAACAAGGCCTGGTCAGTCACTTGGTCTATGTAGCCTTACATAAAGCTAGAAGCTAGCACAGGAAAGGCCAAAAACATAAAACACACACAAAGTGTCTCTTCTTTCCAGCCTTTCAACAGGAAAATAATCTCTCACAAATAAAACTGCCAGGGACAATTAGTATTCTGTGTCTGGAAATTCTCTGCAGGAGTTTTCTAGAGTGAAGATTACATGCTTGGAATATATCACTGCATATTTTTATTCTGATACTACCTTGAAATCCAAGTCAAATGCCCTGTTGTATCAGTTCTAGGCAAACACAGGAGGAAACACTAGTCTCTTTCTCAAAAAGCCAATACTACAATACAACAAAGCAAGGTGGAGCCCACAGGAATTTTTGAATAATTGTTACATCTTCTCTAGATTCTTTCCACGTTTTCATCCCCTTGTAACTTACACAATTTTCACCAGAGACCTCAGCAGCAGGACTGTCATCTTTTGCTGCTGAGAGACACCCCCACATTATACATCTTATTTTTTCCCTTAAAAGTGCCCCAATTTCAGAGAGATAGCTCCAAGTTCCTCGTGGAGATTGTAGAGAAGGCCTCAAGAAAGCTGGTTTTAGTTCATTGACTCACTTTACTCTTACAGTGCACAGCTCAATTTTTTTTTTTTTTTAAACAGCAAGACTACTACCCTGGAGAATTCATACAGACTTTTAGGTAAAGTGACTCCAAGTCTTCATGCACTATGGATGCAAGAAAAAAGCAGTGAGAAGGTCAGAGGACAATAAGTGTGCTGCTTTAGAAGGTGTCTGCTTTAATGGACTAGGATCACAGCATTACAGCTACTGGGCCACTTTTTTCTAGGTCTAATTAGTTTTTTAGAGCCTATTCCATTTGGCTTATCCTTGTATCCATTAATCCTTTTCCATGAAAATTAAAAAAAAAAAAAAGGTACCTGCAATTGACATGATATTTTATTGAAGACAAAGTAAATTTTCATGTTTGTTTTTGCATGTTTTCAGCACTCTGCTGCTAATGATCTGTTTCCCTGGGTACTCCCTCCCCTTAAGGAGACATCAGCAGATGCCCATCTAGCGAGCTGCTGTCCTCCTCACTCTGACCTCCTGGGTGAAGATCTAGGCCAAGAACGGAGTGGATTTCATCTGTTTTCCTGTAGATATTTGAAGTCCTAAGCAGAGGACACAGAGAGCTCCTCTCCTCTGACATGAAAGAGGTATGTCAATCTTTATCACTTTACTTGATAAAATTACAGAGAATAAAAAGGCAAGAGAGTCAGAAAATTAGATTATGAGAAACTGTGCTGAAGGCAAAGCAGAGCTCCTTAAGAGAAGCAAATATAGTCCATTCACTTTCCTTACTCGTATGAGCCTTTCTTCTCACTTTTGCCAAAGTATGCATTTCATATTGGCTGCTTAACAGCTCTCACACCATTGCTTCACCTAATTCATCCCACCCCACACCCCTCTCTTGCCCATCCTGTCACCTCTGAATAATGCTGCATATTTAAATGTTGGCTTTGCATGTGCTTTTGTTTCTGTTTTTGGAAGAGGTGATGAGCTGCAGTGGAAAGATCAATTATTCCTTTATTGAAAGTTCTTATCCAGGAGTTCATTTAACCCATTTTGAATGTGTTGCTGACTCAGAGGAATTAAACTGGAAGATAGCCAAGGGCTGAGCAGAAAGTTAAGACACAATGAAGTTAATAGGCTCTCGTTGGCTGCTATTGTTAGAACTAGCCTTAAAAACAAAAACAAACACACATGCAAGTCTGGTTTCCTGTGTGGTAAGCTGAGTGCTTTGTAGGGACTTCCATTATGTCATGATTCATTATTTCCTTCTCTCAGCCTAAATGGAGCCTGAAAGTAGAATTAATAGCTAAAGGATCTTCATTAAATAGGCTCTTCTGAAAAGTAGCTGATGAGGATAGTGTCTTTAATGGAAGGGTTCTCATTTTAGCACTCTTTCTTTATTTATAGAGTACTGTACCTGCACACAGCATTTTAAAACATCTCCCTTTTGAAAATGTCTGCATAATATAGTTCAGTGGTAATTAAGTAGGCCCCTCTAGGAGCAACAGTGGCAACAGAATAAAAATCGGGAAGTTTATGTTTCTCCAGACTTATAGAGCAGTTCCATAAAACTCAATAGAGGAAATCCCTGCTATGATACATTGAACTCAAAACTATTTAGAGAGTTTTACATTCTCTATTAAATTCTTTTTCCTGTAAAGAATCAGACATGATCTCTTCATCCGGGTGGGTTACAGTCTACTTGTAATAACATTTAGGCTTTGTTTTGTAGGCCTAAGGTACAATGCTCCCTACAAGTACTCCCAACCATGTGGATGACTGTCTGGGACTGATTCATACTCACCTCTGCTTCCACTTAAGGTTGAGACCCTTGGTTCTTCATCTGATCAACAGAACTTTCAGTTGCTTCCCATTTGGAAATTCATCAGTCAGAGGTGGAAGGCAGAGGGAAGCTGAAAGCAACAAAAAGTGCCACCATCACAGCCGAGGTATACCTTATTTTTCCTCTGCAGCCAGTTGACAATTACCCCATTTTATCAGATGGCCTGTATGCTGCACAAGACAAGCACTGTGCCCCCAATTAGCCTCTTGCCAATTATAAAGTAGTAAGGCCTACTAAATTCAGCTGTTTCAAAAGCTCATCTCTGAAAAGTGCCTTTCTGCATGTCATTTCTAAGAATCCATATTTTCACTTTCTGCATTGCAGTTTGTCTAAAATGCTTGCAACCTTTTTTCTCCCTCTCTTTAAAAAGAGTCGGTCTCTACCTAATCACAATGCATTTTCTCTCATTGTTGTCTGGCTCAGTAAAGCCTGTGTTACGAAGCACTGCTGGCTTAGCATGGCAAATAAAGCAAGGTTTGGTTGCTTTTGTACCACCAGTCATCAACCCACCTTTCAGTCCCACTCAAGCAGTTGTGAGTGAACTAAGGATACAGAAGATTATCTTGCAAGACATTTGGCCAGCATTGCTTTCTTTTGGAAAATTAGTTTTGCTTGTTGGATGTGCCAGTTCCCTGCTCTAGGACCCATCTCTACAAGGAAATCTTTTAATTACCTCTTCCCCCCAGATGACAGCTTTCACCACTAGAGTTGAGTTCTTGGACATTAGCAATTGAATAGGAAGCCTTCATACTGTATATCATTTTAATCTTTCATGTTTAAGTAAGCCAGATGGCTTATTATTACAAGCTCTGTTCCAAAAAGGCACAAACTTTCTATCAGAGGATTTGTAAGATGATAGTAAAAAAGGGAGATTTTGCATCACACAAAATAGCCTGAATTTTAATTGCACATCATAGTTTGGCAGCAATTTTCCCGTAATTACCATTCCTGCTAAATGAATAGGTGGATTAAATGGATAACTAAAATGGCATTGAAACTTTCTAGAATGGAGACTTATCCTCTAATGTATGGAATAGCTAAGTAAAGTTGTCAGTTGCTCGGGTGTAATTCATGCAGTTTTAACGTTTCTCCTCAGCAGAGGACCTGCTTTACTAGCAGTAAAACCTTACCTATTATTGGTTAGGCTTTTTTGCTATTGCTGTTTTATCCTAGCATTTCAGATACATCAGATGTAATTTGGCATCTTACACAGAGTAGCTTTTGAACAATGAAGTCGAAAAATAAAAGCATTTGGGCCTTGGCCACATTCCTTCCAAGTGCTTAAGAGTGTCATTCCTGCTCTTCCTACTGGGGGTTTAATCCCACAGTATTTATCCTTACAGTGTAACTTCTGTACCCAGACATGCATGTCATCACAAAAAAAAAGACAAAAAGGATAGCTCAGATGTGTCATGCCTCTGCTGAGCATGAGCAATGGCAACCTGGAAATCCTTGCGCTTTAAACACATTCAGAAACACGCTAATGTTGCCACATCAAGTGAGGAATGATGAAATCATTACGGAGAATACTGGGATGTCAGAACATATTCTTACTCAAATGTGTAAAGACTTTGTAAAGCATATTGAAAAGACCAAATACAACTCAAAATGTGGATTTGTGGAACTACATTATATATAATAGTCCTAACCAAATATCGTGTAATGAATAAAAAATGCTGGTATTAATCAGCTTTTTTAACCCCTCTATAACAATATCTAGGATCCATCCTGCATCCTTTGAATTCAAGGAAAAAAATGAAAACTCTTTATTCTCTCTTACACAAGACCAGTCTTATGCAGTTCAGGCAATTGCGTAGGTGCCCTAAGATATCTTTTAATATTATTTACATTTTCTGCATGGCTTCTTGCCACTGCCAAAGTGGGCTAAAGGGCAGTACATGTCAAAGGGAATTAGGCCATTTGACAGAATGACAGTCATTGACTGTCATTGAACTTGTGCTACACGGTGTGCAGAGGCAGGTATGACAGCCGTACTGAGCTGTCGGTCTGAGACATTAAGTTCTTCTTTCACTGAGAAGATATGACAGTGGTGATATATTTGCACATGAAATTCATATCTTAATCATGATGATGGCATTCAGCGGCATTTATCCCACTTAATATTACCTGTCTATAGACCAGGCTAAAGTAGCTGTGTGAACACCCTCTAGAGTAAACAGAGGGATCAATATCTCAAGCCTTGATAGAGATAATTTTTAGGATATGATGAATCATCCTAGGGTGAACACTGAGTATAGATGCTGTCTAGAGACTGCCTCAGACTAGTTTCCCATGCCATAAGTAGCCAAAATAGGCAAGAAGGTCAGATATACATCACAGATGTGTTATTTTCAATCTCCAGATGGGTTGAAGTCTTTTAGTCCTTCTACAACTACAATCAGCTCACAAAGGAATACATACCTTTCTCTCAGCTGAAAATTAATGATCGGTAAAAGGAAAGTCAACCTCTATTTTTTGGTAAATTTTTATACATATTACTTGTGCTAAGCATCTGCCATTCAGCAACTCTGCTTTACTTTATGGAAAGGGTGATGATGAGTGAGTAGAAAATGACAGGCACAGTTAAAATGCTTTTCTGAAAGAGAAGAGATTTTAGCAGATCTTCTAAGGGACTCAGTGTGGCTCCTCTATCACACCCTAATAATTTTGGAGTGTCTGGACTAATTTAAAGCCTGTTTGACAGAGCAGGAGGTAGTAGCCTCAAAGATATTGTGGTGGTGTACTGCCACGGAAGTTGGTCGTCAGGCAGAAGACAGAAAACTAAACCACCATTCCCACAGAGAGCAAGGCTGGAGGAGGAGTCCACCAACAGCACAGGATGCATGGTAGCTGAAAATGGAGACACCTTCAGGACACACAGCACAAAGCAGGGACCTGCTTTACCCAGCTGGGATTTGTTTGGCTATCAAGGAGCTGAGGAAGCTCTATGCCAGGCTAGCAACCAGTCTATGCCTCAGAGCAAACCCTCACCCTCTCCCACCATCAGCTTTCTTATCAGTATCTGTCAGTCACTCTAGATAATCCCAAACTGAGCTCCAAAGAAATCAGCCCAGGATGGACATCACTGTAGCCAAAGCATTGCAGAAAAAAAAGCAAAATAAACTAGTCGTCCTCATTTTATTTTATTTTATTTTATTTTATTTTATTTTATTTAATGCGAAGCAGTCTATAAAGTAATTTTTTTAAAGGACAGACAATACCTCTTTTTTTCCTAATTACAAAGTTGCTAATGTGGCATGTCATACCCAGTGTTAACAAATGCCTGAGCCACTGATTTAAGAAGATTGTGGTTGTAGTCTCACAGTTTGGGTTGTAGTTTTCTAAGGATTCATTCTGCTTAATAAAAATAATTGATCACAGAAATGGCTTAAACAATCAAAACTTTAATGTTAATGTTGGCAAGCCATGTGAAAGAAAAACTTTTAAGAAAGGAAAACTTTTAAGAAAGTGTTTGAAATTAGGTAGGTAATACTCTCAACTGCCCATGTCTTATTATCTTAGGACGTTTAAGTGATGCTGAAGTCTATCATACATATTAACAAAGAGTTTATGTCACTCAGAGTAGGTGCTTTCCAGGTGAGATACAGCACTGTAAAGTGAAGCCCATTACTGCACCTCTGGGAACAGTGACACTCACAGATTTCAGCTCCAGCTTCCTGCTCTTTCCAGACAGGAGCATTGGCTTTAACATGATTGTGTCATTGTAGAGTTCTCTGAAGCTAACAAATCTGAAAGCAGATGCTTTCCAATGTTATCCAGTATTGTCATTGCACAGAGTGTTGGCAAAGATTAGCTGCTCTCCACCACAGTTGTGTTTTCCTGGTGTACCGTCCACTGCCTGTGTGATGGGAATGCCATCTGCACGTGCAGTCACTGTTCTTGTAAATGGGCTAGGGCTGCTTTGCTTTACTTTTAAAAAACATCATAAACATCATCTAAACTACTCACTGGACTTGACTCAGTGTATGAGTCGATTTGGAACTTATCCTGCAAACCTCAACGAGGAAAACAAGACCAACAGAAAAACCCCAAACATGGCTCCTTTTTGAAACCCTGTACAAAGTAGATGATATCTTTTGAAAACAGGCTGACGATCTTCTGGATCCACTGATGCACGGGATCAGCTTGCCAGGCTAGGGTTAAGTCTGTATACAAATAATGTGCCATTTGGAAACAGATACAGTTAATGAATGCAACTCCTCTACTGCATGTGCAGTTGTGCCAGGAGTAACCCTGTTATGTGGTCAGGTTGGTAGAAAGTCCTGTAATAACAAGATGGGAAAATTCAGAACACTCTTCAAAGAAGCCAAACAATTAGAATTTGAGCTTTTTAGGGGCTAGAAATATATGTCATTTCAAAATCTGAAAGCCCACAACTTCTTGAAAATGTCTACTAAAATAGTTTTGTTAAAACCAGCTAAATATCCTCCTGTTGTGTTTGTAGTCCAAAAATTCATCTGTCCAAGTGTTTTTTAAACTGCCAGGCATCACAAGGTTTGCTGAGTGCCATCCATACAAAACCTATAGCAAGTACAACTCTCAGCAGTTGCATGGTCAGTGCATGGTAACCAAAGGGTGAAATTAACTGGTGGAGATCAAAAACAAAATGAGGTCCACCAATCTGTAATATTTTCATTGTCCAATCTGAAAGTAATGAAATTGCAACTGTACAGTGAGAAAGAATTAAATCTGATTTTAAAAAAATATTTCACTTCTGATACTTTACATTATTGACAGTGGTTTAGATGAAAGAACTTGAGGGGTGTTCTTTCTTTCAATCATATATGCTTTTTTTTTAATAAAATTATTTCTTTTCTATTTTCTCCCTTAAAAAAAAATCCAACTCTTCCTATATATATGAATAGAGTACAAATTGACACACAAGCTGTGGCTATCTCTGAAATAGAATTATTGTTGAAAGCAACTGTAAAAGAAGATAATGGACAAAACAAGTTTTTACAAATTACATGCCTGTACCTGCAAGGGGTGTTTGCCAAACCCATTTCAAAGTTAGACTTTTGTGCCAAGTGATCTGCTTTTGTTCGCATTTTTTTCTTAATACCAGATTAAAAAAAATCGCTTCTTAGGATGAATTGTGAATTAAGATGGCAAGAAAAGCTCTGATAGAGTTGGCAAATTCTTCCCAGGAACTCAGAACTTAGCAATGAAAGTCCAAGTGCCCAGTGCCTGCTCCTCATGTCTGCCTGTCCCCCAGCAGTTTTTCAGGGACTGCTTTTAGCTACAGCTGGTGGACATGGATAGGAGAATGACATACTGCCAAAGCAAAAGGGGAGTGCTCAGGCACTCGCAGTGTGGCAGTGTCCTCATGGCCATTCTAAGCACAGCTCAAAGAGGCAAACAAAACCCTCTGTGTCCTGGTTAGAAAAGGCAGTCCAAATCACAGACCTCACCAGCACAGAGACAAGCAGATCAAATGCTTTGGGGTTGGAGGTGCACATTTCATGTGCCAATAGGCTGGCAAGACGAGGCTTCCCAAAACAGCCCAGAATTTGATAGAAAACTGGGGGGGGTGGTGGGTTCTGTAGAAATCAGTGCAGCCTGACCTATTAAGGGACAACTTAAATAAATCTTTCAAGGGCACACTGTGGAAGTTAGTTTTTCAACCAACCTTTGTGGAAATCCCACATCAAGCCCCATCTATCTTCATAATGCAGAGTATCTACAGCCGAAAGCAGTTTAACAACTGCAAAACAACTGGTTGCTGAAGGGGAAAAAAACTGTAATAAAAATAAAGGAGGCTTTAGGGAACAGCAATCATTTTCAAACATTATAATAGTTAAACCATTTTAACCTTACATCCATTACTTGCAAACAAATGTGACATTATGAATCAATTGCAGTTATGTTGTTAATAGACTTTATTAATACCAAGGAACAATAATATACAGAGTATCCTCAATGGATGTATAACTACCCTCTCAAATGGAGTTTCCTGATATTTTAAATGAATGGTGGGGTTTATTTTGGCAGCAGCATCACATAACTAATGCTTCATATTACACACAAAAATGATTTTGGTGCCATTCCTTAAATGAAATGTTTCATTTAAATAAAAGCTTGTAATTGTAACACTTAAATACTATCATTAATAGCAAAAAGAAAGTTCTCCCAGCAACATTAAAGAGTGAACTTCCCTGCTCTTTCCTCTATTACAGCCAATGTCTTTTTATTGTCTGTTTTCATCTCTATTTTACTTTATCTGCCAAACTACTTTGCATTTCAAGACATTTCCACTCACCTTGAGTTCTTGATTCAAAAAGAAACAATAAAGTTTAATCTTTTCACTTGACAATGATGTATGGGTCTGCTGAAAAACACTTTTCAGGTATTATCATTAAAAAGTCTCTCCTTTTTTAGTTTCTGTTCAACACTTGATACACATAGAAATACAAGATGTCACACACGCAAGGGCTTTTATCAAAGCTCATAATAATACCACTTAATTAGAAACCAAATCTCACTAATGTTCCTTCTGAGATCTCCTCAGAATATTCTTTATCTGGCTTTAAGTCATTTCTCTTCAGTTAAACATTGTCTAATGACTTTATTAGTGATTTCAAAGGCTACCACTCCACTCTTTTCTTCCCAGATTACATCTTGTTGGTCAGGGAATTTGCTGAGCTCGACCATCACACAACTGGTTTGAATTAGGATTTTTTTTTTCCCCCTCTCTTGCAGTTAGCTACTTATTAGCATTTGTCAAAACAAAGGGAAAATGCAGCCTCAGAATGTTTAATATTGTTCAGCATTCTCTGAGAAACACAGTCAGACAGTGAAAATACACCAATTGTTCCCTTCTCTGGAACGTACAGTACTGCTGAAACCCCACTGGGGTTACTTAAACTAAATGCATTAACTTAATCAGACTGATCACATAACTGTGTTAAAGTTATTTAACTTTTTGTGTTTTCATAAAAGCTTTGGAAAGAATTTTTAAAATGTATGCTTCATTATGCAGGAGCCATTCATGAGCCTGCCAGCCAATGCAAACATACTGCCTCACCAAATAAATGAAAAGTGCCTGACTGATAATAAAAAAAGTTTGGGTGGTAATTTTTTTTCCCTAAGAAAACTGGCACTTAAATATGTAATGTTACCAATTCTATTTCCATATATTTACTAAATCTGGGGGCATCTATTTACAAGAAGGGAAATGCCATTTCAACTGAAGGCTCTCAAACTTATATCCAACTATGCAAAACTAAAATATTTAAATGATGAGAGCTTTGTTTCTCGAGTGGAATGATTTCCCTAAGATCATAAAGATGATTTCACTCATGCAGTCCTTATGCTAAAAGTAACTGCTTTATTCCAAATAAAAAGGCAAAGTCAGATGCTGAAAAATAAAGAGGGACTGTGGAAGAAGATAGAAGAAGAAGATTTTGTTTTCACAGCCCCTCAAATGTGAGCAGTGGATCTATCATTCCAGCTGAATGATACATTCCATTCTGCACAGCGCTGCAGCTGAACTCCCTCTCTCTCACTCATTTACTATTCAGAAACACTTAAGAAATTATTACCACATGTCCAGGAGTCACTCATGATGATGACCACTAATGCCATTCCTCTTGTTACAGTATTAACTCAAAATATACCACTGTTGTCTTTGATTAGCACCAGCAAAGCTAAGAACAAAGACATACCACTGACATAATGACAGTTTTATGGCTCCCGTCTGAAAAAAAACTGTGCTCATTAGCATTCAAAATATAAAACACTCTCTTCAATACTTCAGTGTAAAACGACGTAATCTTCTTTTTTGCTGAGAAACCTCAAAACCACTGACAAGTTACTTATTTCCTGCAACACACATCTGGAATACTTGCTAAATATGGAAATTAAAATATCAGGTAATCAGGGTCAAAGAAATATTCCTCCTGCAGGCTCAGGACAAACCCTTTCTTCTGGACCAACTCTCTCCCCAAAACAACTCACAGGAAGATATTCAAGTTGCCTCACTGCAAAGCATCTACAAGCGTCTCCACCAGAGGAACCAACCCAGGAACTCAAACCCACCAGACCCAACTGGAAACAGATCATCCTTTTGGCTTCTTAGTGTACATTACAAAAGAGGACACATTCAGTTTATTTCTGTAAAGTCTTCCCCTCCTTTCCCTCCTCTGGAAGAGGAAGCCTTACAGATTTCCCACCAGGTCCCTCTGAAGTCCAGATCAATAACCTCTTTATAAAATGTTTCCTTTAACCATGACAGAAGCTGTTATTTATTTGCTTTAAAGTGTTTAAGCTAATGAGGTATGAGCACATCTGCAATAACTAAAAATAACACACACCTCATTGATATTAATTAGCTGACTGGACTTCCATCCAGAGATACTTAGCTCCCTTCTTTATTCCTTTGCTCTGTGAAGAGATGGACCAGAAGGGTGGGAAGATCATATTTCAGAGTTAAGGGCCTGTAGTAAAGAATACTCAATTTCTGGTCCCCAGATGTTGCTATACAGGGAGCCCCATCCCCTTGCTGCCACACGCAGACATCTCCCACAGTTGTCATAGGGAGTTATGTGCGTGCAACAGCAAAGCTCAGCAGGCCCTGGAGTCTGCTGGTGAGAATGTCAGCATAAGTGTAGCAGCATCATGGTGCCACAGAACCTGCAGAGGGCTGCAGGGATCAAAACAAACATAGTGGATTGCATAAAATAAACAGAAAGAGAAGGCAGCCACCAAAAAAGAGATTTTACATGTTCTTCACAGATAGTGCCAAGCAGAAGTAAGCCTGATTTTGCACTTGTTTGGGTTTGCAAATTGAAGATGTACCATGTGCAAAACCTCTGTGAGCAAAACAGCCTGATGCTTGAATAAAGTAGTGTTTCACTTGACCTCTCCTGCCAGTCCTAACAGAGAGGTAACCAGTCATTTCTAGATAAAATCACTACTGTCAGTGAAGAAAGCCAAAATTTCTTCAACCACTTGTGTGTTCTGCCTTCAAGTGAAAGAATTTAGCAGACAGTGTGCTAACCGCTATCCTCAATAAACCATGCAAAAGCAAAACTCTTCTATGAATTAATTTGTAGGTGTGAAAAACTGGGAGAAGACTGGTGAGTTGGTGTGGCAGTGATGGAGGCAGTAGGAAAAGTGCTTCCTGCATGAGTACTGCACCTTGGGAGTCCTGTTCTCTGAGCTTTTGGAGAAAAAATGAGATTATGGAGCTCCTGACCCTTTGGGGGCAGGAAGGGCTGTTTTTGCAAAAAGCTATTGGGAATGCCATGTAAATGCAGACTACAGAGCAAAGATTTTAATAACACCTTTTAGCTCATCAGGTAGGTAGTGAGCAGGCCAGCTGCTGGAGAGAGATGGGAGAATGAGAGGATAAATACTTCTGAGAGTACGAGAATTCAGAAGGGCTTTTCTTACCAGTAAGATGACAAACAGAAAGCAAGCCAGACTGTGGGAAACAAAGCAGAGTACATCAACTTACTCCAACAGATCTGCTTTAGGTCTCCTCATGAGACCAAAAAGAGCATGACTTTCCCAAAACACCTTCAGAAGAGCATCAGCCTATCATTACAATATTCAGGATGGCTGAAATAACAATATAGAAAACTCTGGTCTTCTTGGAGGGCATACAAAAAAAGTTTATTAAAAGGCACATCGTTTTTATACAGCCTTTTGGTACAAGGAATATGACTGGTCATTTAGGCTGACACCTCTTTGTAAACATCTTTACAAGTAAACAAGTCGGAAAAACAGCAGGTGCAAGATTAGAAATTGTTTGGAATATCTTTTCACAGCTCCTCCAGAGCAAATGCCTGGGAAAGTCTATCGGACTTGCTTTCTCACAGGCTGCCTGAAGCCTAAAAACTTTCTTTGACCACTGTCAGCTCCCACACCAGCCACCCTTTGGAGCTGGGCACAGCCATGGCACAGCCCAGGGTGCTAACAGTAAGCATCCATCAGGCAAGAAAGCAGAAAAGTGCTGGCGTTTTCCAGTCCACCTGGGCAAGCAGACAGTGCTCTGACAGCTCAATTAGCCAAAAAAAGGTACCTCTGCTCCTCAGCAGACCTATTCAGTCTGAATAAGCCCAGGTGTTGTTCTGACAAGGAGGCTGCCCAGAGCCTGCTGCTCTACTTCTTTCTGTGGCAGATCGTTTGAGGATCTATCTACAAAAATTTTTAAAATAACATTCTGCTTATGAATAAAGCCAGTGAGGAGTCCACAGTCAGAGGAATCAATAACCTAATTAGTAATTAGTGCTAATTAGAGATTTATTAGTTCAAGCGACTCATAAATGTTCAAGTAATGCAAAGCCACTCATGAGAATACCAATACAGCATTTAGTTAAAACAAAATATCATGTGTACTGCTCCCCAGGATTTGAGCTTTCATTACCACAGGCTCCAATCTTTCTTCCAAACAGAAAAGACATTAATGAATGGTATACAGATTGTGTGTGAGAAGAACATCAGTTTTTATTCAGCAAGATGAGAGAGACTTAAACCAGAATTAAAGATAAATTACATGTGAGGGATCAAGTTTTGCTCTCATTTACACTGATGTAAATCTGGAGTTGCTCTGTTAACTTCAGTTGTGTTGGTTTCGATGATTGCATATTTATATTAATGATACTGAGCAAATACTAAAAGCAGTGGGGGAAAAAAAAGACTAGCATTTTTTCTTTAGCAGACTCTGTGTCATCTGCTGCCTGGAATTTAACAGAGATCAGTAACTGAATTTTTGTAGTTGAAATGTTTGCATATGTCTGTTTTAATGAGTCCAACAACTTGGGTTTAGATGTACAGACCCATTTACAAATTTTCAATTCCATGTACAGACACATTATCTTATATATCCAATTTTGCTAAAAAATGGTTACACTTTTGGACACCCATAATCTTCTGCATCTGGTATTATTGAAGCATCTGTGGAGGCAGCAATGACAGTTCTTTGAAAATATAGCTTCTGAAAAAACATCACCATGAAAAACCAAACAAACAAAGACCCAAGAAAGGCAAAGAAAATACAGTTAGAAATAAGACATTTCAAAAGAAATCAGCAGATTAAAATAAATTCCAAAAGAAACAAAAGTAAACCCAGGCAGATCAAAACAGACAAATCAATATACTGAAGGCTTCACTCAAATCAAGATTAATAGTGACACTGGCACACAGAGGATGCTGTTGACATTGGATGAGATCCTGGGCTTGCAGACAAGGTAGGAATGACACCATGTCCTTTGTTGCAGCTTCCCAGCTCCAAGAGAGATGGAGCTGCTGGATGAGATGAAGCTGCTGGCAGGAAGGGTCTCTGCCCTACCCATGCTGTGCTGCACGGGTCTTCTCATGAAGATGTCTCAGCTGCTCTCATGCAGACCAGATGTCCCCAGGTGCTACATGCTGGCTGATCAATTCCCCCAGGAAGGTCACCTGGCACTTTTGTGGGCAGGGCTCCTCTGGGAAATTGATGTGGGAGTACACTTGAGAAGCTGGGATGCTGCTGGTTCCATGGCGACAAGAGGTTGGGCCTGTTTAAATAAGATCCCACGCAGACAGAGGTTTGTCCCTGTCTCTGACCCATGATTTCACTGGCTGCAGTTGTTTGCACGTATGCTTTCCACATGCTTCAAGCTCTCACAGGGAGACATTATCTCAAGGAGAGACCATGGGGGATGAATCAGCATCTGGGCTACCTGCTGTGTTCTTAGCTATCCAGCAAATTTCTGTATCTAAACACTAGGAAACAACAACTCTAATATCTTGTGAACCCACTTCTCTTCCATTTTCAGTCATATAGATCACCACTAATTAGCGTCCCTCCACCAAACCAGCAGTTGTGTACCAGCAGTGCTAGGATAGTACAATGAGAAGAAGCTAATGACCCTCAGGGCTGTGATGCACCTGAAATATGGAGGAAAAGCGGACCCACAGTCATCAGGTTGATTTAACTACAGATTTGGGGACCCCACAATTTTCCAAGCACTGTTCTGGCAACATGAAACATCATCCCTCAATCTGCTCAGCCCAGCAAGGAGGCTCAAGCAGCTTTCCCCCTTTGCTCCAATCATGGCAGAAAGAGTTGTCATCCAGGGACATGCCCTTCCCCTCTCTGCCCTAAGCAGCACCTCTCAGGCAGCAGCCGAAAACATGCAGCTACACCTCCAGCCTGGACTGCCTGCAGATACTGCAGACCATCCCCCCATGTGGCCTCTCCCTCCTCTGCAAAAAAACCCCTCACAAGCTAGGTTCCACCCACAGGCCATCCAGATTTTTGCAGAGTATCTAGATACCTAACCATAGACAGCTTGTAGGATTGCTGGTGTGAGATTTTCCTGTGAGTTTAGTGGCTAGATATTTTTGAAACCCCCACTATGTCAGCCTCCTGAGGCTAGACGGTATCTTTAAAACCCAGTCTCACATGACTAGCAGCTGTGCAAGAAACATCAGCAAATATGATGGAGCCCATCCATGATGTATATAGCTCACTTTGGAAATCATTGAAATTTGTGCCTTTGTAAACAATTAGAGGGAGTAAACATGCTGGCACTAATATTCCAGCTTGCCGTTCAGGTTGTTTCATTAATCTCTATACAGAGTTATGCATAAGATTTGGGATGTATAGCTTTTAGCAATCTGCTTTTTTTATCCTTTGATCTACTCTTGTGCTTAGACACCACGGCAATAGGTTACTTCGACAGAATAGCTTCAATTCTTTGTTCTTTTGAATCCCTTCTCCATATATAATGCAATTAACTGTGCTGTTAAGGCAGTCCAGATGGGCACTGTGCTATCCTCAGATATATCCTAATATCAACACGTTGATGATAGTACAATGCTTCATTTGGGTTTTTTTTTTCCAATTTCCTACTAACATCAGCTTTTGAACTTAAAAAGACTAAAGTAGCAAAAAAAAAAAAAGAGCTCTTGCTTACAGAAACTACAGTTATATGAAGGATTTGATCAAAATGTAGACATGCAAATAAAAGCACAGCTCATATCTGCCTGTTTTTCTGGTCACAGGAGATGTGAGCTTTACTGTTCTCAGGTCCATGGGCAATAATATTGCCTGAAGCCTTGAAGGTTTTTGACTTCCAACAGAGGAGAATGATAACTCATTAGACAAATGTTGACTGGATTCATTGCCTTCTCTGTATGAGGAAGGATTTTGGCATCTTATATCTAATGGAAGAAAAATTGTTCTTTTCCTAAAAGCTGTCTTTTATTCACATGTGAACCGCTGACTATGTGATATTCTTATAGAGATTTAATTATTTTTTGATTTTGGAAGTGCAGTGTCCTTTGTTGACAGCCGGAACCACTAAGTGTGGCTGAACTATTATCAAGACTTGACCCAGTGCTGAACTTCCATTTCCTGCTTCTCCCCTTGTTTGAGCAAGGAGAACATCACTTTGGATGTGATTCAGCTCAAATACCTAAATTTAGCAATTCAGCTCATACTAAAGTAGACACCCTTCTTAGAGCAGCTGAACACTAAGGACTCCACTGATGGCACTGACAGGATCTCCCTCAGAGAGTTTCCCAGCCAAGGAAACACACACAGCGGCTAAATAAAGCAAATCACAGCATCATGCCTCTGCAGAAGGCACCAAGGGGACCCAGACTGCCCTGGGCATGAGAACCAGAGTCTTTCCCTGGAGCATCTACCAAAGGCCATGGACATACATGAGACTGAGATAATTTAGTGCAGGAATGTGATTTAAGCAGACTGAATTCTGATGAAAGACCCTAGCTCTCTATCCTGCATTGCAGAGAAAGAATCACTCAGATTAGATGGCGTCAATACCTCTTAATGGACAATTATCCCTTTTTTTTTCTTGTCAGTACTGCCAATTCATACAGAACTGCAGGAAAATTCCTATTTTACCTGCGTTTTTCCATGTTGCACTGGGAATGGGAACAATCCAGCAGTGCCCTAGCTCCCTCTGAAAGAGAGTAGTCACAAATTTTAATCCCCATTATTATTATTCACTGATATTTTTGCCATCTGGCTGCTCTTGACTGCACCCTCTTGCCTTCTACCATCTTCGTTCCTGAAGAAGCCCGGAAGGTAAGGGGCTAATGTGTATTTCCCAAAAACCAACAGCCAGGTAGCCATGGAGCCAACCAAAGACTGCTGGTAAGAACATGCTGTATATCAGGCAAGAATCATCAGGTTTTGGCTGGAAAAAGTCAGCACTTTCCTGGGATAAATACCCCCTTATTCTGGCTCATGGAGGTAAGAACAATTCGGTACCACACAAGGGCAGGAATGAGACTGAGTGGCAGACATGTACTGTCAGGAGTGAGCAATACAACCAAAGACTTCCAAACGCTCTCCCAGAAAGGTCTAGAAAAAAAAATTTGTACACAATAACTTATTTGCATCAAAAGCGAGAAACTTAGCCCCAGGATGGGTGAATTTATCTATAAAATGTACCCTCACAAAGCCCAGCACTGCCAGGGCCCTTGACATCCCATCACTGGAACCAGGGCTGGGGATCATCCTTCCTTCCTTCTCTTTATTCTCTCTCTTTCACTCTACCTATTCTCTACCTATCTCTCTCACTTTCTTTTGCTCTTTCTATATAAAACCGACCACCATGTGTTTATATTAGAAGATAAGGGACCAACATATAGCGATTTCCATGCCAAGTGTAAAATTTATTAATAAAACTTTGCAAGTTTTTATGGGCCCTCTGGTTTTTGTTGTTTCTTTTTGACTAAGGGCATCTATGAATCTTGGCTGTTCCCTTCCCTTCAGGATGGGACACCACACTCTTTGCTCTTCTTTCAGAGCTGACAAGGGCTGTGATGTAAATTTGCTGTTGACAGTGCCAGTGACATTTCAAAATGTTTAGCTAGCAAACAGGTTTGCTCAGCCTCTTTCCTTCCTTCCAAGCATCATTTTTAATCGTATGGATAGACATCAAGTACAGATAGATTATCAGAAAGCCTTAAAACCAGGATTCTGGTGCGCATATTAAAACTCCAGTTGGAAAGATCCTAACATGCAAGATCACCTGTCACTTTTTCTGTTAAATTACTGAGTTGTTTGACCCCTTTCTTCTTTCTCCCACCCAACCCCCACTTTCAAAATACGAAAAGCAATTAGAGCACATTACAGGCTAAATCACTTGTTAAATTTCAGTTTTTAAGTCGAAGTCTATTCTGAATTATTGCAAGCAAAAAAGTACCTTAATTACAGTAAAGCTTAGGGCACTTAACTGGTCCTAGTTGCCAGATTTCAGGAGGATTATTGCTATTATAAAACAAAGCAGCAATACAGGAAGGCAAGACACTGATAACTTCCCAAGTGGGATGTGAAAAGAAATGGATTTTTCCAATAGTTGAAATAGAGAATATGATGCTATACTACATTTATAATGATTGGTAAATCAAACTCTGCATTTAACTCTCTGAGTAGATTTCAGGTGGGCACAGAAATTCACTTCAGGTTATTCTCCTCTTCCCTCCAAATGAATTGACAGCCTGAGGGGAAATCCTCTACCTGTCTGACACTAATGCAGACTTTTCTAACTAATACTTTTCACCTATGACAGTCACGGGTCAATCCCAATGCTTGGCACCTGGGATAGAGACGGGAGCAAACCAACATTTTCACACCAGAAGAATAAATAAGTCTGTTGCTGTGATCATGTCTCATGTTTTGCATGGCAGAAGGGCTTCTCACTCTTAGATATTAACTAAGGGGCCATTAAGTAAACAATAAAAAAAAGTGTTGTCTTCTTCCTGCCCCTCTAAGCGAGGGTGGTGACTCCAGCCTTGTTGCCGGAGCAAAGTCTCAGGTGAATTTTAATCCTTCATTATTCAGTACATACTGTTTTTTCCCTTTCCCTCTAAAATGACAGTCATGCTGTTAAGCATAATAATTGTTCATGAGTGAGCACTGCTTTTTGTCCCTCTTGATTTTGCCTCTAAGGCAGGCTTCTTACTCCTCTGAGGTCAAGGGTCACCTGCTAAATCATGCATACCCACAATCCCATGTGAATTATGCAGTTGACAAACTGCCGCTAATGATTAGTACAACCTGCATTAAAACCCTGGCACTAAATTGATATTACTTGAGTGATGGATTACACCTCTAATGAGCGGATTATTGCCATAAGTGACCTTGTCGGCTGAAAGAGTGTTTCAATATAACTAACATCTCTCACATTCTCATGTCACAGCAGTTCTAAAATAACATTGTCTCTCCTTTTTGATTTTTTTTTTATTCCTACTTTGCTTTCTAGTCCCTCAAACAAGCAGGTAATCTGTAAACAGCACTTCTGATGGGATTAGTCATTACATTGTATCCCAATTAGTATAGTTTCATGCCTCTGAAATACCCAGAGCACAGAAAGATAATTTTTTTTGGTTGAAAAATGCTGTTCTTATTTTCCTCCCTGTTCTTCAGAACATTGAAGTCCACTTGCAAGCACATTTGCCTAACTGCTGAGGGGATCATGTGGCCCCAAGATAGCAGTAAATTCGTTGCCCTTTAATGAACAAAAAGATGAAATAATGGCTGTGCACTTCAGTGCTCTCTCAGAGAAAGTCATCACTGCCTAATCGTATCAATGGGACAGAGCATGGTCAGAGCATCTTCTTTATCAAAACACTCAGCCAGGGCTGATCACCTGCCCCAGATGATCACCCAGGGGATGGACTCCTGAGCTCTCCCAAGCAGGGAGCTTGTGTTCTGTATGTGCTTGTGAGCACTGGAGAAGCATGTCCAGCTACCCCGGTGTTTCATTGGGTGCAGTTCAGATGGCAGTGCTGCCGCTCGCCAGCAACTGAGTGGCAGTTAATTTACCAGGAGGGAGGAAACAGGTTTTACTAAATGTTTCACCAAAAAAGAAACCCCTCCTGCAAAGGGACTATGCCGAAGCTGCAGTCTGTCTGTGGAGTTAATAGACCCCTTGTGGAGCCTCCTCACGCCTTTGTCTGGACACAGTTAGTGGTATATTCACAACTGCCTGTCACACTACACAAGTGCAGATGAGGCTGGAGGGGACCGTATATTGATGGAATTAATTGAGCATAAGCCATGCTAACTGGTGGGGAAAATCACATGAAAGGAACAAAACACACATGCCTGGCCATTTCTGTGTTGTAACAAAGAATGAGCAGCTACAAACAAATAAAAATTGTGGTAGAGTTTGTCAGCATGAGCTCTTTATTATCAATGGCATCTCATTCCCCAAGGGATCTACACACCCCTCAAAACCAAGGCTCATTCCCCCAAAGTCAGACACGTTATATCAGAGAAAATCCAGTTTAAATAAATGCAATATTAAGTCCTGTGACAGCCTCTGACAGGGTCAGATTCAATCTCCCAGTCCATATTGCTTCCCTCTGACCGCAGCCTCTGCCTTCCCCACTCCTCCCTGCCTCCACCCCACATGCTGTCTAATACTTTTGATGTTCTGCAAAATGAGGAAAAACCCTAGTGCTACAGCTATAATGAGAATGTGTTCTCGGGATGCCCATTAATTAATCCTGGGAGACCTCTGCTCCCCTGTGCCATACCGTTAAAGCTGCAGGCAGCTCAGATGCTCTTCCTGGCATTTCCCAGGGATGCAGCAGAAGTGAAGAGGAGGGTTTGCAGGGCATTCTGAGGTAATGGCTCTGCACACACTCCTCCCCTCTGCCCACCAGAGCCGTGCCTGGGCACATCCAGCCCATGCTCGCTTAATTGGACGTCTGGCCTGGCAGCATAACGACAGTGTTGGCTGCCTTTCTTCCAGTTGCAGGGCGTGAGAGGGAAAATGTACAATGGGTTGGTCTTGAGATGTTATACCAAACGTCAAGGCCAGGCAGATCACCCTGTGCACATGACAGCTGGGCCAAAAATAGCAAAGGCAGCGGGAGTCAGAGTCATCTAATGAGCCTCCTCTTACTTCAGCAGGTGTTCATGTTACAGGCAAGGCCAGAGATCTTACACTACAGAGGACTCTGCTTCCTTTACTTTTTTAACATGCCCAGCTCCCAGGTATGCTTTGGGACAGCTCTACAAAAACAGAAAAAACCCCACAGCTTGAAACTGACAGACACGTTCATCCTAACATTGCCATGGAAAATCTAGCAGGGAAGGAAATAGAAAGAGGGAATGAGAATATTAAAAAAACTAATAAACCCCCAGAAAAGAGATTACCCAGTACCACACAATACCCAGCCTAATTCCCTGTTGTTCATAGGAGACATTAACAAAACAACATGGAAATATCCAGTCAACCCCTCTGCAGTGATTATAGCATTTACAGTAGCTATGAGAAGTATCCACAGGCAGCAACAGGATTTGCAAGGATGCCAAGAATAAGACAACTCTGTCACCTTAGGCTGGCATCAGTGGCATCAACTGTAAAGTGTCTGTCACATGCATTAGCAAACTCACACATGATCAGTCTTCCAGTAGACTAAGGGAGAATGGTTCTGCAGGCTCCACAAATCATGGAATTTCAGAGGCAGGTGAGGAGGCTGGAGGCAAGGCCACCTTCCTGCTGGCTTAGACCTGAAGTGCCAGCTTGACAATCTACAATAAGTTGCCTCTTGCCCTATTAGACTACTTTTCATCTGTTCACTTGCAACTTAATCCTTCACTGTTCATAAATGTAGACCAAGAAATATTCTGTTCTCAGAGTCAGGACACCATTGTGGACAATGCTGATGACAAAATTAGCTCTCTTTCCAAGCATGAATTGAGTATGAGAATAGTGTCTGCTGCTTCTCTCTGCTGCCGGGTGTGAAGCCTGAATACATTCAAAAATTATAAAGAAAACATATACAGCCATATTTTGTTTCTTCTTCTCTCCAGCTCTCTTCCATTCAGAATCAGCAGGGAATAGACTTTGTTTGTACTTATTCATAATTGTGGTATATTGAGGAATGTTCAGAGAGACGTGTTTCACATCTCATCTCAGAAGTCCATGCCTGTTTTGATCTTTTCCAAGCATAGTATCAGATATGTCCTTGGTTGCTTAGAAAAATTTGCATCCCATCCATATGAGCTCTGCATTTGAGGATGGTGGATTTATTTTCCTGTGGGTCAGAAGAAGAAAATTTTGGCTATACTGCTTCTTCCAGTGAAGTAGTCATTGCCTGGTTTTTGTTTGTTTGAAAATGTGGCCCAACACCTGCTATATCCTATTATGTTAAATGGCTTGCTAGAGTAATTAACTTTTGGCAGCAAATTGCAGACATGGGTGCTCTGTGCTGAAAGACTTGTACTGCCCACTTAGCACATATTGCCCTAATATTTTTATAGCTATGTATACAGAGGAGGGCTACTCAAATATTTTCCATAGAAAAACGGTTTACTGATGGTTTCCATAAAATGTTGCTTCTTTCCAAGGAAAATTTTACTACTGGCTGAGAAACTAAACAACTGAAAACTAGTGGGCTTTTAGTCTTGAGGCAATAACCAAAAAAATGTTAATTAAAAAAATGTAGAAATGGTGATTCAGAAAGCAGAACAACTTTTCTTGCAGGAAAGCTTTACAAAACAGTTCAGTGCTTTAGAAGATGTGTAGTTTTTATGCTCCTCTTTTATGTACAGGGCTTCGCTGCCCCACTACATAATATGCAGCAAGCAAAAACCTAACATGATGCAATCAAGAGAAGATGCAGTGGCACAACAAATACACAAACACTTGAAAGATCAGTCACCAGCGAGAGAGAGAGAAATTATAATGCCATGTTCACTAACTCTTTCAAAGTCAATTTAAGATACAGAGAGTCTCTCTTGAGGTGTCTCTCATGGAGTTCTTTCTTTCAACAAAAGACAGTCCCTGCTTCTACTTTAAAAAACAATAAACAGTTGTAAACTCTCTTAAATATGGAGGAGAGATAACTAATGGGCATTAGAGGTTTTAGAAATATCAAGCAAATAAAGGAAACTAAGAACATACCCTTCCTCTATTGCCTCATTTTGAAGTCCATTCCTAACTAGAGATTAGAGGAAACTGAAGAAAATTTTTTCTAATAGACTTGCACCGGAAATCCTGGAACTATATAGTGTGATAAAAAGCAATAGCAGAAGACATAGTTTGCTGAAGCCAAGAAACATGATAGTTTTCCTACCAATCTAATTAATTTGCTTTATTTCCCATGGTTGTAGAAGCATTAGTGTTTGAAACACTCTTGAGTTAAGTACAGAGATTCAAGAAAAGAAATCATAAAACCCATGAATCACTGTGGTTATATTCAAATCCAACAGGTTTGGGCATCATTTTCTAAGTACCCCTCTTACACTAATGCACCAAAAATGCACATTGAAATTCTACATTGGCAGAGAAATTAGATGATTAAGTCTTTTTCATCTACACTTTCTCTGATTCCAGATTTCTGTGGTTTTATTATTACAAATTATTTTAGGAATCCTTTTCCTGTAACAATGGGAATACTTATTCTGTTTTAATCATTGAGAGACACAACAAGGCTAATATTGTCATATGTTAAGTAATTGAAACACTTGGCCTTCAACTGTGGTGACATCCCAGGAGATTACCCCTCCTGCTGGGTAGTATCACATGGACTATATAGGCCCTATAAAATTTTTCTTTTTTGGTGGAACAAAGTGTTGACTAAAGAAAAAAATAAAATAAAAAAATTTAAAAAAAAATAAAAAAAAAGAGGGGAGTCAAACTGTAGGGCTTTTTTCTCTTGAGTTTTAAAATTTCCGGTTGTGCTTCTTCTTAGGACTGTCAACCATGCCAGCTATTCAGAGACCACACCAGTATGAACTCCATGATTATATGCCTTGAAGACTAGCCAGGACTAGTAGGGTACTCATATTTGGACAAAACTGTAGTACTCTTAATTTTGATGAATAGTCTGGTTTTGGTCTATTTCCACCAATTAAGTTGTCTAACGTCAGGAGCAACAGGGGGCTGGAAGGAGCAAAGCTTTTGAGGACTCCATCAAAGCCAAAAGGTGACATGAGGAGTAAAGCACTGTCAAATGTTAGGAAAGGCATCACTGCATGACTTTTCGTGACAAAGGAGACTGGAAAAATCTGTGTATGCCACAGTCTAGAGTGGAAGTCAGGCAGAGGTTGAAGGAAATGGCTTTGCTTTGCTGCTTAGAATTAAAAAGCTCAGTGCTTTAGGCTTCTCCACCCCAAGCAGCTTTGTCTTACATGAGCAATTCTACTTTGGTCATAGGAAACATTTCTACCAGTATGAGTTTGTGAAGTTGAACCACAATAGAATTCCCATTATTAATATGAGTTGTTACAGGTAAAAGGAAAGGAATATACACAACTAAATCTGCCACTGTAGTTGGCTGAGGTAAAGAGCAACAAGGTATTGAAATGGAATCAATACAGTCTGCACAAACAAGCACCTACCTATGAGCTAAGAAATACACTACAAGTGAAACGTGCATTATATGCTGAGTATTAAAATGTAATGGTCTGCTTTAATGATTCCCACAGAAGTAAAACCCACTTTTTCAATGTTTTTGGTAATCCACTAAAAGGAAACTGCGGAAAGACCTTAACGCTGCTCTTTCCTTTCAGTAAAAACAGATATAGACAGTGTCATTCGTTTTTTTTTTAAAAAAAAACCACTTTCCATTTTTTGTTCAGTTTCTTTATGCTGTGCAGCACAGAACATAATTACGTTACACTGTAGGCTTGAAAAGTCACTAAGCAGCTGATAAAAGGCAAAGAAATCAGTATGATTTTCTAGCTGAAAAAAGTAATTTTCTTATTGGAGCTGATAACTTTCACCAAGGGCTCCAGGCTTTTGTTACATCAATTTGAGGAACTCATAATCTCTGCATTATGAATGTTCAACCAGGATATTTTCTGTTGTAGTGTATCAAGCACCTTCAATATCACAGCTCCTGTTGTCATTGTTTGGTAAACAGCTTTTGACACGTTTTCAATATGATTACATTAGAACAAGTGGGTCATGATTGATAACCTAATATTCAGGCCATGCAAATCATCAATCACAGGAAGTATATTAATTATTCAATGAAACCATCTAATGCAAGAATCAATGTTGGAAATGAAGAAAAGAAACTCCCAGCAGAGGTTACACCAGATAATAAAAAAGGAATACTAAATAATCTCAGCCCATAATCCTGTTTAATAAAATCCATTTATTTAGCTGTCAAAATCATGATACAATTATTAAAAAAAAAAAAAAAAAGATAATGAAAATTTTTTTCTTGTGGAAAACAGACTTTTATACTTTTACACTGTGATTAAATGTGAAGTCTAAGAATATGCTGTAAATAATGAGACTAGCTGTGACATATGTGAAGAAAAGGAATCACCTAGAAAAACAGGTGTTCTCACTTATTCTTGATGAGGTTAAATCAATTGTAACAGTGTGACCCACGATCTGCAAGAACCCAAGAACCTTACAGATCTCCTACACATACCCACAGAGCAACTAATGATTCTGCACAGGAGTGGATACTGTCTCTCCTTACACAACCCAAAATTACTCAAGTAGCCAAAGCACCCCTAGAAAGAAGGATGCTCAAAATGTCTGCCATCCCTCTAAAGTGACAGAAATTGTGGCCAAAAGTGTTAGTAATAGAGAAACAGAGCAGCATAGCAGGCAATACTGGAAGTTGCAAACTTCATGACCCACTTGGCCAATGTGTTGCTGTGATGGTGGAGGGTTATTTGGTGGCACTCACCTGAGCAGATAGCTCTCTGCAGGCACTTAACCCATATTCTCTGCTGGTTTTGACTTCAGCCGTTCCTGAAATAACTCATCCTGCTTCATTTGAAGGAGACCCCAGGGTATCTTAAACATAAAACCTCTGGCAAATAATGTTGGCATTAGCAGCATTCACTTAGGCAGGAAACTACGCACAGGTTTCTACATTCTCCTTGCCTCTTCATTCTCCTACATGACTTCCAATCCATCCACTCTCTTGCTGGTTATTTCTTCCTTTAGCACAATGTCTCCTCCCTAGTTTACAAGGCCCTTTGCAACTGTTGGCATAACACTACTTAGGCTGCCACTGAAATGAACATCTCATAGCCACATCTCTTTTCATTTTAACATGAAATCCCTTTCTCTGTGTGCTTTTTCTCTGCATTTTAGTATTAGATTTTCAAAGTGTACAATTTGTTCCTAGGATCTGCTTTTCTTTTAAAGGAAACATCAAAATGTATCAGTGCTTACCCTGCACTCAGATAAGCATGAGATTTTTCACAAAAGTTCCAACCACCAGAGTCAGAAAGAAAAGTAAAGACAGGAGTATCTGAATTTGACTGCAGATGCAGAGGAACCCTCTTGGAACTTGTTCTGTTTCACTGTGTCTAAGATTTACAAAGGTCTACAAATACTCCCTGAGTGGCAGATTGCAACAATGTGCGACAAGTCCTCCAGAATGAAATCATGACCCCACTAACCTCATCTGCACCATACCCATCCACCTGCAGAAAGACAGTAATTATCTTAACTGTGTGGCTAATACCACTTTATCACGAAGTAGACACACTCTATCATGAAGCATGGCTTTCAAGGTTATATGTGAGAAAGACAGCGACAGCCATAGCAAGTTCTTGCAAACAGCTCCAGAAAGCCTTGACTGATGAGGCAACAGTTCCATCCACAGTATCTGCCCAGTGAGGTACACCCAGAGATTTCACTCAGCCAATCTTACAGGTCTCCTAGTTTATCTTCCTGCTAGGAAATAGTATTATAGTTTCAGCACATACTTTCTTAAATGGTTCAGTATTTGGCAATGAAAGGTTTAGGCTTCTGGAGAAATGCTACAGCACAGCTTGTGATCTTCCTCAGTCTAAGGGTGGAAAGCCACAGGAGCATGCTGGCAGCACAGGGCAGTGAGTGCCCACAGAACCATTCACCCCCCCTTGATCTGAGCAGACTCATTAACAAAGTCTTGATTTTAAAACATGATACCCTAAACAAGCTGAAAAAGTGAAAGTTTCTCTCATTTCATTACTATGTTTTAAATGTTGTCAAGCCAGCTGGACTTTCTGTATAGGTAGACAGCCAGCTGGTGTTTAAGCCCTCAGTAGTGGATTTTGGGTACTTATAAATTCCAAGAGGTCTACATGACTCCTATGTTTGTTTTTGCCTCAACATCTTTCAGGTACTTTTCTTGAACGTTGGTTTCTACCTGTCTATTAATATTTATGTCTGTTAATAATTATTTCTACCCCTCTATTAATACTTATCATAAGATGCTCAAGGTCCAAACAAATGTCAGTACCAGAGATGTTTCAGCGTCTGAAATGTAATCTTTCCCCTGTTTCCAGATCTCTTCCCTATCCACAGACAAATGTTAAGTGAACCCATCAAAAACAAAGCTGCTGTAGAGTTCCAAAGGCAATCAGTTTTAGGAATGTAAGACTTGAAAGAACTTCTAGGTTGACAGTGCAGTTCCTTGCTCTTACAAGCACTAATCATGCAAACTCTTCCATGAAACTCCTCAGAAGCTTATCAGGTTCTTTTTTTTTTTAAACATATAAACGTACATATGTGTATGTATATTAGATTTTGGTCTTACCATATTATGGTGCTACTGTTCCACAGCCTCACCGCTGTAACAGCTAGAAACTGAATAGAAATTCTGTTCTAATTTATAGGCACAAAGTATTCATGACCAGTTTCTGCCCATTTATTTTGGTATTAACATTGTCCTATAGCTCATCTCTTTCCTTGGAAGCAAAATTGCAGAAGATGCAGACAAGCCCCATATTCAAAATGGAGTATACAGTTTAATGTACATAGAGATAGGAAGTCCCCAAACCAAAAAGACTTCTTTAATTGTACAGTCTCCTTCAAATTGCACATTATTAAAAATCTTCATGTCTGTTTTCTAAAAAAAATAGCAAAATAGAAAAATATTGTTGAATAACAAAAATTCTTAAGCCAAAGCTTTAAATGTTGTACCAGTTCTTAATGAAGGTCTACTAAACCTCCTAAGAGAATACTTGTTTTACAAGAAAATTAAAATTCAGTATGTTCAACTCTCTCCATTCAGTCTGTAACAGGGTAAAAATACAGATATGCACACACAGAAAATGGGTTTAAATAACAGTTTGCCTATCAAGAATATCAGGGTTTTTGGAGAATATGGGAGGGAAAAAAGCAGAAAGATCACTTCATCTATCTGGAGAGATTTCAAAAAACTTTTTCCAGTACTAATGTGAGTAAATACAAATCACAAACAGATGAAACCCTCGGGTCAAGCAGCAGTATGACTGCGCTTTCCGTTGCATCTCCTATCTCCACAGTGCAGCCTTTCTCAGCCCCCTGCCCTATCGCCCTGTGACTCCAGGTTCTTGGGAGAGTATTGTGGTTCATCAAAGAAGAGTCAGTGGTGGAGGTTGCAAGCAGCTTTCTCCTGTAACACAGCAAAGCACTTTAGGACTGTTAACAGGAATTTTCTGATCACTTATTCAAGCACTTGCAGTTTTTCTTTTAAAAGAATTGAAATGATGGCGCTGAGCAAAGGAAGTTCAACCACAGTTAAAGCATTTTGATCACTACAGAAGACAGTGTCACGTAGGCCTTTCTGATTTATGCAGACTCTTGCTAGTACACTCAGGCTTCTCCTTTAAAATATTTTTAGTATATGTTTTATGCTTAGTTCTAAAATGCATTGTATCTACCCAAGAGATCAGACCAAGTTTCTGTTTCCAAAACATTTAGACAGTTGGTTGGGGGTTTTTTTGGGGTTTTTTGGGGTTTTTTTTAATCACACAAGAGACTAAAACTCATCTTTCTGGTGTACCAGGCAATTATACATCTAGACATTCAAAAGAAAAAAAAAAATTCTTCCATACCCCAATGAACAGTTGACTAAACACACATTCTTTTAGCTGTGGATTATCTTTTCAGTCTTTAAATCAGAACATGTATATTGATAGCTACCTGGCCTCTTGCATGAAGAAGTGGAGAAAAAACTACAAGTCGTACAAAAGGTGACAGAAGCCACACCAACAGAAAACTAGCCAAAGCACACAGAGTCAGAAAGTCCATCATAGGATAGAATTTGGCCCACAGTCTGCCTCTTGAAGTGTCTGTGGCAATTTATCCACAATGTTTTAGCTGTATCTCATTTTGAAATCTTATTGATACACTAACTTATTCAAACCACTAGATTGACCCCCCATATCCAGAGGCCGAAGATACTTCTTTCAATCTTGCTTGCTGCTGAAAAGCTCTTGGATCAGACTTTCATTGTTGCTGCTCCCTAGCTAGGTGTTATTGGCGTTGCACTGAATCTTTCCTCATGCCAACATTGATTTTCATTTATCCTCTTGTGCTTTATTTCTTTCCATATTAGGACATTGCTCATGTGGATAAGACCAGAACAACTCCAGAACATCACCATGGTAATGCAGATCTGCAGGTTTTAGGACCCATGCTGATCTCTCCAAACCAATATGCTTTTCCTCTCTGTGCCTCAAGCTCCTTTTTCAATAGTACCAATATGCTCAAAGCCCTGAATGCTCTCCCCAGGGTAGCTGTCTAAACCTTTTCATTCAAAACCTGAGCATGGATTGCAGCTTTCTTTCATAACCACATTGGAGTTTTCATAACATGAGCCACCAAAATGTGGGAACCCTGGGTTCATTGTCTTTTAACTGATGGGATTCGTATGCTTTATTTCACAGGCAATTTTCACCTCTTCCCTCTAGGCTAATCTGCCAAGAGAATGATGCTGTTTCAGACAATCTTGGGAGCTATTTCATTCTGGAAATCAAAGATTTGACTGCGAATCTCTTTAGGTATCAGTCGGGTCATGACGATAGCAGACTTCTCATGCAGTCAAGACAAATGCTTAGTCACCTGGCTAAAGGGACAAGAATGAGGAGACGGAGTGGTATCCACCAATTCTATCTTGCATAAAACTCTATCATGTTGGTATGTTTGGAGAGCCTCTATTGGATTGAGTGCCTCACACAAGCAAAGAGAAATACCTTGTTTATGGATCCAAGCAAAACTAAAACATGGAACAGACTGTGAGCTGCTAAGACTGTCAAAGATGAGATGCCTATGAGTGTCATGGTAGGACACGAAATAGATTGACTCCATATAGTCGTCAGAAGAGAAAGAAGGCTTTATTTACAATTCCAACAGTTTATTTTATAACATGCTGCGCTAAAAAGGTATATTATTGGTCCATTGGACTGACACTTCTGTCCATTGGTTAGGTAATAGGAAACAACACCTGGGGACAGTTGTTATGGGAAAGGGAACAGTGTTTACTTAACCTGTTTCAAGAAACGGAGAGAGATGTTTTGAAAACAGAAAACTGTTGACAGCTTTCCCTTGGGAAAGGAGCTAACAGTAGTTAGCAAGCTAAAATTCAGACTCCAAAATATTAAGCCCACATCTGAGAATGACCAGAAGTAGAATATAAGTTCACAAAAAATCAAATGTCAAAAGCTTGTCAAAAGCTTGTCAAAAGCAGGAGACTTCAAGCAGTAGTTAAGCAGAATTTGTGAGATTAAGATACCAAAGCCACATTTGGAAATCTTGGTCCCTTTGTGAATTTGATTCTCATTTTTCAGCACCTTCATTTTCCTTCTTCGAAAGAGGAATAGAACAGTCTTTTCACAGGAGCATAGAAAAAAGATGCACACAATAAAGGCTGTGAGGGGATGAGCCTTACAGGAAAAGCGTAAGCCTTTGAAAGAGAAATTACAATTCATAGGTGGATTTTGCAAAGTAGGTCTTCAGCCAATGGCAAACTTGCAGAAAAAAATATGTTCATTCTGGAGCAGTGAGGTCTTGTACTTAGCCCAGGGCTGCGCTGGCTGGACACAAGTTAGTCTGTGATACGTGAACACCACTATCTCATTTATAATAACCTGTGTTGAGATGGTTGTTATCACACCATGGTGTACAGGACTCAGTATGTGGGGACAAAATACATGCTGAACATGCTAGTCCCTCACTCCACCCTGCTCCTGATTCAAGCTGTCAGTGTTACAGAGGAAGAAACTCTGCTCTTCATCTCCTTCCTCCGTCACAGAAATTGTCCAGCGTCCCAGAGAAATGTTCACTGGCATTTGTTGTATGCAAATAGCTGCCAAATAAATCACTGTATATTGCAGTACAACCCCTGAGGGGGTTTGTACCTATGGAACTTGCTACTGTCACTCCACTTCCCCATATACCTTAATCATGTTATTCATTCAGAAAGAAGGATGAATGTTACAGAATGAGACTTTAATCACTCACTGCTGAGATTCTGATTCTCTGAGAGAGAGCAAAAGAGAGAGCAGGAAATCCAGAGGAAAAAACTTAGGGTGAGAGTTAAATGCCATTATTTCTCAGCACTGGGTTTAGGCAAGAATTGTATTATAAAAGCATCTTCCTAAAATACCTCAGGAGAAATTTGTTGAATGAGCACACATTGATCGCATGAATGTATGCACACATCTGTAAATATAGGGCCCAAACAGGACCATTAAGGCAGAGAATTTGCAACCTTTTAAAACTTCTGAAAAATACTTCCCTTCTCTCTCCCTCTTGGGACTTACTCTACAGATTACATAGTAACTTTACGAGAATGTTTCCTCTGTCCTCCAACCCTTTGAATTTTTTTCCATAAAGACAATAAAAATGAAATAGCAGCAGACATGAGAGGGAGAGAAGCACAGCATTTAGAGGTAATCTAAGAGCCTGTCTTTTTAATAGCCCCAGTACGTTTTAAAGGTACCAGTTTATTTGATAGCTCTGCATTCAGTGCTCTCTGTATGAAGGGCAGTGCCTATTTCATCATGCTGCCTTGACAGTAACCCTGATGAATCCCTTCTACTAAGATATAAGCTCTCAAGCCTCTGTTAAGACTGCCAGCAAATATGCTAACTACCAGGCCCTAGACAAGTCTAGAGGAAACTAGAGGACCACTATGTCACACACCACAATTCCCTTAAAATAGTTATGGTGTAACACTGAATGACACTGATACTTTTGCTTACCTATGTTTAAGAGTGTTTATAAATCAGCAGATGGGAGATGCAATGCTACTGTAGTTCATTACAAACTTCTCCCTCCAGCTGGCCTCTGCAAACTAAAAAAACCTTATTATTGCCAAAACTAGAATAGTACAAGAATTGGGGGGGGGAAATGCAGATTTTGGAATTTTCAAACAATTTGAAAAAAAGAGCTAATGCAACATAGTCCAGTTTAGGTCTTACAAGAATCGCATCTAACAGATTGTTTTTGTGAACTGTTCCTCTAAGCCTTATGAGTGATGACCTAATGAGCAACCTTCAAAATACCAGATCCACTAACATAAGGTGAAGATGAGGTCTCACTTACTTTTCCAATACATTTTTCTGATCTCATCCCTGCTGAAGGGATTCCCGTGTTTATTTTCTAGATCCTTTTTGATGTAAGCTGTTTTCAAGCCTGCTGATTTTCTCTCTTCTTGGGCTCATTCCATGTCCTCTATCCATCAACATGGGAAAGAGTACTTTCTTGAAAGCCCCTACTTCTGAGAAACAGCAGAATGACAAAAGTGATGAGTTATTGAAGCTAAATATGACAGAGGTGTTAGCCCACTGACCAATTCACCAGTTTTAGTAATTCATTAAATTAATAATATTATAGCAGATAGCCATAAACTGCATTCTGTTTATGCCATAAACTGCAATCTGCAAACTGTTCCTGTCCAGGAAGGGAGTAGGAAAAATCACTTTTTTATTCAGAGTAGTGTAAAAATTAGATTTTTTTCCAAGACCTTACCTTTCAATCAGATTACACAACTGGCTGGTGACTGTGGGAGATTCAGTACCATATTGCCATTATTCAGTGATATGGTGGTACATGGACACAACGTTTATTCTTCCACTACTTATCAGTCTCCACCAGATAGACTTGACACCTTTCTGCTCTGTAAGCCCCACATGACTGTTAGTTTCCCAGGTGAGAGAAACCTGGAGTGCAAGAACAGAAGGACTGGATCCCATACCGGCTACTGCCACCCAGCTCTGGGTGACCACAGTGCACAGTATAGTGACAACCATGGCATTCCTGAGTCACCAGGGATTTGCTACACACATTTTATCATCAAAATACAAAAGAATGGAATGAGGACTGGTGATACAGAGCCCTCCACTCTTCTTGCCACCTCTGCTAAGCTAGGGAAGAATAGCAGTTTATGAACAATCCCAGTTTACTCTCTTGTTCATTACTATTGAACATTCTATGTCAACAAATGAAAGTACAATGGTTAACATCACAGATTAATTGTTGCATCTTGCTCAATAATTAAGCACTAAAATGTGACTAGATTTTCAGGGATAGGAATGAAAAAGAGTATGATGAGACATAGTATCTGCCACAAAAATTTTGCTGACTTTGTAAAATCACAGCTCAATCTTGAGCTGCTACCCAAAAATGTCATATCATCTCAATTTGCATCAAACACAAGGGAATTAAACTACAGGACTATATAGTTTGCAATCCTTGCAAGACATAATAGAGACCAAGAGCATAATTGAGGAATGTGCTTTATATTTTAAGATTTTTTAATAAGCTCTTTAATTTTTACTGAATCAAATTATTTGGGAACTTGTCAGCATTTTATATTTTTATGTAATCCACAAGGAAGGTAATTCTACATCAAGTATTTACTACACAGTACTCCAAAACATGCTGCAGTCTGGATAATTATGCTTCACGGACTCTCTGTGGATGTACCATGTCATACTATACCTCAGAGCTCCACTGAATTGACATAGAGCCACTATTTTATGTCATGGCCAAGAATAGCAACCATATCTTTGATCCACCAGATCCAAATGATTATCCTTGATCCCAATGTGTTCTACTTCTGTTCCAGTGCTTCTCCAAAACAGAATGTCATGCTCAGCTCATCCCCAACACTAGAAAGTCTTGCATCAAGACTAAGCAAGGGGTTTTTTCACAAGGGGGAAAGGTTGCGCCTCATGTTCTGATAGTCTTCATGAAACCACAGTTGTATGGGCAATTGAAAATTAGTTGTTACTTTTAAGCACACAGGTTTTCAATGAAAAGGTGGCTAGGTTATAAAAACGTGCCCAAATCCTTCCAAAAGTCAGGGTCTTTGTAATGTGAACATGGTGAACAATTCACTGCTGAATGGTTTGATCAGGTTGTCAGCACTGGTTTCAAGAAAAGATGTAAGAAACAGTTTTCTCATTATTTCTCATTTAGCCAGATTGTTATCCCGGGAAAAACTTATTTGAGAATACCAGCATGTGCTGTTGCAAATTAATGACAGTTACTTTCTTAAAGTCAAAAAAATATTCTACAGGAAAAGGATTTCTTATATTATTCACCACTTTTCTGAGGTTACATTGTTTGGATTCAGCCTTAAGTTTAGGACTAAAATCCAGACGCAAACATATATCCACCCTTAACCCATAATGTCACCCTGGATATAAATGTGATTAGTATTTTCTCTTAATTATATTTCTGCTAGTACAGCCTGCATTTTCAAAGATGGCAGCACTTTGTTTTATGCCATGTGCAGATTTTCATGGGGGCAGATACATACATACTGTTAAATTACAGAGATACTTAGCATAGGCACAAAATAGTTGTGCAGTCTTTTTTCTCTCTTTTTTTCCTGCTCCTTCTTTCTGTATAGTCATAGTTCACTGGCCAATATCAGCATAACAGCTTAGTTGTCCAATTAAAAAAAATTTTAAAAAGTAATAATGGGCAGAGACTTTGAAAAGAAATTCATCCTATTTTGGTAGGACATTTCTTATTATTTTTTAATCTAGAGAGACAGTTTTTACAGTACGAATAGGAAGACACAAGCACTACCCAAGTGACCTCTCTATCCAGCTTTTGCAAAGCTGCAAAGGCAAGATGTCATGCCACAGACCAGGCTTTTATTCCTAGCTCTGCCAGCAGCCTGCTAGCAATGCTGGGCATTCACCTTAGTTTTCTGCCCCTCAGTTATCCCATCTGTAAGGGAGGCATAAGGCTATGGCAAACACTTAGGTCTAGGGCTGACAACAGCAGTGCAGTGTAATGGCTGATTTTCTGAGGCAATAAGTTATTCCTTTTCAGAGCTTGGGTGAATTTGAGCAGGACATGGAGGCAAGTAGGAACAAACCCAACCAAGGAAGATTTCTCCTCCTTAAAGCCATCAAGCTGTTGCACAGTTCTGGCTTGGGGTCTCTTCCAGTATGAGGGATATTTCTGGGACCCGGGCTTCCCCCTCACCTCAAAGTGTTCCTGCATAGCCAGCTGGATTTGAAGATTACCCATCCCCAGGGCTGTACATACAGCCAGCCATGAGCTGCTGTATACCATGGAATCATAGAATCATGGAATGACCTGGGTTGGAAGGAATATTTAAGATCATCTAGTTCCAAACTCTCTGCCATGGGCAGGGGGATCTTTCACTAGACCAGGTTGGTCAGAGCCCCGTTCAACCTGACTGTGAACACTTCCAGGAATGAGGCATCCACTGCTTCTCTGGGCAACCTGTTCCAATGCCTCATCACCCACAAATTAAAAAATTTCTTCCTAATATCTAATTGTTACAGGTTAACACAGTTTGGTTTTTAGTTAAAGAGGAATTTGGAATATTGCCCTGTCAGGACCTTGGAATTGTTTTAGAGGAGGCAGGGACCTATCAGAGCCTAGTTCTTGGCTATTGGCATGTGGTTTGACCATTGAGAAAGCTGAATGGGACTTTCGGTAATATGCATATAAATCCTAAGTTTTTCCGAGTGGGTCTCTTTCCTTCTCTTTACCTGTTGAACAGGTAACATCGGCTTGGTAACATTGGCCTGAGCCAGCCAGGCCCTGCCATTCCCCACCATCCACCTCCTGTAGGGGTAGAGGGGGAGCCAGCCTGAGGTCTGGCTGGGCTCCACCGGTTCCCAGTGGGGAAAAAAGGGGAGGCTGCATCTCAGGCCACAGCAGCTGCCCCTGGCCAGGCCCTGGTTACCAGTGCTGCTGGCCCTGGGGGGAGGATGAGATGCCCCCTCAACACCAGCACAGCTTTGAAATTGGACACTGAGCAGCAGCCGAGAGAAAGAAGGAATCTGGCTGCTTTGGGATCTTTCAGCCTGAGAAGCCGCAGCTCAGCAGAGATCACATGGCCACCACAGGCCTGGGCAGATTAAACTCTTTCCTAACACAAGATGAAGCTTTCAGAACTCCAACCCTTACCCTGAGAGAGAGAGGAAAGGACAGAGGGATTTAAAATGTAGAGACAGCATGATACAGAGTCAGCAAAAGAACTGATAAAGTCTATTAGAAGAAGGGATTGAGGAAGTGGACATCTTTGGTTGGACTTCTCTGGATGTAAACCATGGAGACTAGATTGAAATATCCCTTTAAGTCATGGGAAAGATATACATTTAGGGAGATGTTCAATTTTGTGTGCTGATTTTGAACAAAGTTGTTTGTGATAGACTGAGTGATATTGATTTTATGAGATGTTTGAACAAAGATAGAGATGAGAAGTCCTCTGCACTAGTGAAGAAGTGAGAAGATATTTCTGTTCCTTGAGATGAGGAATCCTTTGTTCTTTGGAGTTATTGACCTTTAAAAGGTGATATCCTAATATGCAAAAGTCTAGACCCACGACCCATAAGCAGCTTGGGAAACTGCTAACGGGAGGGGTCATGGAAGCAGATTTTACTGGGCAGCTGTTTTTGTGATAGTTAAAACCCACAATAGAACTGTTTTAAGTTGTCAGTGGGATCCATGGGACACTAGAGGAGACTCCTCTCCTAAAGTGAAGAAAGATTATGTTTAAGTGGTGAAACTGACTGAAAATCATAGTTTTGTCTCTCTATGTTGGTTGTGGGAAAGTGAACTGCTTGTGGGGGAAAGAGAAGGGTTTTGAAGGGTTCAATTTTTTTTTCCTTCTTTTTTCCTTTTTCTTCATTCTTTACTGTGTGTAAACAAACTACCTTTGTAGCTTTTAAAGTTTAGGCCTGTTTTGCTTTTTATTTTCACCTAGTCATATCTCACAAAAGAGCAAACACTGAAACCATCACAAAACTTGGTGTGTTGGTTGGGAAAGAGTCAAAATTGGCAAGCATAAAACTGCTACACTTATCTAAACCTATTCTTTTTCAGTTTGAATTAATTCCCCTTGTCCTACATGCTTTTGTAAATAGTGTCTCTCCATCTTTCTTGCAGCCTTCCTTCAGTCACTGGAACGACAAAACTCAGTTACCCCCTAGCCTTCTCCTTTCCAGGCTGAATATAAATATATATGAATATATATATGCTGTATAACCAGCAAAGATTTTTACAGACCTCCTTCTGCAAAAGAGAGAAAGGGTCACATTTAGGCATGAAGAGTGAAATATAGCAGATTATATAGCCATGTCACAAAGCACATATGTGTGAGCACATGCACACCACATACCTACATAGCGAGGGTTAGGCTCTTATCTTTATTGCTGTAGACAAAAGTAAATCAAAGGGTTTTTTATAAATATGCTTCTACCTTCTACACACGTATTGCATAAGGTCGTCAGGTGACATCCTTACACTCTAATTTCATGACATTGCAATAGCTGTAGACCCACCTGAAGGGTTATCCCCAGAGTCACCAGCTTGGAGGAATGCCTGGACAGTGTAAAGCCATGACATGAAGTTTTATGTTACTAACCAGTGGCTATCAGTGGCCATATCCCTTTGCATGGGGCTTGTCTAGGCCTCAGCAGCCAATGTCAGTTTCAGCATCCTAAAGCTGATAGTGTCAGATTGTTAATGAAAAGTTTCCAAATTCTGTCAATTAATATGATCAAGAAAAAAAGGTTCTCTCCTGTGTCACATAAAACCCAGACATTTCTACCCATAAACAGAACTTTCTAACGATACAAGTTTATATTTTTCAGTAGTAATGTTGTTGCATCAAGGAGTGACATGGATAAGTCATGCAATATCTGCAAGATAGCTTTTCAGGTTCCCACGAATCACCCCTTTAAAGAGCTGAAATCCCTAGAGACCTGTGCACAAGGGAGCCACATTCCAGCCTGAGATAACCCCTCCTGAGGGTTGGCTGTCCATGCTTTCCCAAAGACACCTCAGCTCTGGCACTACATCATCACCTAGTCACACCTCTTCAAGATTCAAGTGATGTGAAAGAGGGAAGTAGTGCAGAAAATATATTTGACCATCAGATGTTAAAACTGGCCAGCAGGAAGCCTGATAATTGCATTTTTGCCAGATGGGAAGTAATATTTCATTATTATTCAAAATAAAACATTTACCAAACCAAAGTTAGGTGCCTTTTTTATTTTTTAGCTTTCCTTGATGCAGAAGGGAGGAGACGAGCAAAGAAATTACTCAATAAAGGTTCTCAGAGGTTGTACCTTGTCAGTATAAAAATTTTCATGCGAGTTTTTTATTAATTTGAGACAGACCCAACAGACATTTGAACTCCTGTAGCCTTATCCTTGGTTTTGATTATTTTACGCCTAAGGAAAAAGTATAAATATATGAACCCTTGGTATATCTAATTTTTGTCCTTCCTCTATATACATTCCTCATGCTCCCATCTAATTGTCCTCTCATACTGTAACCTTTTCATTTTCCCTAGATATGGAGTTCAGGCATTGTCTTTTATACCTTCTATCCACTGCCCATCCTATTTATGCTCTGTATTTTCAGTTAAAATTATATCATGACAATCCAATATTTTCAGTGTTCCCTAGTCCTTGATTTTAACTCTTTTTTTTTTTTTTTTTGGCTTTTTCATTACTGCTGCTCCCTATTTTGTCCACTGGCAAACCCTTTTCTGCAGCCACTTCAGTTAGAAGGCAGTGATCAAATTATTCCTTCTAATATGTATTACCATATATCTGACAGCACTGAATTTCATCTGACATCATGTTCCCCAGCCACCTAGCTTTAAGTCCCGTAAGAGTTCCTCACAGTCTCATTTCATCTGGACTAACCCAAATAATTTTGCAGATTTTGTGATCTCAACATTTTCCTCCCCCAGTCCTCACAGATTGTAAATGGGTCTGCTAAATGTTTGGGATCGCACATAGCAACATCATAATATCATGCTGAAAATGGACCATTTATTCCAACTTTTTTTTTTTCTTGAAAACCAGCCATAATTGGTGGCAGAATTTTACCCCTCTCACCTTCCCTAGAATGGCTGGATTTTGTTGACTTAATTTTCTTAGCAACTTTTTGAAAAATGAAAACTGTACCTGCTAGTTCTCAGAAACTGAACACAAGTAACGTGTAGTCCTACCAGCCTCTCAGATGCTGAATATATTAATTTGGATGAATACCACACCTTTTGACACCTCTGCTTCCTTAGTCAGGGGAAGTATCCTTGAATACTTGGCTTGCCCTGTTTGGACTTTTCCCCAGGTATCTGCTATTGGCCACTTCTGAGACAGAGGACGGAATAAATGGGCCTCTGCTCTTGCTTGGTACAGCCATTCCTATGCAGTAATCCCATCTTCATTATCTGAAATATTGGGTTTCAGGTTGGGTTTTCCCCAGATTCCCTGCAATGATGAATGATTTAAAGAAAACATTAGGACAAAAATGCCCAAAAGTGACTGATTTCAGAGGGCATAAAATGACAGCTTTGTATCACATATGAATGTAAATAACTTCCTGCTTACTCTCACCTTCGAATCTTTAATGGAGACAGTAAAATAAGACAAATCTTATATTAGTACACCCTCGAACTCATCAATCATTTCCCTTCCTCAACAGAATACAATTACCTCTGTATATGATTTTTTCTACAGTCTTGAATCCACATGACAGTGGACTCAACCACCTTTCAGTGAATTAAAAGAAAAATATTTTTGAGATATATCTAATGTTTCCCATTCTGTTATCATCTATATGCTATGAATTTACTCCTTTTTCTTTTCTTTTTTTTTTTTTAAGGAAGAAAAATAGCAGACAAGCACATATATAAAGCAAATTGTTTATAATCCCATGACTGAGGTCAGAGCTTCACAGGCACTGTATTTCTTTCTTTTCTTGTGATATCTGTTTATTTATGGTATTAGGAGGACAAGTCCAAAAAGAGATTCTATCACCCTTCTGGTTTTAGAGATTATTATAACACTCATCATTATTTAACACTAGATTTGAGTGACTCAGTCCTAGACTGTCTTATTGACATCAGTTCAAAGTCCTCTAGCATTAATATCAGGCTCCACATTGATAGATATTTTAAATTAGAAGCTGAAGTGTCTGGATGAAGGGCAATTAACAGCATTGACTTTGGGTTGCTCTTTATACCAAGACAGATGTGTATGCTTATGACAGTAGGAAGATAAATCAGCACTGAATATTCGGGTAATATTCCTCCTCTGGGCCTGTTACTTGCTGCCAATTTTCCAGAAATATGTGAGGTTTAGTGCATTGGTGATTTGGCTTTGTACTTTTGGTATGAGGTCTGACATCTGGACCACCCAGGTGAAAGTCCACTGCATTTCGGAAAACAGTTGGCTCTAAATGGGAATGTACCCTTACAAAAATGACGTTTGGGGACTAATCCATTAATTCTACATATGAGGCAAACATCTGTTTATACTCCAAGGTCAGAAGAAGACCTCTGAAATATCAGTTTTTGAAAAGCAACTATTTTTTTGTTTTCAAGAGCCCCAACCCTAGACTCCCAAATCTGAGTGTTCCAGAAAAAAAAATTTACAAGGCAGGTTGAGGCAACTGCTTTGGGATTCTTTATCACTGACTGCCATTTAGCCTGCAGATGCAGTGTTCCACCCACAAATCACATGTTCAGTAACAAACCCACTCAGTCAGTAATTGTTTGCTGCACAAACTTTGTAACACTTCATTACTTCCGCCACACATCTACTGCCACTGAAGGTACCTTTCCAAAACAAAAAAGCACAGAGCAACATTACAAGTTCCATCTATTTTTGGTACAACTTAAAAAAAAAAAAACAAACAAACAGGAAATGCAATTGAGGAAAAAGGCTGCTCTCAATGTAGTTTACAATTTAAAGCAAAAATATGACCTGTGTTTTTGGTTTGGTTTTATTTTTTTTCTGTCAATCTTACATTTCTCCAATGAGACTGTGAGAAAAGTGCAAAGTTATGTGATCATTTCTGACAGTTCTTGGCAGCTGGGCAGGCAAGCATTGGAAAGGATCTCCCTCTCCCGATCCAAGATTAAATTTGGACTGAAACACAGGGCTCATTTAGGCAGCAATTAAAGGACCTTATAGACTGAGGGAGAATGAAATGATAAATGCAAAGAGGCTTATTTAATGAGGATATTAAGTAAACTGCTGGTAAAAATGCCCATTTATCATCCACTGATTCCTAATTGGTTTCCTGTTCCTGCCTGCATGTGGCATTTTCAGAAGGAATTACCTTCCTTTAGCGCGACTGTTGCAAATGCAATAAATCAAGGCCATAGATTTCTAGCTAATTTAGATGGAGACTAAATTGGAGCCAAAGCATGCAAGAGTGCTTGCAATTAATGTTCATTACAACTTTTAGCTTCAAAAACAGGAAGGATCATTTTAATGCACCATTCCCAAGCAAGGATGCTGCTTATAGACTTGGTTACCCTTTGTATGCTCAACAAAAGTCACGGGCCTTTGTAAGCCACTGGCCTTCCTGAAACCTTCCCAGGAACCCAGCTGAGGTTTAGCAACCCTTTAAGCACCTGTACTTCAAGAAAAACCTTGCCTTTTTTTTTTTTTTTTAACTTATTTGCCTCATCTGTTATAAAGGCTAACTTACACAAAAATAGTTTACCCTCACCATATGATTATTGATCTCAGCCACCTGATTCCAGCAACATAAACTTTATTTCCATCAAGCAGTGTGAGAAGGTACAATTTTCCAGATAAATAATTAATGAAGTAAACTTTAGTTTCCCAACTGTAGCTTTGGTAGGTGGGCTAAAGTCTTTCAGTATATTCCTTTTCCAAGGGTTCAGCTTTGCCAAAGAGAAGAAAAAAAGACTTCGTACTGTGGAAGTGTCTTTGTTTTGCCATTCTCACAAGGTGCTTTAGAGATGGAGTCTGTGTCTCATTTTATGGCATTTTATTGTTTGATACAGCAAGCTGCTTTTGAAAACACATGCAGCAACCCAGACTTTCTGTAGATTTTGGCGCTTGTTTCACTTGAGTGTAGACCTGATACACAGCACTGTGAGTATAAACAAAACTTGGGTAGATGTTGTGAGTTTCCAAACACAGCAAAAAGAACAAAAGCACAAAAATTATTCCACTTCCTGAATCCAGCAAAGAACATGGAATTCATTTATATTCAGTGGGACGATTGATTTACTGGGTCTGAATCGCCCCAGAAGTTTTTATATATGAGTTTTTCTTTGTTTCTCTTACACACTGAAAAAAAATTTGCTTGCTTGTCTTTTGCTTTCAAAAAATACAATTGACACAATCCAAATACCTCATAGCAATCAAGAGAAAAGGGTTTAGAAACACACTCTATCCTTGGTGTCACAGAACAGACAAAAAAATCTATCTTTTCTTTAGACCTGAATCCAGTCACAGACAGATTTTTTTTTGTTCTCTTCTGCTTGGTCATTTACCATTTAATTCCTTGTTCTCAGCTTGGATCACCACTCACAGAATTAACATTCAGAATTTACAGCTTTCAGTGTTGACATGTTTGTTGCAAATGATCAGTTTTGAGTGGAATAGGTTGAAACCCAAGTGGGTGATAAAGAAATCCATTAACTTACTGACACACAAATCTTCTATCTTCCTCTGTAATGTACCCATGAATGGTGAAAGGCAGTATGCTGGGGAAGATGAGGGTTACACTTACACTCCTCCCCCAACCATATGTAGATAAATATTCATTGGGAAAAAAACCTGACATGGAAATACAAATGTTGGTATTAATGCCCATTTTGAGAGTCCATGCTGTGGAGGAAATGGGCTGGCAATCAGAGGATCCAATTTCCTTTTTCCAGGCTTTGCTACCAACTTACTATTTCATCATCTGCAGAACATCTAATTTTCCATGCCTCGTCTTCTCCCTGACAATAGTGTCTGAATTCCACAGATGGGAATTACCATATACAAGCACTAACTACTTTCACTTTTTAATTTTAAGCAGCTTTAGGATATTTACCCCGAATGCCAAGAGCACAGAGAAACACTAAGGCAGGCCTGAGAATGCTCTGCCATGACAGAAAGAAAGGCATAAACGTTGCTTAAGTGAAACAACCTGTCTAGCTCTTGCCCCAGCCACACTTCTGTTTCAATGCATGCTGCACACACAACTGAAATGACTTAGTGTTAAAGGAAAGTATGGATTATACAGAGAGGGAGAGCACTTACATTTTGCCATTCTATCTAAGGATTCCTATTGGTTTGATATTTGATTAAGCCAACTGAGGTTCCAGGTTAAGGTAGATCACATTTAATTTACGCAATACTTCAAACAGTAGAAAATTACACTTTAAAAGTACTTATTCCCTTTTTTCCCTCCTTTTACATTACTCTAATACCTTAATAAATCAGGACCTAGATGACCTGTGAATTTAAAAGCCAGAAGCAGATTTTTACCAGCAGAATATATAAAGCTGTTGGGGCCTGGTGCTCTGAGCCATTACACTTCAAAAGGTAGAGAGTGCAGATCTTGGACTACAGTACTTTCAATTCCAAATATCTGACCAGGGCTTAATCTGACATTATTGGGTTCTATACTGCTTTAATGCCATTGACTGCAGTGGAGCTACTGATATATTTTTACCAAGGCAAGTAACATCAGAACCAGGCCTCAAACCTCATGGCTGGTAGGCTCTCTTACCCAACCAGCTCAATAACTTGTTTTAAATTCTTCTCAATTTACCATTGTTAAGGCCTCACAGTCTTCAGAAAGGAAGATGTTTGGGTTTTCTTTAAACCAGATGCAGCTTGTCTGCCAAGCATTTAGTCCAATTAAGTCCCAATTTTATATTATTTTTCAGCCACATGTTACAATAAACAGAATAGAAACCCACATATGGTTTCTGATATTGGAATATTGAAACTCAAAGAAAGAAAGAATTGAATTTCCTGTGGTTACTTTTAAAAATACAAAATGTGTAATATTTTAATAGACTAAAATCAGTACACATGGAATATTACTTGGTCCTAACTGAATACAAGGTTGTACATTAATGGAAAAGTCCTGCTGATGTAAATGAAGAGGCAGAACACTGTACTAAATAACTGTGAATTTATTACTCAACCAAAACCATATACAGAATTGGTACACATCAAATCCATTGGCAAAAGAGGACACCACGTTTATGCTCAAAGCAGCTGCCTGTAGCCAGTGGTGGGGGAGTGAACAGGTTCTGATCTCACACACCTACAAATGAAGACTAGTTCCAATGTTTCCACAGGGGATGCAAGACTGCAAAACAGTTGTGGAGAAAACTTAATCAGCCCAAGGTGTAATTTGCTCCACCAAGTTCTCATGAACTCGTCAGCAAAACACACGTAATACTGCAGTCAAACAGATAGTAATACTGCAGTCAAACAGATATGGTCAAGTGTGTTTCATTTCTTTTAAATAATGTGCCTGTCCCATAAACAATTTGCATAAACAATGTGTGCTGATATTCAATTTCCTGTCTTCTTGTTTTGGTCTGAAATGAACAGATTTGACAAGGGAAGATTAAGGCTCTACAAATTAAGGGCTCTACAGGCCCTCCAACATGAAGACCCAGTAACGCATGTGCTGCTGGTGTTTCCTGTAAGCAGGCTCCACAGAATTAATGATCATCCAGGGTGAGACAGGTTTGGCTCAAACCAAAGCCATTCATGCTTTTGGCATCATTGATTCAATCCACAATGTGTCACTTCCCACACCAGTAATCATACATGCACCACGGAAAGATAAATTTCAGGGGGCAATAGCTAACACCCACAGGACACAACCTTCAAATCTGGATGTCGTACAGCAAGCCGTGAAGACTGAAAGATGCTTAGGTGCAAATTATTTATTCCCTGTGGAGTTGAAAGGGAAAGAATCATAGAACTCAAATCCTCTTTTCTCCCTCCATTTCTTCATCACTTGTCACAATTTAGGAAAAGAATTTAAATAAATGGTGACCTGTACAGCCCATCTCAAAACAATTCTGTGTGAGGAATGTACTGTTATTAAGCCTCCCCTTGGTATATATTAATCCACAACATTGTTCACATCTGTAGGGTATCAGACACAGGAGAGAAACAACTGGTGTATGTAGAAAACAGCAAGAAGTAAAACTACAATCTGAGTCTCCTGAACAATAGTAAAATGCAGCAATCCACAAAGGTAAAGTGACCACTGCAAAATTATCCATGAGGATATACAGCTGAGAATTAATTTCATCTTTATTATTATGTCAGGCAAAATAGTCGAAGTTATACACTAATTTATATGGAATCACAAAGGAAATCCTATTTCATTAAGTGGATTCAGCATTAATGTATTGCCCTTTCCATTTTTATCTTCATTTCATAAAGTACCTAAGAGGAGGTCAAATTAAGAGACCAAATCAGCATTTTAAAAAGTCATAGTGAATGTTATACCACAGTGATTCTAACCACACTATTCTTTATCATGATGGTATCAAGGCTATTTTAGCCTTGGTACTCAAAATTAATAACTGTTATTTCCACAGGGAACCATTTTTCCTGAATGTAAATCATTCAGCGAAGTCAGGCAAAAGAAACAAAAGCATTACTCATTTCAAATGAAGGTGTAAGCAGAACAGGAAGAAAGAAAGCAGAAAGTGCTAAATCAGTTCCCCATTCTCCCTGTGTGAGCCATACAAAGGAAGCCCTCAGCAATCTCAGCTCATGTTTATGACTGAAACCAATGGAGTCCACCCTAACCCAGTACATCATATCCTCTATTTTGAAGGCCTTTCTTCAATTACTGATTATTCAAAACAAGATGACGTGACCATTGCCCACATAAAAACACACACTTGTGCAAAGCTTTATATACAGTTACTCATCAGAGCAGTTCTCCAAATCAAATTCCAGCCACAGTATTTTGTTTGCTCTTTTGGTTTTTTACACCACAGGCATTCTCCTGTTAACACAGTTTCCTAGTCTTTGCTGTTGGTAGTTTCATATTATCCTTAACTAACATTAAAATTTTATCACTCCAATGTTATTAGATCAGTTTTCTAAGGAATTTCTATTTTATTTGTGTAATGTTGTTTATATGTCAGATATGTGTCAAGTCTGAGGGCACTGGGAGTTTAATAGCTTGGAGTAACCAGTGAAATCACATCTGGAAAACAGCATTGTCGGAGTCTGAATCACAAACTCATCTTACCATAATAACAAACAGGAAAGATTTCTGTATAGAAATTTTCAAATAACTTTGAAGAAATATTTTTTTCTGTTCTAATCTTCAGAAGCACAAGTACCAGGTCATAGCTGGACCATTCAATTTAATTAGTGTATCTGCTTTTTTGCCCCTTTGCTCATTATGAGCTTTCACTTGGAATGTTTTTATACAGCACTGAAGATAGATTTCCCACATCACAAGGGTGGGAAATGAGTAAGAGTACCTAATGCAAATTGAACCTGTCCTCTGTGAAGGACTTTGACGTGCTGTCTTTCTATACCCTCTTTTTCCACCAGCAGTCAACCCATTACCTCCAAGTCTTTTCCTAAGAGTTGCTCTTTCTGTGCAAAACATTTTACAAACATCTTATTCCATCAGTGGCTGGCTTCCCCGCCATTCTCCTACTCCCACATCCAAGCACAGCTTTTCTGTTGGCTGGTATTACTTCTCATTTTTGAGGGTTAGACTTCCTTTTTGCAAGAATCACCTCCCTCCTTAGAGACTTCCCACACTATGAGAACACAAAGACAGCTCTGACCCCTCTGCCAAACTCTGCTTCCTGCTCTTCCCCTGTCTTTCAGCAAAGGGCATTGTGGGTCAGTTGCAAACATGGAAAATAATGGCTTGTATCAATGGCTGGTAAGCTGTATTGGAAGAGGAGAGGAAACATTACTGGGCATGCTAAGAGAAAGTCTTCCCCAGACAGTTGGTATTGGTTCTGTGGATAATGTGACTGAAAATGTATCTATGGATCAAGTTACAAAACTTCTGAAAGTTCAGGCTATATTTGGCAAATCCTGAGGTTTCAAAAAATAGCTTGTCAAATTCACAAAAATTTGTATCCTATAAGATTTGTATCTCTCTAGCTAAAAAAGTTATTCTACTGATAAGAATTATTGCTATTGTATTGCACAGGAATTGCAGAAAAGGAAAGGAAAGGGACCAAGGTTGCCCTGATTTTTTCAGCCCTCTCTTCTGTTTCACAGTTTCATGTTTTGGGTTCTTTCTCACGCTCTGGTCTGTAAACACTGGCAATGTTATTGTATAGTTTCAAGGTAGTTTACATTCTTGTCTTAGAGATATGGACAGCTGATGGACAGTTGTCTTGACCAATGGGATGGGGAGAGGTGTCAACCTTCTCCCCCAATCCCTGGCCTTCATAGATATACTATATAGGGAGTCAGACTTTCAAATAAAGTGGAGTTTTTAGTTCATGCTTTCTGATCAAAGTGTGAGTGTGTGTTTGTGTGTGTGTGATGAACTGCGTCAGACCAATACATCTGAGAAGTTCTTTTTTTTATTCAGCATGGGATGGCTCACTAAGCACCTCTCATTGTCTGTTTTTCACAGCTATTTTTAATATATGTAGTCTTGCAGATATGTTTAGTCAAGATGTGCTATGCTGGTCCAGCTGGCAGAAAGAGAAACTCCCCTAAGGAAAAATTCAGGCAAGGTTGGTTTTCTTATTGTCCTGTCACAAGTGCTGTTCGGAGTGAATCAGTGCAACTCAACCTATATCTAGCCACTATGGCCCACTGTACATCAAGGAAAAAATGTGTGTCAGGCAAATATGTTACCAAGAATATGGGATTTTCCCTTCAAATGTGTGTTTCCTTTCCATTTGGCCAGGGAGTCACTGGTATGGAATTACAGACAGGACAAGTTGAGGAAAGTCATTTCAGCAGCTCAGAAACACAGAAAAGAGCTTGGAAAATAATGTTCAGTGTTTTAGAACTTGCAAAGAGCCCAGTGTGAGGCAGGGAGGTAACAGATCTAGCAGGCTGGCAAACAGAAAACAGCAAAGGGGTAGAGGGGTTGTGGGTCCCAAGAAGCTGCTGAATGAGCTTACGTCTGATCATCTGTCCACATGACTATTGACCACATGGAAAACAATATTGGAAAACACGCCAGAATGGCCACATTGGTCAGTCATCCTGATGGCAGTCCTCCAACAGGTGGAGTGGATTATAGAAGGAAGAATGATCTGTTTTGTACAAGTTATTGCTGGATAGTTCCCAGATGTGTTAATAAAGCTGCAAGCTATTCAGACAGCATCTCAGGGTCTATTCTGGCTCTTCCTCTACCTCTACTCTAATCTTGATGAGACAAGACTGCTAGATAAGCCAGTGACAAGCTTACTTAAGGAGTCTCACTTTTTGTGAAATTGAGCAAACTTTGTTTGGAAAAAACACATTAAATTTCTAGGAAAATCGGGAACTAACTGAATTAAGCTAATTGGCAAAAATGAAACGATAGACACAGACTTGACACAGTTCCATATGCAACATTTCAGTGGGCTCCAGAGCTCAGAAATCCAAAGGAAGGAATTGCCCTTTTTAGACAGGACCACAAACAGAAATGCAAAAATAGTTTTGTATAAAATTGCGCAAGTTTGCATGGGTCTGATATAATAATGTGGTTCTTCCAGGCACCACAAAAATGACAAGATAGCTCACTGAGCTATGACTTTCTGCCTTTACAGGTATGGTCCCTGTCAGCTGTTCACTTTCTCTCTGCAGCTGGAATGAGATTCCTTGTCTTGGCCTTTCAGTAAGCCCATAACAATCAGAAGTCAGAAAAACTAGCTTGGTACACGTTTTCCTAAGCAATGAAAAGAGACATTCAGGCACACAGAAAAATCAGCAGACATAATGAGATTAAGATATTTTTGATGATTTTGCTATATTTTCTAAAACACTGCTTTTGTTTGAAAACAGTGGAGTTTATAGTCCCCTTTAATGACTTTGAAATGTCAAGTAACTGTGGCCAAACAGACTGAAATAATAGCTGTACTCATTTAATAGAGTGCTAGCTTTGAAGTTTAATTATTAGGGGTAGGAACTCTCCGCATTCAGGGAAATGCAAACTGAAGTATGAAATCCACTTGGCTGCAGATCATTTCTATACCATGTCAGTGCAAGTAGGAATTTCAGTTGCGTGCATGCAGAAGTGAAATCAGATCTCTAGACTGTTCTTTTTGCCTCTCACATTCCCAACATCTGATCCACTCCATACAACTGCTCATGGATTTCCTTCCAAATCCTGACAAATTCTTCTCCTCTTTCCCCAGTGTGACCCCTGGGATGTAGGAATTTGATTGGACTGGATTTTTCATTTCTACTGCTGTCTGTACCACCCTTTGGAACACATAACATCACAGCTTTGGCATAGACATCAATAACCACATAAAAAATCCTGAGATTTTGAGAACCATCTCAACTGTCTGAGAGCTCTCCCAGAAGACGGAGGGACCTTTCTCTGCTGTTTAACACTTTGGGCACTCATCTCACCTCAATGAGAGGTAACACACTCTCCTCCTAGAGCAACAAAAATTGCCACTTTCATTGCAATAATGTAAATTGGGTTGATCAATCCAGCTGGCAGATCTGATCCATGCAGTTCATCCATCCTGGTGTCTTTTTTCCTATGGCCTCAAAGGAGATCAAGAACAGTTGTTAGGATGGCACAGAGACTACAAAAACCATTTGGAAACCTCTTGGACTTTCAGGACATGGTTGGGTATTTGGAGTTATGAGGGCCACAGTCACATCGGGCATGGAGACAGTTCCCAGGCTGGCATTCAACCCTGACTGAGAAATTGGGAACAGTTGATTTTACTGTTCCCAGGGGGTGAGGAAAGAGCACAATTCACATGCCTGCAGCAGGACAGATCTGCTTGGAAAGACTGTTAGTCCTCAGAATTTGGGGCTCTGTGAGCATTAAGCCTAAGGGTTTATAAACAGGATTCCAAATCTTCTTTGAAAATGTCACTGCACTTCATCCCAACAATCCAAACTTGCTGACAATCAAACCAATCTTTTCCAAATCCAGCAATGGCCTTTCCTCCTAGTGTCCATTGTCAGCTTACAGGCTTAAATGTCAGCTGTTTTTCCTAGAGTTTACTTCTCAAGCAATGCTTAAAATGCTTGTATTTGTGAAAACACAAAACAATTTCCATCTTGTTTATCTCCAATACCTTAAAAAATATAATAATTTCATTTACACATTTCAAAAGTTAGATGGGCACCATTAAATTTTTTCACTCCTGTACCAATAAAATCAATCACCACAACTTCTCACACAATTATTTGAAAGCTCAAGGTTTGGGGTTTTTTTAAAAGTCATTCTATATAGTTGAAAAAACACAATTACTTTGACTCAGATATCTATTGTATCACAGTATCTTATTGCATTACTTTAGGATTACAATTACACATACTATTGATAGGAAAATACAAGATCAGATTCAACAGCTTCACAGTGACTCTAACCAAGAATTTTAAAGTGTTAATCGCAACATTGATTGCCCAAGAATATACGATGAACTGCCCACTACCATGAACATACAGTGTTCATAGCAAAAAGCTCTGTACCTTCTCCCCAGGTATTAAAAGGCAAGATAGAAAAGCAAACATTTCCTAAAAAAAGAAAACAAACAAAAATCACTTCACTTCTGATAGATAAATCCCCTTAAGCTAAAAAAAAAAAAAAACAAATCAAATAGGATGCAATAATTAGGATGAGTTATCCAACATGCAAATCAGTTTCCATGGATTCCTCAGGAACTGCTGAAGTTTATTCAGCAGGTTTATCCAGACAGGGGATACCTTTAAAAATTATATCCTGGGAAAAAGGCACAATGGAACAAGTGGGCCCTGCCCTTTCACAGAACATCTAGCTGACATGTAGCTTGCTAAAAGAGTGTAAATGATTTAAAGAAAGGCTAAGCAGAAATGTACATCAAGTGCCATTATTTTATCACCCACTTTAATCACAGGCTGCTGTTCAGGATGGTTTGGGATGTTGGTTGTTACAGAAGAGATTTCTGTACCATTATTAGTCCCTCTGAACAAATGCAGCGAGCATGGGAAAAAAAAGACGGCAGGAAGGAGAGAGAGTGAGAGTGAGAAGGAAAATGTAGCAGCGGTTAAAGCATAGTTTAATAACACCAATCTCAGTCACTTTTTTCATATGCATTGTATGTGCAAGTCCATAGTACAGCATAATGTGTCATAATTTGGCCTCCAATTCTGACAGCACTGCTTGACTTGGGCATTAAATCATTGCCCCGAGGAATTCACATTCTGGCAATTCCTGATGGTAGGGCTGTCATCTCCTCCCACACATGACCTATCATTTTTGACATGATTGAATCAAAATTAGTCAGTACATTTAGATGTAAATTAGAGACATCCAAGAATAATAATGAGCACAAAAATACAGCTCTGTGTAATTGACACGGCAACAGCTTAGTACAGTCTTCCACAGTGTCCTCAAAATTATTAATATCATGATAACAGAAGTACTGTATCAAAAAAGTGAGAAAACTTTTCCTTCTTATTTTTTCTTATTTTTTCTTTTTTCTTTTTTTTTCTTTTTTTTTTTTTTTGGTTAGAGCATATTTAACTAACCCTTAAATCCTAAGAAAATCTGTAAGTATTCACCCACCTAACACTTGCATTATCCGTGCGGTCCTAACCAGAGAAAGACCTAACCAGAACCAAGGAGTATGTGAGGGCTCTCACATCCCACCCCACTCGTGTCCCATCCTTACACCTTCACCACCATTCCCCCTTCGGTCACTGGTCACTACCTGCCCTGGTGCCATCACGGGTCCCTGAGGGGGATGGCCAGGTGCTGCTCCAGGAGATGATGCCTTTCAAAATCATCAGGACTCCTGTGCACTTTCCAGTTCTGCCCCATAGCAACATTGTGCCCAGCATTTTCCCCCTTATATAAGCTCCTTTTTCATGTATTTTATCAACCTAGACAGGTGACACCATCAGGAAGATGCCAGAAGCCACCAACACACTGTTCCTTGGGCCCAGCTCTCCCCACACCGCCCTGGGCAGCTCTGTCCAGGCAGAACCTAGATGACCCGTGGGTTCATCACCTCTTCCCAGGCCTGAAGAACAGTGAGGAAAATCCCCAGTTATCACACAGGGGAGTAGGGCTGAAACTCTTGAAGATAAATTATGCTGATCCTTCCCCAGAGCTCTTTCCTTCCCTGGGCCAAGAGCCCTTCCTGTCACCACAACCTGAGGGAATGCCAACACCCAAGATGGGTGTGAGGGGTACGAGAAAGAGCCATTGACTTTAGGGAGGAGAAACACCCCAACTCTCTAAAGAGTGGGGTGTGTAACACCCCCAAAGTACTCTTCTGTCAGGTGGAAAGAGAGGCAAACAGAAGGAGCTCTGGATTTTTCTGTTTCCCTACTTCCAAAGAGTTGGGTGCCCTCAGGATGGACAGGTGCCTGAGAAATCTTGAAACCAGAACCACTTTACATGCTGAGCTAAGGCAGACAAAAATAGACACAAGATTTAGAAACATGTCCAAGTGGTTTCTGTGTTTTCCCTTCAGAAATATCATTTAATGTTTCTGGTGGTGGTGCTTTACCCACAGTGTGTACCAGTTCTGGTGTCCTGGAGGAAAAGCTGTCCACCATCAGCTGTCTCAGAGCTATGGGGTGCATAACAAGGGGAAGGCCTGATTTTGTTCCCATGTGCCCAGCAGGAAAATAAATAACTGTTTAGAACCCAAACAGTTCAATGAATGTCTCGGTCTCTATTTTTTTTTTCTTTTTTTTTAATATATGGTGGGAGCATTTACTTGTGTTAATGTGGCACTCAGTGATCTTGATAACCCAAGTCTGTATTACTACCTTGAAGCAAACCTAAAATCTCCTGGGGTCATGCCAACATCTCAATGGTTGCGTACCGAGTATCTCCCTAAAGTCTTTGATTACCATGTTGCCGGGGGAAAAAAGAAATTAGCTGGAACAATTTCTGTGTCAGTTGTCTGTGATGAAAGAGGAAGTGCCCAAGATTACTATGTCCTCAATGCGCTTGCCATACCTTCACTCAACAGAGATGTTAATATTTTGAGTAACCAGGTGAAGCGAGTGTCAATGCTGTTTTAATGGAATATGTTTTTCTGGAAGCCACAAATCATAAAACCATTTCTGAAACAATATTGCAAACACTACAAAAGTTTCCCTGTGCAGAGCACATATGGCCAGAAACACTGCTTAGTGAAACAAGTGCTGGTAAGAAAAAAAAATTCTACCCCTTGCAACTCAATTTTCAGGGCTGATTAATAATTTGTGCCCTGAACACTGGAGGTTTCAGGTGTCTAGCACCTCTGAGAATGTGGCTAATGAGGGCATGCAATTTGTGAGTCTTAAATGACAAAGCTTACTGGGTGAAAAAAGTCTCCTTGCATACATAGTATCACTAGCTCTGTTTAAAAAACAACAAAAAAATCCAATATTTCTGTAAGAGAAGAAAAACACAAGGAGTTCTTATGTATTTCAGGCAGACACTTACTACTATTTTCTTTCAAAAGAGCTTTCTACTTGTTTTGGGGACTGTCATTGGATATTTACTGCCTTTTGAGTTTGTCATACTGCCCAATATATGCTAAAGTATCACATCTAGAATTCATAACAAATTCAGTAATTGTTCAGTTCCTTCATGGGGTTGAGAATGGCAGAAAAGTCAGAGAAAGTAAACCTAAATCCAGGTGCATCTTACACCAGATTTTTCTAGATGAAATTAATTCTGTCGGACCTATCAACTAGATTCAGAAAAGGTGGCAGCAACTAAACTCATGGAAAGGTTGTGCACGGGATAAGAATTCTCATTCATATTAACAAATCTATGCTAATTGAGCAAAAATGAAGGGCATTTCAAAATACTGTTCAGATTTGATGCAGAATGCTACTAAGAGGACTGACATTTGTAAATGTAAAATAATGTTCTCTGGCAAAAAAGGGCTTGGAAATCTACACAGAGTGCTTGGCTTCCCTACAAGGACTGTCTCTGAAAATGGCTTTCATCTCCCACTTTCTCTTAACAAGGACCAATTTATTTAAAAGGCCTGTCTCTTTTTTTTACTCAAAGGATGTTGCTTCTAGTAGAGATGACCATTGTAGTGGATAGGGACCAAATAATAAAAACGAGGTTAGAAAAATAAGAGAGGAGTCCCCTATACGTCCCTATGGGGAACTGAATAATAGAGGACAAAGAAGACTGAGAGTAAACATATAAAGTAGGAGGTAGAAATAGGACTGTAATGCCTTTTTTGGACAGCGCCACTGGGATAGATTCAAAAGTTTCAGAAGAAGGAAACATGAAGGAGTTGGCAAAGATTCGAGAGGAGTATGTTTCCCAATATATGGAGGATGCAGCTGAGACCCAATGAAGCTCCAGTGACCTGCCGATAGGAATGAGCAGGCAGAGGAAAGGCCTGCATTTTTTGTGTTACCAGAGGTAGAAATCTAAATTCACCATCTACAAATTCAAGATGAGAACTTCTCACGACAGTTGAAAATAGCCAGGACATAAACCGCTACACCTAACATTCTAAGTCCTTATGTTTTGGGAATGTGAATTACGTTCTCTTAGCTCCTGGTAACACTAGCTCTGAAAAGCTCCCCTTGCAGTTTGTACTACATTTAGCAATCCAAAAACTCAATATAGGGACAGAATTCAGCATCTCCAAGCACACACAGAAACAAAATATTGTTTCTGAAGTACTTGAGCAGCCTGCTAAAGGCTATAGTAAGCCCACACAACAGCCCCCCTGCATTTGCAATTGTTTGGCTGTTTCAAGCATACACACCTCGCATTTGAGCCCTACCCCTTCAAATGCTTTACAGTGTTAAATCAAGGGGAGGAATTGCTGCAGTAAAGCTCGTGTCTGTTATGTTGTGTTTCCCCATGCAAAAAAGTGGACAATATTTTCTTCCTAGTGAGAACACATGGGTGGAATTGCCCACATGAAGCAGGAAAAGTGCTCTGGTAGGTGCCTGCAGAATCAGGACCCTGCTCTTTAGTCATCCAGCTGGTTGTGTATAGCTCGGCACATTAAATGCCAAAGTAATACTTACACTTTTGTAGCTGCCTTTTTTTCATGTCCTACTCTAATGGTACCAAGGAAACCAAATGCAAAAAACAAAGGTATTAAATATTACATTATAAGAGAGAGCATAAAGCGCCTTGATAAGGCTGACAAGCCAGCCTTGTGGGAAAATATTACAAAAATAATTCTCTTGCAAACTTTAGCTAGGTTCTTTTGAAACAAGCCTTCAAAAATTGAAGCAAATCCCACCTCAGTATGACATGCAGCAATAATAAAAGACATGTGATACACAAAATTTCTGTCTGATAAACAGATCAGCCAAGCTACATCAAATTAGATAATTAATACTTACTTAGTTTGTCAGACATGTTTAGGAGAGAAGCTGATTCCTGAAAGAGTCATTATGCATATAGGCAAGCTCCTGAAAGAGTCATTATGCATATAGGCAAGCTCCTCTGGCATTTCTTTACTTGACCAAGAAAAGCCTGATACAGTTAAAATCATAGGGTTTCTGTATACAGCTGTATTTAATGATTGCCTCTACGCTGTATCAATGACTGGTCTAACTAGGACAAGGTGAAAACCCGCCTCCAGCTCTTTAGAGGCAGGAAAGCAGAGTGTATGTTTATTATCACCCTGGTGAACAGATATTCACAACTAAAATAATAACACATTGTTATAAATAGGGCAACTCAAAATCCACCTGAAAAGAAGAATATCAGTATTTTACAAAAGTGCTTTGGCAAAATAAACTATAAACCACATCAAGCACATTCTTTGGTAATAGCAATTTTAGTCTCCTTTGCATCTATAGGTAGTTTTCCTTGTACTACAGCAAATGCAAAACATTTTGAAAATTATGAAATAGTCTTCATAGCATCATGGAAAAATTCTGTTACTACAGAGCCTTGCAGAGATTATAGAAAAATGGACTTAAGCCCCATATTATGTTTTATTTGCCTTACGTAACCAGGCTTTTTGCGTGGCAAGAAGTATTCAGCAAAAAGCATTTATCTGGAAAAAAAAAAAAAACCCACAAAAAAAACCAAATGAACAAACAAAAACCAACCAAAATCACAAAACTTTCTTCCCCTTCCTACATTTGAAATTGAATGGGGTTATCTGGTCTACAGAAGTTATCACAGAATGTGTCATTCCATGATGTTGCAAGATTTATGCAACCCCTGATACCGTCTGTGTCACAGCAGACTGCATTCTGGAAAGTTGTTGGCAAATTAACAAACACCTGGAGGATTCCACAGGAGACAGAAAAAACAGGAGTTTCATACTTAGTTGGCTCCTCTCATAAATTCCTTAAGGTGGTTCATGAAGGTATTCTCACAGAACTCTAACATTAATTCAGCCATGTTTTTAGGCCCCGTTTTCTGCTATCTGTAACACAGAAGGTACCATCTGTTGTCATACTATATGACAATATTTCACAGTCTCACATATCTTCTTTATGAATAAAAGTGCATTTTCACAAGGACTGGTGCACTGTCTAAAAGATTTTTGATAGGTAAAAGACTTTATTTACAGCATTCCAAATCAAAATATTTTCTTTAGACCATATTAGGTGTTATCCAGATTTCAAAATGTCCCCTTTATTCACACATAATCAACAAATTTAAGAGTGAGCTTCAGGAAAAGATCATCCTCTAATTCCCTGGGCTACTTGGGAAGATATTGTTTTAACTGATGGATTCTCAAGAGTTTTCCCTGAACCCTTTACACACATTGTCCATCTGCATCTCTAATACCCTTGTTCCTGAATGCTACACCTGCTTTTAGACCATCAACACAGATGTTTTTGACCAGATGTTGAAAAAAATCCAGTGTTCTCAAATGGCTGCAGTACAGTTGGTCTTGTCTTGGATACTTTTCCTTTAATTTTTATTTATTTTACTCGGTTCATTCCATGAGTGTGTCATCTAGAAATTGAATGGGGAAAAAATCAGCAGCTCACGTGAGCATTCTATCCACATTTCCAATCAAAAGATCAACTAGAAAACAAACTCAAGACACTCTGAACAAACATGCATCTCTTTTATTGTAAACATAATAAACTAAAAATTACCCAGAGTTACATTCTTATGAACATTAAAAAAGTGGAACCAAGAACGGGACTGTTTAAGAAGTTCCAGTGTCCTCCATAGTAGCAAGTATCTCTTTTGTGAAATGCAGAATTCATCATGGTGATGTACTATGCCTCAAAAGAAAGCCACTTGCCATGTTTTGAGGTGAAGGCTCACATGGTAAACAACAATCACATAGTCTAGGTTTTGGATGCTTTAAAGACACAAACCTCTGTTGATCACTTTTCTTCTTACTTCTTGCATATTTGATCATCAGTTAAATAATGGCATGAACTCTGAGAAAGTCATCATTAGGCTTCAGAGTCAACAAGATATTGAAGTGAAAGGACTGAATATAGGGCATTCTGAGCTGCTGTCTCCAGTTATTACAGAAGCTAGAGGCAACATGGCATCAATTTGCTGTCAGTCCAAGTGGGGAAGGCTATTTTTGCAATTATATGCTAGAGGCTATTTTTAATGAAGGATTAGAATTTGGAGCACAAGATGACAGCTTCCTAAAACAATAGGGCTTGTTCAGCTGCTGTGAGCCAACATCATTCATCTGCTGAGTCGTGGCCCTGATCCGTCAAAGCACTGGATCTTCAAGGAAACTATTTGCATATTTTTCAGTTTTATTACTTGAGCACCTGGGAGCTTTTTGTCATGGGCAAGAATGGCACTGTATGGACACCAGCAAAACAGCCCTGTCACTAGCAGTTTACAGTCTAAGATTTCTTCAAGTTTAGAGTTCTGTTGGATTGAGGACTTCCTGGGTCTCCTAATCCCATTCTAGTAACACAGATGTTACGAGACAGTGGGCAAGCACAGTATTTCTCTCTTCCAAACTGCACCAGTTAAAAAAATAACCAGGGAGGAATATTAATATGACAGCAGGAAATCCTTACTTGGGCTACAATACAAGTGAAAAAAATGCAGTTTACCAGCCCATAATTCTAAATCCAGGCTGATATCTTTTGCACTTAAGAATAGGAATGTGCTCTGTAATATTCTATTTTAGAAAGTGCACTCTATTCTAAGGAGTCTGTCTGCAGTTTGGCTTCAAAAGTCACCAAGTTCTTTGTTACATAATTAATTTACCCCGTTAAAACATACTGCAAATTCCTTGGCTGAAAGCAACAGTCTTATTGAAGGGGTAAACTGGATTCTCAGCTGCCAACCCTTAAGCTTAGTGAAGAAACAGAATTAAAATGGGCCTAAATTGTCATTTCTGGAAGAGCTCTGTTTCTCTTAGTGTTTTGGCACATCACAACACAGACTGTTGACATGCACAAAAATCTAATACAACATGGTGACTCAAATTATTTGGCTAGTGTCACTCTGCAGAAGTCTGTCATTGTGTTAATACCCAGATTTGATAGATTTTGGAAAAATGTCAGTGTTCAAGCTCTTTCTGCTGGGAGTGTAGTGAAATACCTATTGGACCTCTTATGTTACATAGAATACTCTAGTAGGCACTTACCCTGAAGTTTTGTGGTCATAATTGAGCATGAAACTACAGAATATTACACAGAAATGTCTGCAGATTAATTAAAATAAACAAACTCCACTGTGAGTACAGCTCAATGGGAACTCAAAGTGTCTTACAGTGGCAAAAAAAAAAAAAAAAAAGAACAGCCATTAGATGCTTAAACAGGGAATGCAGAAACAAGAGAGGATTTATAACAATGGTGAACACATGTGGTGTTCATTCTCTAAGAAGGAAATGGAAAAATGGAAATGTGGAGAAAGCATCCCAAGAGCTAAAGAAAATGTTTTACAATGAGACATTCTAGGAGCTCAGTATATTTACTCTTTTGAAGTAAGACTGAGAAGTAACATGATTTCAGTAAGTAAGTATCTTCTTAGGTAGCAAATATTGTGAGAAATTCTAGAAGAGAGAAGTATAGCAAGAACCCAAAGGGTGGGAACCTTAAACTTCAGACCAAAAGAAATGTATCTGGGGGTTATGCTGCAGAAACGTGATTAAGTTTTGGAATTCTGTTCCACTTGAAATAGTAGTATTCTTTCACATTTTTGGGCTTCTTCCATGTAAGACTGGTCCCCATTATGAAGATATTCTTTCACTGAAGTATAAGTTATTTGGATTTAAATCTGTAATTTGGGATATGTATGTTTAATACAAAGCCTAGATGACATGATGATTTCCTGGTCTTCAACTCTACATGTTCCCAGAAAAAAACAGATAAAATTTCTTCAACAAGGATTTGCTTTCCATATTAAAATATTCATATTTAAAATAATCTTATTCTTAAGTCCCTGATCCTGCCCACTGAGTATATTATTATATAATATCAGACTAGAAAATTCAACCCACTAGTACACAGACAAGGTCACCATTCCATTCCACTCAATATTATGTAAACAGGGAATACCAATAATCACTACTCCCAAGATCCCACATTTCAAACCTGACAAACAAGGAAAAAGTACAGCCAAAATTATGACAGCCAAATGTTCTGTTGATTCTACAATTACTCTTCATGAAAGGACAGTGTAGTAAGGATACTGCCCTCCTAAGGATACAGCTAACTGCTTTGTCTGTAACACTTTCAATCTCATCAACAATGAGGGGAAAAATTACTGCAAATAGGTGGATGTCATATCTTTCTCCCAGTACTACTTAGTGTTCACTGGCCAAAGACATTTAATTCAGTCAATAAGCAATCACGGGTTGCAAAGGGAAAAAATAACTACACTAAAGCATAGTTATCAGTCCAGGTTCTGTACAACTGAGTCATTTCAATAACAATAATTCAGAATTCTGCATGGCATTACAGCAGGTCCAATGGCACTTGTGAATTACTCCATACAGATTTTCCACGGCTAAAAAGATGCACCCTAAATACAAAACCCCATAACTGTCTTGTACTCACAGGGGTATTTTTTGTATGTATCATCATAACTGGTTAAGCCAAATCAACTACCTCTAGAAACTAGAATTCTTGACAACCTTTTGCACTCTGAATGCTTTCTGTGGCTTCCAAGTTAGATAATATATTTGGCTGGTGTAGATCCTTTAGACTGAATGCACATTTCTAATGGGTGGTTGTGTATAGCATATGTAGAGGTACACACATAGTTAAAATGTTGTAAAAGAGAAGAGTTAAAATACATCCAGCTAAACAGGAATAAACACACACCCAAGAAAAAAAAAATTGTGTGCAGAAAAATATACTAGTTTTTATATGAGAATGACAAAAGAGGTTTTCTGTAGAGACTATGTCCCACATCAGGGTGCACCCACAGAGCACTTGGGGAACTTGATCACTTCCTAGAAGGTGCTGGGTTAACCCTGAGAAGATGTCCAAGGCCCCACATCCTGATTGCAGTGAGTGCACTGCTCCATGCAGTGCCAGAGGAAGGGAGGTGTTTTAGAGAGAGACTTAGGCTGATCTCCATCTGTCCCATCTCTTCAGCTGGAGGAGCAAGACAGGGTGGTTTGCCCCTCCATAGATACCAGGAGAAAACTGGAAACCCTGGCAAATCTTTGTTGGTTCCATTTGGTTTTGCCAGGTTCCATCTGGGTTTTCACCCAGATATTTATTTTCTCATCAGACACCCCAGAGCTTGATACATTGTGGGGTTTAAGCCACAAAACAAATTACAATAGACAAAAAAAACCAATAAAGTTTTGTGTCCTTTGAGTGCAAGGTTTTCAAAAGTGACTAGTGATTTCAAAAGGTTTCCATATGACACACACATGTCCAGCAGAGACCTCTTTAAAGTGTCCCAATTTACAGAGGTCAGATACTCTTCATTTCCCTAAAAGTCTAGTGCCTTTCAAAGGCATTGAGACGAGCTTTTAAAGGCTGAGAAGCCTAAAATCACCAAATTGCTTTGGAAAAACTTGACCTAAAAATGTGCCTAACTGCAAGAGATTGATTTCAGCTGTTTGACATCAAAACCCAACAGTTGCCTTTTCAGAGACCAAGAGCAAGGCTTACTTTCTCTGATAAAGTGTTCTCCAAAGAGAACTCATTGCATCTGACGGAAAATTAACACAGGGCATAGAAGATCACAAAAGACTATGACCTTTCTCCTATATAAATATTTAATCAGGCACTTGACCTCACCGGATTACAAATTAACAGTAATTGGGACCCAAAAGGTTTCCTCCTCTTAACAATTTTTTTCAATTGAACATGCTATTAAATTGGTTCAACTATTTTTTTTTTAGTAGAAGGGAATTTGTTACTTACGAAAAATATATTGAGGGACATCAGGAAAACTGCCATGCTTCTTACCAGTTTTCTGTATCCATGTGTTCCTCTTCCTCCACACAAAGAAAGTCACCCATCTTACCTAAGTTTCATCTGAAGAGATTGTAGACACAGGGCACAATAGTTTGTCCTGGGCCCCAAATCCCAGACAGCAGGTGAGATGCTTAGAGACCCCTGTTAATATCCTTTTCACCTTGTACGTGTACGCAACAGAAACAGGGAAACTTCCACCAAAGCTTTTGATCATTTTTCAAAGGAGCAAAGGATGGATGTTGATCTAAGATGGGACTTTAGTTTCATTTAGGACAATGATTTTCCAGCCTGGGGATTTTGTGTGCAACCATCCTATTAAATAACATGCACATGTCGTAAAAATTATACGGGCATGCCTGTCCACTCACAGACCTCATGAATCCATAATCTGCACTCAAGCAAAGCTACCACTGAAGTTTCTAAGAAGATTTTCATTTGCCCCAGGCCTTCTGACTCTAAAAAAATGTTTCCTTGTTTCCTTCTTTCTTCATTAGTGTAGCAGTCTCCACAACTTATGCTATATTTTTATCAACAATGCAATTATTCTCCCTGCATTTTCAAAAGTTCATAAAGCATACGGAAAAAATTCATATGAAAGGAAACAGCCAGCACATTTATGGGAGAGTACTTTTACTGGACATAAAATAATTTGGTTCAGCTGTATGCAAGTTAAAAGAGAAGAAAAAACAAATATAGCAATTTTGTGGGATTCATTGCTTTTCCTTTACATCTGTAATTCAAAAACAACTTTGAAATTACTACTCTCTGCTAGCACAGATTCATTCTTATCTGCGAAGGGCCACGGGCACTCTTAATACCCTACCGCAAAGGAAAAATTCTCATGTCACAACGATCTTGGCCCTTCTGAACAAAAAGGGTCTGTTTCCCTGGGACTACACATGTGCATCTTCCATTTCAGCGGGCATCACAGTGCTCCACACAGCTAAGTTGCAACCTTACAGTCAAACAAAAACTGCTTTGGATGGCCAGAGACTTCCCTAGATGCACAATGTGGGAAGCCTGTGGAAAGAAGTGCTCAGACCAAGGCTGCCACTGGCTGCAAGAGACAGTTTTACATGTGAACTGGACACAGCATAACTGAAAGGAAAACTCAAAGAAATGACAGTGGGAAACAGACTTTCAAATTAGTCCAACTGTTTGCCAAATTAATCTCAATGCCAGGGCTGAGAGACGTACAAAGGTAACTTTGAGCCCAGCTTTGGAAGTAAGCATCAGTGATCAAAGAGACATCTTGCTCTTGAAGATTTTTGGTGCCTGTTTGTCATGTCATGGAGACCAAGGTCATGCTACCTTCACCCTGGCAATAGCCAAAACCACATTAAACACCAGGCCCCTACAACTCACAAGTGCTGTACCAGGCTTGTGCTGGGATGGCTAACCAGGGGAATTCCCCAGCTCTTTCATACAGCGACCTTGTAGCTCTAATTTAGAAGAAGAACAGGGATATCAGCCAAATCCTAAAATATAGATAAGTTTTCCTATAAACATAAGACTGATATTATACATTTGTCTGAGAAGTCCATTCACTGGCTCAAGTCCCGGAATGTAAACCAGGTGTATCTTCACTCCTTTTTTCTGACAGCTGCAATCTTGCCGAGGTCTGTATTGCTGGGCTATGGCAAACACCTGGGGGCTGTTACAGTTCTTTGTCCATTTTGACTTCTCTAGGCTGTTTGCCAAAAATCACAGTTATATGTTGTTCTTTTGATTTAGGCTTGTTTCTGTGTTGCAGGTACCTATGTAGGCTTGTATAGCTGACTCTTTTTTTT
>WBMY01005581.1:190606-249222 GCA_013397315.1 Donacobius atricapilla | reverse complement strand
TTTTTTTCCCCCCAGGGTTCTCTTGTGCCAAGTGTTTCCTGAGGAAATTGGTCCTTATGCAGCGAGAGTGTGCTCTGGTGTGCCACTGACATCTATGGTTAAAGAATTTCTGGAGTCTTTATGGGTATATGTGGGTATCTATGGGATTTGAGATGCCCTAATGTGTCCACCACGGCCTCCAGCTTACACTGTAGTAATGCACAGGTCTCCTTTAAATCCTGCATCATTCTTAGGGGGTGTTTCAGGTATGTCTGTGCATCTTAAATGGAATAAGAAGCCTATATATGGGTGAATGAATTAAGCCTTTGATGTCTTTTGTTAAAATGCATATGCTGTAGAAACATTTGGGAGTTCAGAATTTGTGAAGTACAAAAATAACCATTTGCTTTCTTAACAGTTATGCATCAGTTGTAACACACTTGATCACAGCTAAACCTGTGGTCTTTTCAATTAGTGATATGCCTTGAGAGATGCTATGCTTATTCACATAATTCATGTTTCACTTATGATTTTGGAACCTGGAACAAATCAACAATATAGGCATTACAGGCTCACTTACAGAGGTCTATTTGATGCAGTTAAACGAGTCCCCACTTATGTTCACCGTTTCTGATATCTGCCTCATCTGTGAATAAAGTGGAACTTCGCAAGTAGGTTTTTTGAGTAGTCATTCCAAAGTGTCCTTCTTGATGAACAACTCCCCAACATTTTACTTTGCCTTACTGTGATAACTGCCATTCTTGTACTTCTTGTGAGTCATCTCCAGATGACCCAATGTGAGCATGAGAAATGTTTTTGGTTTTTATCATTTTGTGCTTATAGTTCATATGACTGCTTGCATAACTCATCCCACATCCAGGGTAAATGCACAGCTTCATACATTTGTAATAAACTATGTTGTAGCTCATTCTAGGTGGCCTGGTTGCTTACAATTACAGCTTAATGTCTTAGCAGGACCTCGATATTCACAACCTTCTTTCAGCCTTTGGAAAAACAATGCAATAAGCTTGCTTGGTAATGTTTCAGTGAGTCCTTTCTTGTGTGTCAGAAAAAGTTATCTATGCTTAATGGCTTGTCTTTTGATTCTAGATAAAATCACAGAACCTTCTATGGCTGTTGCATGTTCTATTTAGAATACGCATTCATATATCTGTCCTGTGTCACTGACCTCTGCCGTAGGTGAATTAGGCATCATTCGTTTTGTGGTCTGCTTCTTTTATTGAGATTGACAATTTGGAGTTGTTCAATTTGAGGATGCTTCTTCTTGAAATTTTTAGTGTTCTCCACAATCATTCCTGATGTTCAAAAGGGGTACTGCCCATTTCACTTGTGTTATTTACATGTATTTTCATCCCAGGGAGACTTCCTAGTGTGTCTCCCTGATTTTTTCAGCCCTCTCTTCTGTTTCACAGTTTCATGTTTTGGGTTCTTTCTCACGCTCTGGTCTGTAAACACTGGCAATGTTATTGTATAGTTTCAAGGTAGTTTACATTCTTGTCTTAGAGATATGGACAGCTGATGGACAGTTGTCTTGACCAACGGGATGGGGAGAGGTGTCAGCCTTCTCCCCCAATCCCGGGCCTTCGTAGATATACTAGATATGGAGTCAGACTTTCAAATAAAGTGGAGTTTTTAGTTCATGCCTTCTGATCAAAGTGTGAGTGTGTGTTTGTGTGTGTGTGATGAACTGCGTCAGGGGTGTTTTTCTGCAATGTGCTAAATGGATTCCAAAAGGCAATCCCAGGAAGAAGCATCTGCAAAATGGTGATTTAAAAGCAAAATTTGAAATGTTCAGTGTCCAGGGGAGCCTGCCAAAACCCTCCCTCTGTATCTAATATTCTGAAGAACTTGTCTTCTGCCGTCTCAGCAAACATTTTGTTCCTTGAGAGCAAATGGAAATGTTTTCCTTTTTAAATGATCTTGTTCAGCATCTTGTGGTCACTGCAAAACCTAAGACCAATCCTTTTTGCTATTTTTCTCCACAGCTACAAAGAACAAGCCTGTTTTATTGCTCTGACTGATCCCATGAATGAAGCCATCTGTTGTCATGTTTTGCTGCACTTTTATTAGTGCCACATGTAAGACATTCTGCGTCTTCTTCCATTAACTGTACCTGGAATGTCACCAGGTGACCCCTTTTTTCTGCAAGCACACTTCACTTCACGCATTGGCACACCTATGTCTGGTTCAGGTTGCTCCCAGGGCTATGAATCTACTGGGCATCAGCACACATTTCAGTGACGAGACCAAACTTATGCCCATGGACTATTTGCTCTCCTTAATGCATTTCCACGTCTTATTTTACTCTTTGTGCCTTTGAATATCAGTGACACTTCACACTTGGCCAGGCCTGGCATTTGTCCCTTGCTTTCAGATTTCAATCTCACCTTTGACTTCTCCAACTCCATTCTTTCTTTTGAACAAGTGTGTTTCAGTTTTTCTCACTTCTTTCATTTGTGCTCCTGGGCCTAATTTGTGCATCACATGGAGGCCATTTGTGCTTTGTTTTATTAGGCATTCTTTTGACTTTGCAGCATCTTTCTTTGTTGAGCAAATTCACAGCTCACCTCCACACACTATTTATTCATATCATTACCTGCTCTAGTCTGAGTGATTTTGCAAACACATGGCTTGTTTTCCTTTCTTGGTATTGGCACATATACTGGACTGGTTTATATTCATTTGCATCAGCTGAAAAAGCTACTTTTGTCTTTTTCTTTTAAAGAAAAAGTACCTGCATTTCTCCTACAGACCCATTTGACTGCTGTACACAGACATAGGCTCAAGCATTTAGGCTGAGAGTCATAGGACTTTTTACTGATCCACCTCAAAGTGTGCAGCTTTGAACAAGGGAACTTTTCATTGCTCTAAATTCACAAGGACTGGCTAATTCTGCGTCTGTGCTAAGTTAGCCTCTTGTTCCATCAATACTATCAATAATATCTCTTCTAGAGGATTTTTATCCCCTGATGGAACTTTGAAGATCAAACATCCATTTCATTCACTTTGCTCTTAGGAAAAATATGGTCCTTCTATTCACCAAATTTGGTCAAAAACTAGTTCCTTTAATGTTTTGTTTGGCTTTAGAGTATTCATACAGCCTCTACACATCTCGTTGAGCCTTCTCCTTACCTTTGCAGCATTCGTCATCCTTTTAAAATATTGGAGAATTTTATCTACTCCAGGCACTTGTTTTTTAGCGGGAGAAAAATAAATTTCTATTTTTCTGCTCAAGGAAAGCTTAGCCCCAGCTGGCTCTTCTTTTGTTTTTGTTTTTCTAGACCTTGAAATAGATCCTCTTGGTGACCTGCTGATAAAATTGCTAAGCTACCACAATTGTGTCTTTCTGTGATGAAAGCAACATCTCCCATCCATAAGTCAGAAACAACCCCATAAGCCACCCTGTGAGCAATCACTGTGTTTCCAGTCCTTATGTCTCTACAGGCAATCACAGAAGATTTGCAGATCTGCCAGCTTTCCATCAGTTTGTGAGAGTTAGTCCTAATGAGGACAGGGAAATGTCACACCAGATTACACTTCCCTGGATATTTTGCCAAATCCAAAGCACTCCGTTTCACTTCCCTCTTCCTCTTACCATTTGTTCTCTTTCTTGGACTCTCAACACCCTAGTTTGTGATGCATTGCACAGGCAGACCTTCAGATTGGCGGGCTAGTAAGGCAAACTACTAAATTTGGAGTTGTAGCTGTTATGGCAATGTCATACAACATGCATCACCTGTAACTTCCTACTTTTAGCAGTGTATTTTCCAGGAAACCTGTGGCATTATTTTATAAATCAAAAAAAAAAAGGCCATGAAAAATGATGAATCTGTGTAAGAGAAGATTTGAAAGACAAGCTAGCACATTTGGATCCAAATGAATGGTCAAGTATTTAATACACTGCAGCTAACCTCAGCAAACCTAAAGGAGTTTGTCTCTCCCTGTTTTCTGAACCTGCCTTGCCTACCTTCCTGCCAGGCTTTATGCAGAACTATTTTGAACAGAACAAAATTGTTTTGTCCCTTCTCCTAGGTAAGAAAACACCTCAGCGACTGCCATCTCCATGCTATTTCTTGGAGTTTTTCACTTATTTCTCACCATAGGGATACAGAGTTTTGCCTCGTATTTGCTATTAGCACACAGATGAAAAATTACATAGGTGAACCAGAAATAATTGAGATGTTTGGGTTGGAGTCCTGATTTTCCCCCATTTATTTCTTCCTTTTTCTTTTAAATGGAAAGATTGTTGTGAGGGTGGTTACTGTAGATTTAACAAGCCTGGTGTAGGCACTTTGGAGTTCATTTAGATCAGAATCCTTAGGACTAAACTGGGCCAATTAATCCCAGAGAAGAGCTTGCCATGTTGCTTTGGGACTTCTGACTGTCATCGCGTTCTTCAAAAATGTAGCAGGCAGCTGAACGCTAAGTATTCAGCCCTTTTTAAATAGGGTTGTACTGCTCATACAAAAGTGATCATGTCAAAGGGGTTACATGGAGTGCTGTGGTGAGGGGGAGATAATGTTAGGACCACTGTATTTTGTTGAGTTGAAACCTTATCCTAAATGTGAGGAATTTCTGGTCTGCAGACTGCTCTGACAAATCATATTGATAACTTATTTTAAATATATATTTATATATGTATTTTAAAAACCTCAAACATACTTCAACATACTGTTTGAAAGTATGCATGCAACAATGATCCTAAATGAAAATACTGATGTACTCTAATTCCCTTAGAGTGGTTTGCCCACTTGTTTGCTTTTGGAAATGAAAGAAACACAATTCCATCTTTTTATGTGAAAGGCTGTATTGTCTTTAATGCTTAATTTTTTATTCTTATGGTTTGACTTTATATTATGAGCCAAATATTTGTACTCAAGGAAAGGTATTCATCTCAAACCAGCCCAATTACATATCTATGCTCAAGCACAAGGGAATCCCATTCTCATACAAAACCACCCAAATTACTTAGGTGCCTGCATATTTTCCCAAGATGGAATTGGAGGATTTTGGGATAAGGAAAGGGTCTGGAAACCCATCCAAAAGGAGGAACCAAATTTAATTTTGTAACCAGAATTAAAATTATATTCAAATTTCATTAATTGTAAATATTTTCAATTTAAAATATAACTGATCAGTGGGAATTTTCTCAAAGCCTACACCATCCAGCTGTTGTAGACTGGTAAGTCATGAACCATATAAAAAGAATTAGAAGGAAAAATGTGCGATTAGCTGACCATACATGTTATCTAATAGGGATGAAAAAAACAAAAGCAACACAAATGGTGAAAAGACATTTTTCCCAACAATTTTTGCCTCCTCTATTATATTTGAAAAGTAGTTTTTTCTTTTGTACATCATTTTATCTGCGATAATTTTCCATAAGGATTGTGCTTAATTTTAACAGTAAAACCCTTTGTGCTAAAAATCCTGTTCCTTTGCATGAGCTTCTTCTGCTAAAGTAAAAATATGCCATTGCCATGCAAGCAGCCCATCCCACTGTGCATTTCATTTGTGCATTGAGTGTTCTCTGTAAATAAGAAGAAAAACCTACAAACTCTTAGCATCCAAACAATTGTTTCTCTTAATGTAGAAACCCAAGCTAAGGTCTAGAATAGGCAGATATTAAACTTGATTAGTCTAAATACGTGCCTAAGGACAGCTTTATGGTAATTCTATGTACCGCCCCCTCCTCAGTCCATTGAGTTAAAAGCAAAAGAACAGACATGAGGAAAACATGGAAAATGCCATTACTGTATTTTGAGAAAAGCAGCAACCTGGTGTCTATGAAAATTTAATAACCATTGACTTTTTTTTTTATTTCTTACTGCAAATCCAGGACAAACTTTTATTTGACAACCATATGTCCTTTAAAAGAGATCCATAAGTCTTCAAATAAACCAGACTGTTCTTCCCTCTCTCTTTCCCTCTCTCTCTCTCTTTCAATCCCTCTCTGTCTCCCCTTTTAATGCCCACATCTCCACTATCAGGAACAAATATGATTTCTGATTGAACATCACTTTATTTGCCAGTTCTGTGGTCTTTTCTTATCTTGTTCCACACTTCTCAGGCTTTGTGGTTAAATTATGTATTAAGGTCAATGTCAAAACACGGAAGATCTGTAATCTACAGGGAGCTCCCTTTTATTCGTTATTACAGTGAAGGCTGAGTGCAACTGTCAGGGAGCTTGGGATGTGCTCAGCATGGAGGCTTGCTACACAGCAGGGCTCTACAAAGCCTCTCTCCTTGTTCTCCCAGGACGAACCCTTGATAGATTTACCCAGATAACCCATCTCACTTTAAAGCTCTCTTGTCTCTGCTTCAATCTGAAAGCTGTCAAGTGCACCTATATAGTAATGTCATAAATCAAACGTAAAATGTGTACACTGGAGACACTGCAAGTGTCATGTATTCACTTGTACTTTGAGATCTTCTAAAGTAAAATGGTGTCAGAATAAGGAAGGCTGGGAGGAATGTTTTTTTCCTTAAAAACGACAGAATATTTGAAGAGGTTGGCTGTAAACTTTTTTTAAAAAAAAAAACTTCTGTTGTTATAAAGCCAAATTCTGGTTTATCCTAAATTAATCAGGGACAGCTATTTAGTAAACAACAACAACAAAAAACTTTCAGGAGATCTATCTGTAAACAATGTGATTTAATGCAAGACTATGTATTGATTTTGCTTCTTTGGTTTTCTTCTTGACAAGCATTTGTCAACATGGATTTGTATTAGCTCCCAGGTTTGTTTATTAAAGACACATCATTCTTTCCCTGAACTAGAAACAATTCTCTTGCAACAGGAGTATCATATCAGAGGGATCCTAAAACACTCTGCCAAGCATGACAAGAAAGAAAAGGAGTCCTCTACCAGGAACGTGCCATCACTGAACTTAAATTGTTTCATATCTTTAGATAAAGAGAATTTTAATTTTTTTATTGGCAGAAAAGGCTTGCTATTTCTTACCTGGTGGAGTCTGCATTTTATTTTCTTACAGGAGGAAAGGATTGCATTTGCAACATTCCTATTGCCTCATAATCAGATAAATCCCAGCAAAACATCATAAAAATTGGTTGTGCACTTCAGATTTTCTTGACTTTAAATGTTCTGTCTCAAAGCATATCTATTTTGAGGCCAGTCTGCATATGACATGCAAGTAAGAGAACCTGTGAATAGTACTGTATTGGGAAAATTGTGAAAGAATCTCACCCATTGAAGCCCTAAAAGAGGATTGTCTCTCCTTTTAAATCATTTGGAAGTGAAAAGTATCCAGTTCAGCTGGGATCCAGAGCATGTGTGTTTTCTGGTGAAGGGCAAGGTGAGGCCCAAGAGGTGTTCAGCTCTGGAGACAGATGTGTGAGTCTGAGCTATAAACCAGCTGGTGCCAAAGGTCACCCCAGAGGGTGCCAGATTTTTTAGGCTGGGGAACCAGCCTGAACAGGATGTGATACTGGCTTTTTCATTCCACTTCTTATTGTGGATTGCAAGTCTCTCCAGCTCCTTCACCAAACATCCTCTGGTCTGCTTAGGTTCATGGAGGTACTTGGATCTCTTGAAGTAATAAAATCATTTGTCTTTATTTCTAGTGTTTCTGATATTACATTATGCAATATTTCAAAAGTGTTCAGGTACAGGCAATGACTTTTCCTGTACTCCTTAACACTGACAGAGGTATCTTTACTACATGAGGTGTTACTTTTGCACTTTCCTAATCTACATGCTTTGTCTTGTTTTCATTTAAAACAAAGGCCTTTCTGCGTGGTAGTATCTACTTCATCCTCTTTCAATTTGAAAATGACGCAGAAATGTTTTGCCACTGGGATCTCAATATGATCTATCTGGAGTTGTACTACAAGAACATAAGAGTGACCATGCTGGGTCAGGTCAGTGGCCCATTTGCCCAATTCACTGGGCACACTCTTTGGCAGTTTACCAAGATCCAGAAAAAAAAAGAACAGAGGAACGTCAAAAGAACCTGATTTAAAGGAACACAGGAAGCATTAAAGACTGTCTAGTCTTGTTGTCATCATCTGGAATCTTTTCATTATTCCAAGCAGGAGAGGACTTTGTGCTTTTGACTTTAAAGTGTAACTAGATCTACAACTCTATTAGTGTTGTTATGTAGAAAGACAAGACTTTATGAGGAGAGCCATCCCAACCTCAGCATCTCCTCTACCAGGAGAAATTTTCCTGTTCTGTCTTAAATATTTTATTCATCATTACTGAAGATAAGGAAGTCTAAAGAAAAGCTTTTCCTGCCATTCTTCAGCCAGGTTTCTTTGGAGTAATTCCCAAGTAATGGCAATATTCTGTGATACTGAAATTTAAAAGACTGTGATCTCACCAGTTGTATCTCTGTATTGTAGACTTAAATTCAGCTAAAGAAGGCATTGGCTATGACAAACAAAATACTTTGGCTGAATGCTTCAGTGCATGGATCATTGTATACTTTTTCTTTCCCAGGTGAGTAACATCCTACTGAGACTGGTTATTACTAGAGTTAAGAATTTGGATGTTGAGGATCGTGATTTTCCAGACCACTGAAGTAAAGAAAAGGTAAATAGAGTTGTGCTTTTAGATAAGTGTGCAGTCTAAGATATCTATAAAAATATTTTTTTCTTTAAGAAAAATAGAAATTGAAATTAATTCACTTTCTTTAAGTATACAAGATAAAAAGGCCGACCCATGTTCGGATTTTACTCAATCCTTCCTCACTTGTAAACTTTTAAAAGTACCTCTGGGTTCCAAAAGTACCTTGAACTTATCTGTTTAACGTAGCAACTATTCTAACACTATCTTTTCCCCCTTTTTGTTTTTAAAAAGACACAAGTAGGTTTGTTGTTCAATGTTCTTCTTCTTGTAGAGGTCAGACAGTATACCCTAGAAGCTCATGGTTACATTGTTATTAGCAGTAGCTGATCAAAAAGAGGAATGAGCATTCAGCTATACAAATCACATTATTATCCATATTTTGCACTTTTAAATTCTTTTCAGCATCAACATTCCTAAGTTGCAACAGTAAGGAAAGCAACAAGAAAAGTCATTGAAGCCCCTGCAGATTTTTTAACAGGTCACTGGTAAGAGAGAGCAAGTTTAGGGCTTGCTTTAAATCCTTGCTTTTATTCACAAGCGGTTGAGTGTCAGGCTCACCACTGCTCCACTTTACATGTGTGCTTTCCACTTCAGAAGGAAAAGCCATGGTGCATCTGAAACAAACCCTATCTGAAGAGCCATGAAAATAACTTCTGACTACCAGGCCTAATTAATGCCTCCATGCTGACCTCTACATCCAGCCCATATCAAAAATGTTACAGCACTGCTGATTCAACATGAACTCAAGATCAGGCAAGACCTGGTACTAATGAATACTAATGAACAGTAATTACTGGAACTCTGCCACAGAAATCCACTGCAGAGACATATGCTAATGGGCTTTACACAATCAGGCATAAGACTTCATATCCACTAAGAAACTTCTGCTAGACTGAAAGCAAAAGGAACCATATGTCACATGCAACCCTGTTTGCATCCATTTCCTCCCTTACTCCCTCGTACCTGGCATCTAGTTTCTGTCTCCCATACAGGCCAGATCAGACCCAGCTCAGGTCTGGTTTCCTTAGCAGGCACACAGGGTCATTTGCATTAACTTGGTAGCAGACTTTGCTTTTCTGCTCTTGTTTCTCCCTCAAGATGGGCAAAACCCTCTCTCTCAGCACTGAAAAAAATTTGGATTGAAAAGTCCGGAGAACAGAAAGCTCTGGGAAAATCCTATTTCAGCTTTCCAGTACTTGGAGGGGACTGTAAGAAAGATAGGGGCAAGTTTTCAGCAGGGCCTGTTATGGTAGGATAAGGAATAAAGGTTTTAAAATGAAGGAAGATCTATTTAGATTAGATATAAGAATAAGTCTTTTACAATGAGGGAAGTGAAACACTGGAACACATTGTCCAAAGAGGTGATGGATGCCCCATTTCTGGAAACCTTCAAGTTCAGGTTGGATGGGACTCTGGGCAACCTGATCTAGTTGAAGATAGTTCCTGTTAATTGCAGTGGTGTTGGACTAGATAGCATTTTAAAGGAACCTTCCAACTTAAAGCATTCTGATTCTATGAAAACATAACCTAAGGGAAAGGAATTTTGGAAAGATAGATCTTTGTCTGTAACAATTGTGTAGATAATATTACTTGTTAGTGGGAAGATATAATGGGAATATACATCAGCATGCGTGAAAACTGGATCTCCCCTGACATATATAACAAAAATGTTATCTTCCAGAAGGAACACACAAGATATTTTCATACATGATGGCCAGTCTGACAAGTATCCTCCCTTTTGTAAAGTCCAACACTGGTTCTGCCCAACTGAGAGGATACCCTGACCTCAGTGAAAATTGCTCCTGACATTACTTTGATTTTCTTTTCATTTCTGAGGCCTAATCCTTGCAGTAAAGGAATAGTCAAAGGAGTAAATGTAATGTAATCAACCCCCCAAGTGAAATGTTTATGCAATAAACTTACTATTCTGAGTTAGTGCAAGTGGCAAAGTAATAAGTACATGAGTAAAGGAATCAGGCTTAGGGTTTGATCCAGCCTATATGGTTCTGAGTGTGGGACAACACAGAGTTAGAACACCCCAAAATTAAGATTGAAGAGGCATTATGTATTCCTCCCTGGGCTCACAGATATTTGAATTGCACAAGCTCTATAGCACCTGTGTTTTTATTGAAGCCTCAGTTCCTGGAATTTTATCATTAGAATTTCAGTTTTCACTTTACTTTCTAAGCCATTTTCTAACCCTGGTGGGTATGGGCAAGAGTTTTTAAATATGTCCCACATGATCACTAATGGCTCCAAAACAGAATGCTAATTAAAAAAAAAATGGTATTCTTTGACTTGGTTTAACTATATGATTTAAAATATCTTCCCCTTTGGAGTAGGTGTTGAATTACAACACTTGGAACTAAGGGCTGTGTGCAGACTGTATAGAAATTATGCTGAGAGTGCTGCCTGCCAAAGGATTTGCACCCATGTTTGAGCACAATATACAGTGACTGGCCCAGGTTACTCCCACTGAAACCACTCAGCTTCCAGGATGTTGCTGGTCATAGCTCACTTAAGCTGTTTAACATGTTCTGAATTTGCCATGTGTTAGTGGTAGCTTCTGTGCTGGTCCTCATGTCCATAAACATGGAAAGGAGCTTCAGGAAGGAAAAAATAACCAGCCTTGTCCATTTCCATGGGGACAGAAAGAAAAGAGCAAGAGCAAGGGCACACAGTAGGTTTACTTTTTCATTTGACTGCACCCTCTTACCCCTCCTGAAAAGACTTTTGAGAGTTCAACTTTCCTGTAGCAAGAGATGACAGCACAGCGCTTGTTTACCTGATATAAGGAAGAGAAATGACTAACATGACAAAGAGCTGCATGTTGGGCCCTTTAGAGTCATGAACACTAAGGAACACAGGGATCTTTGATTAGCCCTGCCAGTACTCAGCCACTATCTTAGCTGTGATTTAGCATTCTCCATTCAGATTGGTTGTTCTTTGTGACTTTTTGGTGCTCAGTTATTCTCCAAGGGGATTTTCTGCCTCTGATCATCAGTCCCTGTCTTTTACTTCTCCATTTGCCCTTTCTGAATGTAAAGCTTTCCTAGTAACTCACACTTTCTCATAATTTATTCTTCCTCTGACTTTTAAGTTCACTGTTCAGTGATCTGGGAATGGAATTTTGTGTTTCGAGGCATGGTTTTAGCTTGTGTGTTCACTCAGAAAGAGTGATGGCTGGACTTGTTTACATTTAAAAGTTTGTATCTTTTTGGCTAGAACAGAAATATTTCATATTTTTCCCTTAAAATAAAAGCCTAAACTCTACAGAATCTGAACTTCCCACAGCACCCAGAGAAATGCATCAAACAATGAAGAACAATAAAAAACAATAAAGAACTATAAAAATCCCATGGGTGAGCATTCTGACATCTGGTTCTTACTTCTGTACTTCTGCACCTCCTCTCCATCTTTCTCCCTCCCCTTATCCCTGCTGCATTCATACATTGCTAACTGAAATTGAACTAAACTGGACACCATGATGAACCCATAACAGTAAACAGAACCAGAGGTGTATTTATCAGCTATACCGTATTTGGAAAAAAAATGCACCTGCCAGCTGGAAGACCTCAATATACTTGACTTTCAGACTGGAAAGGCAAGAAACAGAATTGTTTTGCTACTACCCAGTCAATATATGAAAATCCATATTCCTTGTCCTCTAAGATGTTAGTGGAGGTATCCCATTTCTAGAAGTGAAGGAGCACTAAACTCCTCTTTTCTCCTGAACAGAAATCTTCTGCCTAGCACTACCAAACAGCTCTTGCTCATTTAAGTATCTCCTGAAATTCCTGGGATTGCAGACTCTACAGGAGGTTATAGTCCTTCTTGCTACTTTTTTCCCCAAGCAGGAATATGATTTTTTTCCTCCTTGCCTATTGTCCAAAATTAAGAAATCAATTTAACTACAGGTACCTGGAGCTGGCTGCATTATTTCTGGAAAAGATCCACAGAATCTTTAATTAGTCACTACAAGCTGAAAGAAACAAATGCAGTGTCTGTCTGCTTTGTTTGTAAAACTGCTCCTCCTCATTTGTTCATCTGAACAAAAGGTTTTCTCTCAGTCAGCAATCAAGCTGTTAAAGTAGAATTGGATTTTCTCAATCAAGTATGTTTTTGCAGAATTTAATACATTAGCAGTTTTGGTCATCTTCATCAATGCATTTTTTTCCATGTTTTTCTCATATAATTTTCCTGTAGCTGATATAGTCAAAGAAATTCTCAGTGCTAATAAACCAGACTTTACTAACACAAAGGAGATACATTCTTTGTGAACTCTCTCAATTCAACCAGAAAACATTGTAGGCATTCATTAACATTTTTCAAACTATTCAAGAGCAAACAGTGAGATACACTACCCAATAAAATCAACATTTAAACATCCACTGATTTCAGTGGAACCAGAAAGTATATCTGAAGGAAAGTGCTCCTGCCACCAAGGTCATTCACTCATCAGACATATAGTCCCACAGGCTTTAGAGTTTATTAAGTCATAAAAAACAAGATTTCATGGGAACTTTGGGACCTGTACCCTTAAGTTCCCTTAAAAATATACTGTGCTGGTCTGGAGATGAAAAGATGTGAGTTCAATGCCTTGAATACTTTGATATCAACAGTGCAAGAATTACATATGAGCAGAAATAGATCTGTTTTCACATTCAGCTGTAAGCTTTGCCAGAAAGATTCCCATCCAACCTGGTAGTCCTTTCTCATACCAGAAGACAAAAACATACGTTTTTTCTAACTTGTCTTGTGGAGAACATGCTAAATTTGAGACACTTTCAAAAGCTCATCTGCCATTTCTGAGTTCTTCCTTTTTACATGTGGTAAAACTTTATGTGTATTTTTGTGAAGTATTCAAGCAAGCTTGGAGTAGCCGTTGCTTCATTCCTAACAAAACATTTCACTGAATGATTAGTAATCCATTACTTTCTACCCATCTTGTTCATCAGCATTTGGGCAGTCTGGTGAGTATCTGAAATGTTTGATTGTTCTAAAATACAGCATCTTTTTAGCCTAAGTGGTACTTAGCTTCAGCCTTCCAAGTCAAAACAAAACAAACAACACTGGCAATATGTAGCATTACTCCCTCCTGAGCTTGCTTCCCATGTCATGTTCTTCAAAGAGCTGCACAAATATTAAGAAAGTTCCCCACTTCTCTGTAAGACCAGATATTATGGACTTTTTAAATATGGTAGAATTCATGAGGGATGAAAGAGTTGACCAATTTTAACCACACAATACATCAATTCCAGATTGGGACTTGAGCATTATAACTTTACAGAATCAAGTTGCAAGTTGGCTGAACACATCGCTGATAACCTTCAAAATATGCAGTAAGCATAAAAACTTCCCATGTCTCAGCAATGGAAACAAGTCAGATGCTCAGTGAGCAATATTTTACACAGTATTAGTATGGAAGCACTTGAAGGATCCAAAGTTTAATGAAGGATGGCAACAGTTCCTATGTTTGCAACTTGAATCCTTAAAGACCAGTCCAAGGTTATCAAGACAGAGGTCAAGTCAAGGCAAAAAAAAGCATAGATCTTTCAAGGCAAGTCACAAAGCACAGTAAAACTACAATCCAAAGCAGAGTAGAATAAAATATAAAGCATGCCAGATGGACATATTTTAAAAAGCCAAGGAAAACTATGATCCTACAAGTCTTTGGCTGACATTACTTCAAAACTAGTAGAATCCAACATACCCTTCCTATTACTAGCTGGTTATGGGAGCGTTAAGCTGTTAACAGTTATTACATCATCAAAGAAGACATTGCTTTAATATGCTGTCAGAACAACATGCACCCCTTAAATATTTGATAAAGAAATGAGAACACCACTATGAGGGGAAGCAAATGGTGTTTTAACATACATCTTGATGGTATCCTTGTATTGCATCATTCAGGGCTCATTGAGCAGGTGCTTAAATAACATATTGATTAAGTGAAGTTTCTGGTCTGGAGATGGACCAAAAGAAGTGCGTCACAAAAATGAATAACTCATACTTTATGCTTTATTGTATATAGCAGTGAAAAAGATCTGGATTTGATAATCAATGCTGAAAATATTCTATGAATCCCATAGATTCAGTGATTGGTAGGAATAGTTGCTCATCTTAGTGACTGCTGGAAGAGTATTGTTACATACAGATGTTTGCCTAAGTGAGTTTTTCCACTGACTCCACTGCACCGTTCAGCAGGTCCTACAGTGCTGCAGTCTAGTTTAGTTACAGGCAGATTAGATAGTTTTTCAGTGAATCTTTAAAGATATGCCCACTCAGTGATCCCATGCATCTTCATTCAATCATAGCTCAGTACTATTGGTTTTTACAAATAGGAAAAATAGTTTGGACGTGAAATGTTATGAGGACAATTTAAAAATATTTATAAAGGGTGGAATTAGAACATTGTCTTCAAATCCACGCAAAGTTTGAATGTCCCACTTATAGAAAAATCACCTCTTTCTCCATTAAATCCCTCATCTTCTTTTACCCTTCAATTTATTTAGTTGTCAATCTGTTGTAGGAAAACCTAATCCTAAGTCACCTCATCATAATATACATAGTAATTTGCTGGATAGATTTTTTTCATACTGGTGGTAATTTCACTAAAATTGTCATCCTGCAGTGTTGGAGAAGTTTCTAAGCAGCTAAGTCACAGGAGAGTAACTGTGCAAATGGTTATCTGTCAGTAATATGGGAGGAAGTTCTGTCAAGAAATGCCAGATTTTCAGTTTTGTGCAGGAAAAAACTACTAAGAGTGTTACTGTTGGACCAGGAAACTGCTGGATATTTCAATACCCCTTTGCAGAGTCTTGCTGTCATCTTAAAGCCTGTTCCTTTGATAGTACATTTCACAGAAGGCAACACACGGATTGCCTCCAAGAATCTCCATGCTTCTACACTGAAGACCGGTATGTTCATTGTTGAAGGTCAGTAGTACCTGTTAGTCATTCATCTTCACCCTAACGAGGATGGGCACCTCTCAACGTTAGCAGAGGAATTAAATTGCATTCATATACCCATATATCCTTACCTATATGGAGGTCCAGACTTAAGACAAAATGGTTGAGGCAAATGGATTTTTAAAAAACTCATGTGCATGTATGTGAATCATTATATTGCCAGTGAACCAACTTTTGGTTGTTATGTACCACAACAGAACCTACTTGAGGTTCTTCCTCTCTCCACCTGCTATAGTCAGCTCCACCAGTTATACTTCATTCTTTCGGACAAGCTGTCCAGCAGCAAAGCAAAAACTTTCAAAATACCACAGATTTTTGCTTTTACCTCTCCCATCTCTGTTGAAGTATCGGTGAGGTGAACAATTATATTACAGAATGAAAAATTAAAAATCCAAATCTTTAGTACTCTTCTTTAAATACAAANCCCCCCCCCCCCCCTTTAGAATGCTCAACTCTGGAAAATGTAATTGGCTGTTGCTCTTTCTGAAATTCCTCAGTGAGATGCCCTTTTACAGAGAGCTGTATGAACATACAACTGTCTTCTAAGTGTGGCAAAAAGCAAACCAAGGAAATGAGAGGCAAAATGGCTCCTGAGACCTTCACAGAGAACTTATGGCAAGACAATGATGAGAACTCTCCAGGAATTCTCATATCTCCTGGGCTTGGAGATATGAGATATCAAATATATAGTTTATCTCTTGATAGCACTGCTCAAGACACAAGGAGTACATGATAGCACCTCCATGTCTACAAAAGAAAATTAAAGAAAAGGCGAAGGCTTTGGGAGAAGTCTATCATTGACAGTAACCCAAAGCCACAGAGGAGCAATATATTCCCTCTTTGGCTGTGCAGCTGTTCAGTTTTGTGCTCCCTTTTTGGTTTTTATTTCTCTATAATACTCCTGCCCTGACGCAAAATTCTTGTCACTCTGTGTAGAAAACAGAAATCTTCAGAGTTTTGGCACTGAAGTTCCAGGTAATGCCTCCCTTTATTTTGCCACAACTAGCCTTTCTGCACTCCTGGAAGTACTGTGGAATGAGGCTACAGACAGTGAAATACTGCCACCCAAAACGTAAAGGAGAAAGGGCAGAATTTACCTTTTAGTCAGTCCCTGACTGTACTGTGTTGTCCCAGCAGACGCCATTCTGTTCTTTTCCCACTGTATCCACAGTGTCAAAAATGATAAGCCAAAAGCTTTTTTTAACAGCTGAAAAGATATATTTCTCAAGTCTCCTTTCAGATTTGATTGTACCATTTTTATCACAGATGAGATAATTTTGTATATGCAAGCACTCTTCCTTCTAGATTCTTTATTTTTTATTGAAACTACCATTTCTCAAATTTTCAATAATTTCCTTTTAATCTTGACAAAATCTTCCTGATTCTTTCTCTGTTTCTTTTCTGAACTCAAATATTCTATCAAATTAAATTAACATCCTTATCCAGTACTTAGCATGAAGAGTCTCACTGTTTAATACATACAGTCATGTATTTCTTCTGTCCAATGCTTAGTTTTTTCTTCAACTGTTTGTATCTCAAGGAAGATTCATATTTCACAAAAATATCCAGAAACAGACTGAACATATACCCTCTCTTACCTTCAAAAGATCATATCTAACCCCCTTGTAATGTGTTGAGGTATGCAGCTTTCATCAAGTTTCTACCAAAGACCATGAAAATATAAGTGTTGTCTTTAAAGCAGATAATTCAAGCCTTTGACAAGCAAATATAGCAAATATAGGTAATAATCAGAAGGAGACATTATTTCCATAAATGGACGAAGACACCAGTCTTGAAGCCATAAGTCTCATGCTCACATGTGCTTAAAATCCATTAAAATACTCCTTCAAAGAAATAGAGAAAAATCTCAGAATAACATATGACACAATATAACCTATCAGAGTTATAAATCAAAGATTCTGATCATGATTACAGATATTATCTCTTATTACCTGCAAAAGAAAATATAAGCCAGATATCCTATTTTGTATCCAGAATGTCTCTAGCGGCTTAGCAGCTTTCGAATGAATATCAGCTTAAAATAAGCTCATCTCCTTAGAGAACTGCTTCTGTGAAGGATATATTCCCAAAGAAAACCCATGACTGCTAAATAACCTTTGTTATACTCATATGGCAATGATCTATTGGCCTAGGAAGCATGTACATTTTGTATAATTCTCAGTAAAAGGGTTTTTTTTCCCTGAGAGGTTTTAAGAAAATATCCCTTTTAAATGTTGATGTAAAACTAATTCTCTTTCCTGACTGATTAACAAAAAATATTGCTGCTGTGAAGGAGAAATGTCAATGAATGTGACAGCAACCCAGGCTGTAGAAGAAAGACAACAGCAGAAGAAAGACAAAGCCTGTAAGAGAACTAAATAAAGTTACTTTAAAAACAATCTACTTAGATGATGTGAAAGCTTTTAAAATCTTGCATGTAAAAAATTATTTTTTGTCACTTATGTGTGTTTCACTCCAATTTATAATAAGAATCCTAGCAGGCTCATGATGTAATTCTTATTCATCCCATGAAAGCTATTGGAAAGTTACCACATAGCACCTTTTGCTAAATAAAGCAAATCAAAAGAAAACCCATTATTATTTGGATACGCTTTTCTGACAGATATAGTTCAGTAATGGGGAAACTTTTTCAGCAACTAATCTGCACCCAACATAATTACAGTATTTGATAGTTTAGTTTTGACATATTTGTTACTTACCTCATTATCTTCCTATAAACCTAGATCATCATATTTAATTATATTTTTTAAATCCTTCATCCGTGCTGAAAAGTTTTAAGCAGCATTCTTTCCCTTGCTCTTTCAGTACTTCTGGAATATGTTGTTTGATTAGTGCATGCCCTTTCCCCATTTAAATATGCTAAAATACTCACCTCTTCTGATTAGCAGTCTGCCATGCAAAGCCTTTGTGTTGCACTTTCTACTGATTTGAACTGAATTTCACTGAGATCCAAGTATGTGTCTCCTCTTTTCTATTGAACTCATTTATCTTTGACGGTCAGCCTCACATGTGCATTTGGTGTCAAGTGTTGGAGAGAGAAGCAGTCACAGAAAGGCCTCTGCCCCTTAATCTTAATTTTAGTACTGAAGGGAATGTGGATTCGATGCCTAGCAATTGCCTTTTAAGTCAGCAGCAGAACCACAGATAATTATCAGAGTTTGGATTTGAAAATACTGTACCAGACAAAAGGCTTCTTGACAAGTCTGGCTCTAGGGAATGGGAAAATGTAGCAGGATGAAAATCACAGTGGCCTAGTACAATGAGAAAGTAGTATACAAACAGTTCTTGGGTCAAGATCCCACAGTGACTTCAACATATTGTTGGCACAATTCCCCACCCAGAACAGAGGGTTGAATAGGTGTCCTGTGTCTTGCTGCCTCAGTATTTCTAGAGCTTTTAATAAAACAAAAGTTCTTCTGGCCTTTTTCTTGCTGGGTATCTTTAATTTCAGCTGATTTCAATGCAAATAAAGGGCCAAAGCCATAGTTGCAGAAGCGGGGTAAAACCTGGCTTACTGAGGCAGTTGACAGCTCAGGTGGCAAAACTGAAGCCTCCAGCATCCCTTTATCACTGGCACACCTTCTGTGCTAACTGGGCAAGCTTGGTAGCGCTGCAGTGACCAAGGTGTCCCAGAAGGGAAGAGAAAGACTATGCCCAAAATTATGCAAAGAACAAAGCCTGAACTTGTATCTTTAAGTCTTTTATGTATATGCTGGAAATCTTTGGAAGAGCAGTTAGTACGTCTTTACTGAGAGACAGTAGAGTTGAAATCACTGAGGTGTCAGCTCTGAAACTTTAGAAAAAGTATCCTTAACACCCTCACACAGGCACACCTAGTTTTACAGCTATCAGTCCCCGCTTCCCTCAGATAAGCACTCATGGAACAACGTGCCTTAACCCTGAAAGGTACACAAGGCACACAGCACATCCTACAGATTCAAGAGTCACACTAGCATCTCTGAGGTCTCAGAACTGAGCCTATGGGCTCTAAAGTTCTATCAACATTCGACAATAGCTGTTCAAACCACTTTGTTGCATTGAAAGCATATGTGAGGGGATCATATTGCAGCCAGCATAATCCATACAAAAAGCATACCATATGCAGAGCACCCAAGCCCCAACATCCAAATTCAGCTCTGCAGCTCCATTACAGCAAAGCCAGGAATGGGTAGTCTTCCTCTGGGATAGGTAGACAAGCTGTCTTTGGTCTGTCCATATTGCTGGCGGCTTTCTTATCCATGAGGCTGCTTTTGTATCACTCAGAACTTGTAAAACTTACTCCCCAAAACACATCCAGGAGACATGGAGGAGGTAAAAAGCCCTCTTCAATCCTTCCATCCCTGAAAGCAAAATCACTTTTGGCCTTAACTGACAGTCAACTAGATGCAATTAAGAAATGGGAATAGTGAGCAGCAGAGGATGGAGTGCCATCCAGAGCTCACTGATTATTCTGTGACAAATGAATGGACCAAATACTGGGAATTCTTCCCAGAGGAGAATGCTGAGATCCCAGGAGGCAGAAAGGGACCTTTTGGAAGGAAAGTGTTGGTAGCCCAAAGACCCAGATATTTCTATCAGAAGCTATAATTTTTCAATGTGCAAAAACAATGAAAAAAGAGGAACTAAAAGAGAACACTTTTCCCCTAGTAAGGAAGTCTGATAAAAAGTGTTCTTTCATCTAGCATTTGATACTCAAATGCACTTTCCCATTCACAGTTGGATGGAGATTTTTTTTCAAGTTCAACCCTAATTTATTTATCTTAAAGCAGGCAATGTACTGTAATTTTACAATAAAGGACTCCCAATCAAAGCTTACCTTATCCAGAGGTAATTAATACAAAGATTGTTGAATTAAAGATGTGAGTCTTGACACTTTGGCGGGGGGTAAGGGACATGGTCTCAAAGGCACAAATTATGCCTGAAACAGACCAATTAACACCATGTATCTTCTTTTATGTTAACTTCAATTAAGGTTTCTTAAAATTTTTAAAGTTATTTTCTTCTTTACAATCTCAGAATGTCAGAAATGTACATCAAAGAAAAACGCTTCAGTATGAACACCATAGGTAACGCTCATTTGCACACAAATCTGCATATTGGAAAGGAGTTCAGAGCCCATTTTGCATGAATTATTGCCGGATGTGAGTCAATGAATTAAACAGCTAAAAAATAACAACCATCCAAGTGATTATAAGTTGCACCTACTTATGTTGACATAATGAATTTCAAAAAAAAAGCACATCAGAATTTGAGTTAAGTTATAGGGGAAATAGGTAATTTAAAATAAAGTACTAGTCAGGCCTGCGTATTTTACAATACTTTTCAAATTCATTTTGCTTATCACGTTTCACATATCCTGCACTGGAAAAGGATTTTTTTTTTTTTTTTACCAGATGAAACAGAAATGGAAAAATTTTCATACTCTCATGTCCGTTGGTTTTGACAGTAAATCCATTGACTTTTTTTTTCAGTATGTCATCTACGTAGCTTTTATTCTGCAGTCACCCATCTAAAAGATCGCTTTGTCCTTGTACAGTTTCTCTTGCAACCTGCCATCTCCTCATTTGCCCCGGATTTGCCAGGACCTCCTTTTCCTTGTGCCAGTGTGCAAGCAACATATTCCTGAAACTGTGACAGTAAAAAGAAACATAGGCTAACATGACTACTGCAGAAATCAGTTACTAAAGAAAGAGTTGATCCTTTGAAGGGTTACATTTTAATCACAAATAAATAACCAACTAAAAAGCAGAAATCCAAGGTTCTTTAATATAAAACCCTTTTTTTGAGTCAAATTTATTCCTTCTAGGACCTGCATGTGGCTCCCCTTGATTCCAGTGTCCTCACGCCTAATCAAAATGGGCTGCAAACAACAGACTCCTGTGCTGGGGCCTTTTCTCCCTCACAACTTCACCACTCATGAAGAAAGATTTTTTTTTTTTTTCTGAGCTTGTATACTATTTGCAATTGTTTTACTGATTGCTTTTATTAACATATTTGGGGTTACAGATTTTCCACCAGAATTCATAATGAGTGTTCCACAGGGCTTTTGCTATGTAGAATTCAAACCCCAGATCATGTGAGTGGTTATATATGTCAACTGGCATGCTGCTTCTCTCCTTGTTAGATGACATCCCTCTTACAAAAAGAACGGTAGCTTGAGAAGTCTGAAGTTGACTGCATTTTTCAAAAATCAAGAAATAGCTTTAAGAGAAAGTGCTAAGTAGGATTGCAAAAATTCTGATTTGCACAGAAGAGGAAAATATTCCACAGTGAGAGGGGTTATGAATGGGAACAGGCTGCACCGAGAGACTGTGCAATCTGCCTGTCCTTAGAGACATTCCAAACGCAACTGGAAAAGCTCTGAGCAGCTTGATCTCACTTGGATGTTAGGTCTACATGGAGCAGGGGGTTGGACCAAACATGCTCCAGAGGTCCCTTCTGACTTAAATCTGTACATGGCTCTAATATGTGACTCTATGCCCTCAATATTAACGGAAAAAGAAATTGACTGGGCCAAAAGCCTGATGTAGTTAATAGCAATGTCTACATTTTCCTACATAGTATTTTTGCTGTCCTAATAGCTGCCACACTCACTATGGTGCTTAAGCCAGTAACAATCTAGAACACATGCCCAGAGCAGAACTCGGGTGTTTTTGCGAGCAGCATGTCTGCTGTGGGTTGCACTTTTCTATAGGTTACAACATTTATTATAGTAATTATAGCAGCTTGTCCTTTAAAGAGCTTTAGGAGAAGCGGAGCATGACCCCAGCTTCCACTACATTAAAAATGACTTAATCATTCCCAACAACCACAGGAACAATTAATGGTTAAGGTCAAATGCAGGTTTTGTATGTACTTTGCTCTCTAAAGACCCTCAAGAGTTTGGTAGTTATTATAAATTTTACACCTGTATTACCTCCATCTTTTTATATTTGTGATCACAGGGCAAAAAGAAAAAAAAAAAGGGGGAAAGAGGAAAGAAAAAGTCAGATCAGCTTAAATTGTAAGGTCTCACATTCCATCTGTTCTAGCTCTTTTTTTTTGTCTGAGGTGTCAGTATTTTTTAAAGACCAACGGTGATAAAACTTATCTTTGATCAACAATTCTGAAAACACTGGCCCTTGGCCAAAACTCATCTGTTTCTTCAGTTTGGGCTCAAGTAGAAGACTCTACTTTTTCATGAACTCTGTCATGAGACTGCTAAAGAACTGCAGCTAAAGAACCATTCTCTTGGGTTACAGGCAACTTGTGCAACCCCTGCTACCTAAGTAAGCCTTTTACTAAAATCAGTAACAGAGTCTGATCCTTCTGAGCATCCCAAACCTTGTTCACTGAGATGAAAGAAAATACTATTTGTATTAAGAGTGAATTTTGGCCTTAGTAAAGGAGACAACCCCAATCTCTTTTGGTTTTAAACCAGAAAATGCTGCCTGTAATTATGGCTGTTTTTTTCCTCAGTTGCAGACTGAGAAGAGGGACTGTGGGAGCCGATGTTTAGCCAGCTAATGGGATTGTATCAGCAAGTTGGTATGTTCCATTTTCAAAATACAGACACTTACCTGCAAGAAATGCCGGTGATCTGTGTGCTATTTTAGGATTCACAGTGGATCATTGTCCAAAAATTTTAGGATTCACAGTGGACCATTGCTTAAAACAACCACGACTACTACAGAGAGAAGTGTTCATCCATTTAGAACTTCTGAAGAACAAAAAGTCTGACCAGGAGGCCCAGCCACTAGTGTTTTACCACCATAATACTGAACATGAGTCCTACTCCTGCTTTTTCAACCTCAAACAACAGAAATACAAAAAAAAAAAAAAAGTCTCTCGTTCTTATGCACTCTTGCTCTACATGGACATAAATAGTAGGGATTATCTATGCTGCCATCAGTCATCTGCCAAAAAAAAAAAAAAAAAAAAGACTGAGGCAAGTAGGATAATTTCACACAATACTGTACCAGGGCAGGGTAGTAGAGAAAGGGCTTGTTAACTGTGAATATTCATATAGGGACAGGTTATTATGGCTATTTTAGCACCTAAATTCCCATTAGAAATAAGCTGTAAGGCACCTGAATTGGTGTATTTGAACATCAAGGAGACAGTGAATGCTTTAATGGCAAACTCCTTAAAAACAGAATTGCAGAATTCAGTCTGCAAACATAATCAGGAACCAAACTCTACAGAATTCTCACAATTGTTACTATTAGGCCAAGTTATCATCTCCAAAGGTAAATGATGAAATTACTCCTCAGTTATTCAAAGCTAGATTAGATAATTCTCCAGGGAATTTTTTGGGGGGAAAGTGACAATTTTGGCTATAAATAGGAAGATATTAATGCAGGACAGCATTATTGAAACAGCAGTGCTGTGTTATGGGGTTTTTAGAATCTGAAACCAGGAACATTCTCACTTCCCCACAACAGTCTCTGCTATCCTCAGTTGCTCCAATTACAGTGATCAGCAGTAACACCTTGTGGCTTCTCATTCATCTTCAGTGCTCTAACTTCTACCTTTCTTCTCAGGACATGTCAGAAACAGGGAGATCTTGTGCCTTTCCTGTGAGGTTATGCGTGGCTTTTGATTCCAAGGTTTACAGCCCACATACATTTGGTTGAGCTAGTAGAGTGTGGACTCTAAGAGCAGAAGTCTTAGAGCAATATAGTCAAGATAAGTGCAGTTTGGCACCTCTGTGCTTCAGAATGAGGAATGCATATAATCCAGTCTCCTCAACGAGAAGCATGTAAAGATGTGTTACACATCCACGTAAAAGTAGACAGCTTTTCAGTCCATACTTGTCAGGTTTGGAAGGTGTCATGTTTTCTTCTGCATGGCAACATGTGTTTTGGTTCAATTAGCTGGAAGAGTAAGTTCAATGTTAACAAGATGGACACCTGGAAATGGTGGGACATTTCCTCAGGCCCTTCCCATTGTAAGGACTTACATGTATGCAAGTGAAGGTAAAGTAAAGGTAGAAAATATTTCTAGTCCAGAAAAATCTGTCCTTGTCCCTGTACCTAAATCTAAAGATATACACCATGTAAAAAGGACAGAAAAGCCAAGCACTTCAGGCAACATATGTTATCCACAAAAGCAGAATTCCAAGGGAGCCCCTAAAAACAGGAGAGTTTGGTGCTTTGAGAAACTGGGCCATCTATATTTTAATCTCTCTCTTTGGTTTTTTATTTGGGGTGTCTCCTTCCTTTGACTGATTTTTGCTTGCTTCTTTCAAGAAGAATTACTTCTGTCTTGTCAGCTCAATCCAGAGGCAGTGAAAGTTGTGGAAGGTACTTCTTCATCTCTTGGATTTCTAATTCTGACCTGTAACATTACATTACAGGTACCAACAGGCACCAACATTCAGTACAGTTTCTCAATAAAATAAGCCTTTTATTCAAGTGCTTTCTTCAAATGAAGTTTATGTGCCTATCAACATGAACCAGAGTAGTATGTATCCATACTTCTGAATTCACCAAGAAAATGAGATGTGACACGCAGCATTATGGGATATTCAATTACTTCCAACCCACTTGCAAACTTGGCTTGTAAGGCCATATGGTTGTGTTCTCTTGCAGCTTCTAGCATCCCTGCAAACATCATTTGGCATGAGAATGTACTTTTTTCTCTCAGACTTTAGTGAGTAGGTTAAAGATGAAGCTGAGGAAAATGTTCCATAGGCACATGTACCAGAGCTGGGTAGTCAGCTTCAATAGGCTGGGTGGCATGCACACATGAAAGCAAACATGCTGGAAGATGGGAAAACAATCTGCTGCCCTAATTCTCATCCTGCTCTCACACATTTTTCTTGTGATGAAGCTCTGCTTGTTGCATTTGCCTGCAGGAATAGGAGGTGAGTTGTGAGGACAGGTATGTGAAATGCCTACAGGAGTGCTATCAAGAAAATCATCATTCATGAAAATAAATAATGCCAGCTCTCCCTATGAATGCACAAGGGGACACATTGTGAATCATATCACACCATTTACTAATTCTTGCCTCAGTTCTTGCCCTAAGTCCCCACTGCTACTTACTGAATAATAGTCCTTTCTAATAGTAAAAAAAATCCTTGGCACTGTGGCATTCCAGAAAGCACAAGCGAAGCTCAAAACCCTCGTCTAGTGCAGCCAACATCTTTCTTCTGCGTGATCAATGACATTTTTCTGCAGCTCACACAGAAGAAAAGCCCAGCATTGCGACAAGTAGACCTTCAGAGACCAAGGCCCACCCCTTCCTGCCACTGCTGTGTGTGGCCTTCTGGCTTAAAAATACCTTTCTTTTGCTGCAGTCACTATATATTTTAAGCCAGAATTTTTTGCTAGACTTTTTCAAGAAAAAAGTGTTCTTCTAAGTACTGTTCAGGCACCCAGGGTGAGGCAGAGTCTGTGCACATGATGCTACAGAAATTTTCACTGCCCTGTTTCAGCCACTTGCAAGCATTGAACACAGAATTGCTTGCAGCATCTCAACAGAAGACAAGAGGCTGAGAAACTGGCAAGGATGAGAAATACAGACCCTTCTTTTTTTTCCATTCTGAAAGAAAACTTAAAATTCAGACCTGCATTTCACTCCCTCTCACTCCCATACATCATCAAAGTTCTTTCAGTAACAGTAACTTGATTTTAAGCATAAGAATGCACAGAGCACTCCTCCCCCAGCCGCAGTCTGCACATACAGATATGCTACAAGACATTTTCCAAACCCCTCCTGCTGAACTTGGTTTAAAATCAGCACACAAACAGCAGAACACTGGCTACGGTTGCTGTTCACATTAACAGGTTCTTGTTGAAGACAGAATTAGCAGGAAGGCAAGATGTAAAAAATTACTACTGCATCATCTCTGACTCTGAAACATTGCTGCATACCTCTGATCACTTTTATTTCAGGTGATTTATTTGAAGGATCTCTCAGTTCAGCCAAATACAGGTCCCCAGCATAAGGCAAGCAGACTGCATAAACAGTCAGTGGGTGCACTCTCATCCCTGCTTAGTCTTGCCCAATACGTTATTTTTTTTCCATTTCCACTCAGCGTGATGGACACATATTGATTATTTCCCATCATTCTAATTAAATACATTTGTAGCATTGATATATCCTCAGAGCCATTTCTTCCCAGACAATAGTACAAGGAGAAAGAAATTCATGTGACTATTAGGCTAAGAATATTTGACTCTCACAAGTACTTATTTAGTGGTGAGCATTGGTGTCAGTGTTCTGTGTCATTGCTAGGCTAGGACTTTGATTTGGAAATGGTCTTACAGGAGGCTGAGGTTATCTGTATCACATCATACAGCAAATTTTAAAGGTGACCTTTGGAAGGCACAGGTAGACTTCCAAAAGATCATGTTAGGAAATGGAAGTTCTTCCTGGAGACTGTCTAATCTGTCTCATTGTACTGCTGACTCTCAACCCCATCAGAGGATTTGCATGTGACACTTCTCAGTAATTGACTGCTCTTTGTTGCACAATTCCTGAACAAATCTGAAATTATAAAGTGTGAAAAAACCCTTGGGTTTATTTTGTAGTATTTCGGTGGCTGCATTCTTTGTTGCTTTTTATGATACAGTGAAAACCTGCGTGACAGCTCACTCTTCTGATAGAGCACTTCATTTTTTCATGGTGCTGAGCAGCCTAGAAACCTACATCAGCTACATACAAATATGCAGTAATTAGGTAAATTCTAAAAGTCCATTGGCCTTTGAAGTAATGCAGTAAAAGTTGTGTTGCAGAAGGCAAACTAACCCACAGGTGACTGTCCTAATAACATCTGTAAGAGCAAGGCTGCTTCTGTCACACAAGCAAACTCATATCCATTGCATTTAGTCCTGGCTCAATATGTTTTGGAAAAAACAATGCCATTTCGAAGCTGCAGATGAGAAAGGTAAACATACATATTAAAAGAGTGCAAAAAACATTTCTTGAATTATCTGCTTTTTTATATTATCCAATATTCTTACAGAGCACAAGGCAGAGAAACAAGCGAGGTGAATGCAAGGACAATCATTGCTTATGTTTATCCAACTTCACATGAAACATTTTTTCTTTAACTCTTTGAGAAACAAGTCATGAAATAAGAACGAGAGAACAAACTCATGACTCAGGTTAGGTTAAAAACAGTAGTATACTTTCAGTCTCTTTTTACATCAGTTTGCCAGTGTTTCCTAGGCATGAATCTTATCTGTACTGGAGCTAGGGACGTGATTCACCACTTCTTCCTCTCCTTCAGACAGTGGTATCTGGGAAAAGCACCATCAAGCCAGGGGGACAACACACAGTGAAAATAACTACTAGAGATGCCAGGCAGCATTAACAGGAGCTCAGGGAGAGATTCAGAAATTAATTACATCTAAGTAATTAGGAATGTCTATTTCTTGCAAGTCTTGTCCTCTAGCACTTGCCCAGGACTCGTGGATAATATTTTTGCCCTTCCAGCTAATGGCATTTAGGGTGGGAAAAAAAAAAACAAATAATTTCACATTTTGCTGAATTCTAGTGGGTTCAGACTGGATCCAGCAAAAAAAAAAGTCTAATAAACTGCTCGTGTGAAGAACAAGTTCAGTATTATAATGCATTGAAATGCTGATTTAGGTACCGTATCAGTAGATTATACTGTCATCTAGTGGCAACTACTAAACTTGCATAACAAAATACTGGTGACCAGTCTACAGACTGCAGATTCCTACCTAGGAATTTTCTCTTGACCAGCTCTCAAAAACAGCCAAATGTTCAAGGAAACTTTCAAGGGCTTTCACCATAATAATAGAAGACTCAGATATACATTGTGACCTTGATCCTCCTGCACACGCTGAAAATAAAAAGCCCCTAAAAACAATCTCAGAAGATGCATAACCCCTCTAAACTTATCCTGCTTCCTGAATAGTGAAAGGTAAAAATCATGAGCTGAAAGTAAGAGAGAAGCCAGAGCCTTCTATCAAGATGCAAAGAAAAACATATTAGTACCTAACACATCACATTAGGAACTATCTGGTGCTACTCTGGTGCTATTCCTTTTTATAGGAATGCATTTTACTTAGATGTCACAGACATAAGAATGCATAAAGTCAAATATTAACTTGGAAACAGATTGAGCAATAAACTTTTTTTTCCTTCACAGGAACTTCCAGATGTTCAGAGAACAGAAGTAAATGGAAGGAAGAGGACAAAACCATTGCTAGATGAATATAAGTAGCAGTTTAAGCACGATTAAGAAACCACAAGCTTGTTCAAGAGTCACAATCCTAAGTGTCTACCTCATTCTAATATAAAACTGCCCATAAAATAGTTGATTAAATGATTGTTAGAATCAATCCGCTATTGACAGAAGCAGACAGAAAGAGCATAGTGGCATTAAAAAGTTTGCCAAGCTAAAGTACTGACCAGTATGCTCAGAGAAAACCAGTAGTTTTCAGTTTTCCTACGCCACCAGCCAAAGCATACAGTCTGGAGTACTCTGCTATCTTCTATGTTTCTGAAGGATAATATAGATACAAAAGAGATCTGAAAAAGAAGTCCAATGAGAAGAAGAGAGAAAACAGCAAAGAAAGAGCAGATTGAGCAAGCACTGAAGGATGGGCCCTAGGGAAAAATGTACAGGACCTTTGGGGCCAGATGCTGGCTGGAAGTGAGGAGTGTGGTCACAGATGCTGTTATTGTTCTTTAATCATTCTGTTGTCTGGAGACAGGGATGAGTAAGACTTGGGGGAAGGGAAGATGCACAGCCCTGTCTGTGCCCTTGTCCAGCAACACAGACCCCCTACATCCCTCTCTCATAGATATAACTCTGTCTGCCCAGGGAAACAGGTGTTTTTACAGCCATATCTGCACCCAAGAAGGAGCTCTTTTTTTCTGCTTACAATACCACAGATGTAACCAGACCTTTTGAAGATGGGTCATGATTCTTACAGTCAAGTTCTGCCTGCAACACTGTGCCAGCATAACCATAGCTCACATATAAAGTGTCTGTGTAAGAGAAAGCAGGCATGAGAAGTAACTTCTAGCCTGCACCAAGAAGGTGGTTTTTCAGATACGTTGCTGTTATTGGCAATTTTTTGTTGGTTTTTTTTCTGGGCAGATGGTCAGACTGTTTATCCAGACTATTTTATATTCCATTTCTTGCACATCTTGATATTTTGTTTGCTTTTGTGGATTGCTGTAGGAGAGATACTAATGTTTGCTGGACTAGACCTTTGGGTTGGACTTGTGCAGATGTCCTGGTTGTGAAATCCTGTGCTCTCCGTTGCCTATTATCCATCTCTCAAGCCATCCAGTTCTCCAGTGAATTCTTTTTTATGACTGTAACAAGTAAATTTTCTGGCTTTCACAGATCATGACAAAAAGCAGTGTTCCACAATTCATTTATACTTATATTTTCGCAACTCACACAAATGAAATGATCTACAGGAAGGGATTTTCAGTAGTATAAATACATGCTATCACAAAGAACACATTTGTAACTGAATTAAAGAAACTTCAAAACTAAAAAGCATTTTGATTGCAGCAAGCCATTTAACATGCATACCCCTCACTGAAATTAAGCTACATTAGCTAATCAGTGAAGAAATAAGAGAAGCAATATCTTGGTGTGAATTAACAATGCTGGATCTGCAAGACAGTTAATTGAGATCTGAAACACAGGGAATTACAAACCAGAGGCAAAAATATTCAGAACTAGAACATGTTCTAAAGTTTGACAACACTTACTTAACGAAAAATTTCTTCTCTTTTCATCAGAAAGGCATGACCAAGAAACCAAACACCAGGGGATGAAAATTCATTCATCTAACTGCGCTTGTAGCTCAGATTAATAGAAAAGTGCAAACGGAGGGGTAATTGTTTTTTATCCTGTTTCTAGAGCTGTATTATCATATGGTTACTGCTACCAGTGCTCACTGCCACAAAAGCAAGCAGTCTTGAACAAGAAGCTCCTGTGCTAGGCACTGCACAGGAAGACACAGGTCTTTTTTAGATACCCTTCAGGAAACAACAGACGGAGATAGATCATGTTCTGCAAGGGTTTAAGGACCAGGCAGGAAGGACCAGTCCCAGGGCACAGGTAGCCCAGCTCCACTCTGTGCTTTGAGAACAGCACTTACTCAAGGATAGTAAGACCCTCCACAAGGGATAATATGACAAATTGTCTCCACTTCATAGACGGCAAGAAGATCTCAGTACAAATACTCCTTGAATAAGCACAAGTTTTGTACATAGAGATGATGCTTGCATCTCTTGCACGATCTATACTCTGCCCAGCTCATGACAGAGCAGGGGCCTGGCTTGAGTGTGCCCATTCTCAGCCCCTTGCCTTAACTAGTGAAGATGGTAGCCCTGCAACACAATTCCTCTGCTATAAGCTTATCATTTAAGGCCCACAACTAGATAACTTCAAATTTAACTGCTGTAGCAGCACAAGAATTACATTCTTATGGACCAACCTAATGCTCATTTTGTACACTCTTATAATCTTGTACTGATTATGCATTTCATTTTTTCCTTATCTTCTATATAATCAACTCTCAATTGCCAGGGCAACGGGGAAGGCTGGACACAGAATAATCCAGGTAAAGAAATAACATGTGTATTCACACAGATAAACAAAAGTTGACTGTCTGTGTTTACACCTGCAGTGTGCTTCACCACTGCTCTTTTGATAAAAAATTCCAGTCCTTGGGTTGCTTAGGCCTAAGACTAACTAGGGTAAAAAATTTTACCCTAACTAGGGTAAAAAATTGAATGCTGATCTGTCTTTTTAAGGGACAAGGATGTAGTTTCTCAACTTGTAGTTAGTGAAGGTAGAAATCACGACTGGTACCTAACGCTTTGCAGGATTTAAGATTTCCAGCAGCCCACACACCTAAGGAGATGGAAACTAATGGAAGGCAGCTCCCAGGCTGTACATGCATGCTTCAAAGCATTCTCATCCATTGCTGGACTGAGACAAATGTCAGACTGGCTAAACAGTCATTTTTGGGGCACTTCTACAAAATCAAGCTGTGCTTTATTCCCTCAGAACTTGTTAAGGAAAAATAATATTTGCCACAGCAAATAATAAACATTGCCCCAACTCTTCACAATATAGGTAGCAGTTCCTCTGTCTTACTACTGCAGTCACAGAAGCGCTTGATGTGCTCTGAATTTTATTCTAGCAAAGACGTAAAGTAACAGAATCAAAAAAGTCATGGAGATTTTGTGACATTTTGAAAGCTGCTCTGAAAATCTACCATATTAAAAAGAAATTATGTCCCATCCAAACCCTGGTCCCCAAGGCCAACCCCAGAAAACAAGACCAATGAAGAAATTACTTAAAAACATAGTGCCTGTTTTCAATACTGGCTGAAAAGGATAGGGAAAATGTTCCACATGACTAGTGAGTCTGGAAGATTTTACAGTTTGAGGCTTTGTCTGTAACACAGAAACTTAATTCAACAGCTCCTTCTGGTTTGTAACCCCCACCACAAAAAAAAAAAAAAAAAAAAAAAAAAAAACAAAAACAAAAAAAAACCAAAAACAAAAAAAAAACACCACACCACCACCAACTTGTTTACTTCAAGAGTTTAAGAGTTTTGGGGCATTCCCAAAGAATCAGATCTATTCATTTGTACTTCTCCAAAGAGTTTCAGAAGAAAACTGGAAATGTGCCTGGTGCTGGATGTAATCTCCAAGAATTTACAATCAAAATGGATGAGACAAATGTATTCCAGTTTTACAAATGTGAAACCAAAGCCTCAAATTACAGAGAAAATCAATTACAGAATTAGAAATTCAATTTACATTCCTGAACCTGATTTGAAGCCTTACCTACAAATATCTCTTTTAATTGTACAAATTTACTTTCCAATTTGCCTCATTTACAAAAGTTATTAAATTTGACACCTTAATATAAAAATTGATACGGTTTCAAGAATTAATAGGAGAATGAAAAATTCAATATTGTGTCCAATGTAGATTGCTACAGCTGCACTTTTGTTGAAGTTCACCAGCAGAGGAGTTCCTCTTGGCTAGGGACCAGTGCCAGCCAAGGGAAATGTCTTGGTTAGAAAAGACAGGTGTCTGCTAGGGAGGGCAAGACCTTCCTTTGGAATGGAGAATTCAAACTCTCTCCCTCCAAATTATTAAAACTTTGATATTAAGTTGGATCTCAGACAAAGATCTGGGGATAGGAATAACAGCTCTTTACTAGTATGTATAACGAAGTAAACAAACAACAGCAATTACAGCATCAATGATAAACAAAACCAGGAACCTCGAGGGGCTTTTGTTTCACCAAGCCCGGGGCAGTCTGGTCTCGGTGCAGGGCTCCTAGAGCACCAAGCTGGAATGGTGGAGAATCCTGGGCTGGTGGGTGGGATGTACCAGAAGTTCCGCAGCGGTAACTGGAAGGGCAGGGATGTCCTGACAGGGCCGGGCAGTGAGGGGACACAGCGTATCCAAAGTGGTGCCGAAGGAAAGCGGCGGCGGTGGGACTCGACCGGCCTAGCTCCAGCAGGGCAGGAGGAGAAGAGTGCAGAGTTCCTGGGCACACGAGGAGATGATGGGAGATTTCCTCAGGAATGGCCCGGTGATGGCAGTGAGAAACTCTTCCCGCTGCAAGAGCAGCCTGACCCTTGTCTCTCCAATGCTGAGAGCAAGAGAGCGAAGCTGCCCTCACGCCTGCCCAAAACCTTGCAGTGTTTCTCTTTCCCTCGGAGAGAAAAAAACTCTCAGAGACCAAAAAAGTGTGTAGCCTGGTGTTATACTTTCCTAGCCACTTGAATTGTTTTGGTCAAGCACCCATAAGCACCCAGTAATTAGTCTCCTAGCCACTTTGTGGGGAAAAAAATTCTATAGAAAAAAAAAACAAATCTAACCTCCAACAGGAAACTAAAGAGCATTCAGCTGGCTGGGGCTGGGACAAAACTAATGCGCCATAACTGTCCGCTAGTATATCAAGACTTGTCCTCATTTAGACAACCGCTCTTACAAGAATGAATGATTTTGAACAGCAATATCTTAGTTATGAGAAGATTGAGAAGTAATGGCAGAGAAGAAGCAGAACCACAGGTGACAGTAACACTGGCCTTACATGTGGTGAAGCACTCTATGCTTGTTCTGTCACTTCCCTGGCACTGTGGCCAGGGGAATGCAAAATAACTGTCCTTCAAGTTGTCTTTAGGAACCTATGTTCTTCCACACAGTAAGATCCTGTTGACTGCCATATTTCACATGAAGGGTGTAGGGCAGGTGTTCTGCATTGCTGATGGAGTTTCCCTTACTCTGCTACATAATGTCACCCTGTTAATGAAAGAAAATGGAATAGCACTTTCTATTTATGAATCCCAGACTGGTATGGCCATGAAAATCACGATGCTGCTTCATTTTATTCCCTACTCTGATTGCAGTAAGTTTTCTATTGTTCTAATAATTTATCTATCTTTAAAGTGAGTGCTTGTAGTAGATTTAGATCCTAATGGTTAGTGCACTATTTTTCTCCTGATACACCAGAGAGACATGAAGTGACATCCTCATGGAAGTTTTGTTCTAATGAATCTCGAGACTTTAGCTAAGTAGATGTAAAGGATGGATCTCAGCATTTTGTTACTAACTGGAGATTGGTCCTGACTGTGAAGGATGTGAGCTTCCCTTGGGGTGAATTTGCTGTTCAGTGTGCTCAAAGGGATTTGTTCTTACTGCAGAGCTCACAGATTAAGCTGGTCCCTCTGAGGCCTGGAGAAGATTTAAGCCAGGCCTTTATAGTCACATAATTCATTCCACAGCTACATATCTTCTAATTGTCCCCAAAATCACATCTCCTGAAGAATTGATCACATGTTCTGGTTTTAGGCAGTGCTGTGAAGTGCAGAGAGTCAGATCCTTATAGGTCCCTTCGAACTTGATTTTACTTACAAATAAAATATCTGATACATTAAGCATATTTCCTTGCTTATGAACCAGCTCTTATTTCTACTGATGTTTTTGTTCATAAATTGCTGCAAACAGCTTGGACAAACAGGAGGTGGTTTGCCTGGATCATTTACTTTGAATATTTGGCACTTGTAATTTACACTGGGTGATTCTTACCTTAGATCAATAGTCAGACATTTGTCCTTCTTGATTAGATGACAAAATTTAATGAGAGAAGATACAAATAGATAATGAATAATAACAGCTTGTTACATTAATATTGCATTACACATTACTTAGCCCCAGACCCAGACATTAACAAATCCAATGTAATTGACAAGCCACAGTTTAAGAGGCCAGCAAACATTGTCAAATGCAAGATGAGTGTAACCAAATTTCTTCCAAGCTCTTACATTGCATCATCCAGGCAGCTCTAAGCTATACTGCTGTGGTGTCTCTAAAAAAGTAAGGTTATTTGTATACATGGTCGAGTTTTTTATAAGGCACAGAGACACAGAATTGTAAGAGTCACATTTTTCCTATCTCTTTTCCTTTCACCTAAAAATTACACTCATTCAGTATATTTCTGCAGAAACTTCACTACAGATTTTCCTTAAGTACCTTTTTGAATAAGGGCCAAAAATCATAAAATTAAGAACTTAGGACTACAGAAATAAAATTAATAAGCTAATGTGCCTGGGGGAGCTTATAAGAAACCACCATAAAAAATAACAACAGTAACAATTTCATAAGAAAAGGAAGGGTGGTGTGCACATACGTGTGTTTATATTTACATTCAATTACTCCTGCAAAAGTGTGTTACACAATATAAGTCAGTAAAGCACCCATGAAAATTATTTTTAGAAGACACAATGAAGACCATGCTGAACATACTAATATAATAGCTGCTAGGAATAATTTCACATATCAGGTACACTCTTTCTCACATCATGTGCATTCCGAGGCTTGCAGGACTGAACACCCAGGGCACGATGGGGTATGAGGGAGATACTTGCTAGTACAAAGGTACCATATGAAGTCAACTCCACATTCCTCTGAAGCTGGTTAAAAACCTCTTACAGGGAAACTTACTAGGGCCTCTGTTATGCATAACATAAACTCACACATAAAAACTTTCAGGGTCCTGATCCAGAGTCCACCAGGACAGTGAAAATCTTCTTTTCTTTTGATAAGTGTGGCATTTCCTTTCCTTTTTTTTTTTTTTTCTGTTAATTTGTTACCTCAGTTAAAGTCCAGCTCAGCTCTTCAATTGTATGATGATACAGGTTCATAAAACTTTTTCATGACTTCTAGAAATTAATTTTCTATCTAAAAATGGTATATCTTTGAAATAGTCCCAACATGAGATGCTTGCATTCTGGTCTTTAGAGACCATAGATTCAAATGTACTTACATCCCATTTTTAAGTGTTGCCCTCATTCCTAAGACTTAAAAAATCATTCTACTTTTGTTAATGAAAACAGGTACTCTTGCACAGACACTTGCTCCAAGGATCTAAGGCTTTAAGACAGAAATATTTAATGCAAGTACAATAGTTACCTTGTGTTGTCTTATAGTCAACTATTTTTAACTATGTTAAATAGGGCTGAGCCATAGATATGCAGGAAGTAGCATCACTAAACAGTAAATCTGGCATAAACTGATCTTCTAAGGAGTGTGAATATTTGTCAAGTCAAATCAACTCTTACAGATTGTTTTAGACAAAAAAAAATGAGGAAGGACTGTCAGAAATGTCAAAACACTTCTGAATATTTTTTCAGAAACATCAACACCTTGTATCCTCATTTTCCAAATAAGACACTGATATTTTCTATTTGGAAAGGCTTTTTTTTCTTACAAATTGAACTAAGATTCATAAAAGAGGTGTAAGAAAGGGTTAAATAAACACAAGGAATTGCCTGAAGCCAACTGGTCTTGGCATTGTTTTTTTAAACTAAAATCTTCAAATGTGTTTTAAGTAGTTTCAAGGAAACCCAGAGCTTCTTAGCTGTGAGTAGCTGAAATTCTTAAGAAGGATTTGCCTCCCTAAATTTGACTGCCAGTTTTGACAACGTTTCCTCAATGACCTTGAGTACATCACTCAACAATCTGTGCTTCACCTTCCTTGTCTATATACTTGGATTTCACTTGCATTGCATTGAAATCATTTCATGTCAAGAATACCATTTACCAGTATGGATTGTCATTTACTTATCAGTTTATCTGTGACAAGGCTGCCCTTGGCATCTTATTAACTGGGAAAGTAGAGCTTTACATGTATTTTTAACCTAGTATGGATTATAGCAGCTTGGTTGGTGTGTAATCAAGTACTTGGTTGGTAAGTAATCAAGTGATTTTTCTAGTGTGTTTGTAAGCATTCCTAAACTATTCAGCTCACACTTGCCCCTTGGTGTTTTCTTCAAAAATAATTTTACTTAACTGTGAAAAATAATAAAGAGAAAGGCTGTGAATGCATAGTGCAGAACACGATTCCTTCCCTGCTGGGAGACGTCTCTTGCCCAACCTACTGCATTCTCATGCTTTTTGCTTTCCTCTCAAGGAAATTAAATGAGTTTCCACAGCTGAGTTTTAACCACCAGTAAAACACCAACCCTCTGGCACAGGCCATTACCAGCAAGGCAAAGCAGCTCACACAGAAGCAGGTACTTGTGCCTAATCTGTGCTCTGGGACCTCTCAGAAGTTTTGCAATATCAATTACTGGGGCTAAGCCATCAGGAAGCTGTTTACACACAGCAAGTTTCCAAATTCACTTGCTTTGTATGACACTTGGTGGTCACATGGGCTGCCAGGTGGCACAGGACAGGGACAACATGAGGCGTCTGCTCCCCGGGGACCTGTGAAGGATGCGGCCTTGCTGCAGGGCACAGCAGCAGCCACAAGCAGTACAATTTCTCAAGCATTTGATTTTGCTTTCTCAAAACTCTCTCTTCCAGCAACAAGGAGCAAAAATATTAGACAATTCCCAGTATCTGTAAGTTTCATTTTGGAGCAAATGGAATAATGTGACTCCTTAACCATAAGAACCTGAACAAATGTGTTTATCTAAATTACACACAGATTATTTTCTACAATGCAAATGACCTCTTGCCACATTTGCGCTGTTTCTAGGACCAGGAAAATCGCCCGACTCTGTCCTGCCTCAACGCCTAAATACAACAGCCCAGGGACTATTCTCTCTCACATACCCACTACTAAATTCTCCCCAAGCAGGATAGCCAAGCCCAAATCATCATACGGCAACAGCCCCAGGCAGACACTGGGCTGCCCAGCAGAGCATCCGACTGCCCCATCCAAAACCCACATGCAGCCCCTTGCTCTGGCTCCAGTTCCTGTACTGCTACTGGAACAGCTTGAGGGCACCAACAAACTTATCTGGGAGGGAAAGAGAATGTCACTGCTACTATTTCAAGGATGGGATGCTACATCACATACTCAAGGCTGCAGCCATTGCCTGTGGGAGAGGTGGACAGAAGGCCAGGGCACTGTCCAGCCACCTCAGCACTTTTGTCACAATCTGTCCTCAGAAAATGAAGAGCCTCAGTACACATCCTACGGTCCATCTAGCATACAAAGCATGACAGCAGTACTACAAAAGCATAACGGGGTAAATCTTCAGCTGATGTGAATTTAAGCAAACTATGCCAATGAGTACCAGGAGAGGGTATTGACCACACTCAAAAACACTCACATACAAATGAGAAACCAAGGTGAAACTCAGGTCACCTGCAGAATCTACCATCTCTTTGTAGAAAGCAGAGTAGCTACTAGAGACTGGGTTTTGATAGGTGATTCCATAGTTCAAAGACCATCTGTTTCACAATTTTACAGTTTGTGATAGCAACAAATGGAAAAACACTTCTTCCAAGCAGAAGTACATATGTATTTTTGGGATGTCATTTGTTAAACACTTTAAATTAGATGATGTTTGGTTGAAGGTAATGGTTTATGTAACTTCATCGTTTTTGTTCAATTCCAGCAATGATATTTCACAAATTCTTAACAGGACTCCAGTACAGGCTTAGCTGTTTTGCTGAACTGAAGTGGGTTTTTATTCTTGACCCATAGACATGCAAATGATTGAATTTGCAAAGCAACTTTCTTGAATTCTTCCTGGAACAGAAGTCAGAAGAAGCATGAACTTCCTTTTCAATCCGAATCCATATTTCGATTTTTTTTTTATTAGGACTAGATCCAGATTTTCCTTGTTGAAATAGTCACAGAATGTCTTCTATCATCTCATTCTCTTACAGAAATAAAAGGTATGCTTAACTCCATAAAATATGTGTTTAGCACAAAAACTCATAAATTTGACCAGACATTGTTACATTTGTTAATACCTCTTTCAATGAAGGACCACAATGAAGGATTGTGGATGAGGGACTCTCCCTGGGTTTTCAAACTAACTATTAATACATATTTTTAACAGGGCATTGTACTTTTGTATACAGACACTGTTTCATAAGGTGATCATATCAGATTAGTTTTAAAGACACAAACTCAATTCCTGTTGAAATCTACAGCAAATCTGTGATTGAATTCTATGCTAAATGTTCAGCACCTGCCTCCCTTCACCGCAAGCCCATATGGACAACCTTTCATTCATGTACTTATACTGTGTTTAGAACCTCCCACAGGTGTTCTGAAGAAACCACAGAAGACCGATAATCAGTTCACATGCTACAGCTTTTCTTGGAACTCCACTGTTGCACATTAGTATTTGCAGGCTTCTTGTTTGTCACTGCAAGGTACCACCACATGTCTTTATTCTTGCTGGGTTCTTCCTGCTATTATGATATCCAGGTTTCTAACATAAAAATATCTTGATTTTGAATAGACTGGAGGGAAAAAAATTAATCAAAATAACAAGTTTTTTATTGTACTTTCAATGAAATAAGTTAATTTGAAACATGAAGTAGCCCCAGTCTTCAGAAGCTCCATTTCATATGAAAGGACATCTCCCAGAAGCAAACCTTCCATAATATTTTATGGTCTGTTCCAGGCAAAATCCCAAAGAATTCAGTGGAAAATCATCTTTTTTGACTCTAAGGTTTGTCCTCCACTGATTCAATAATATGGATGATCAAGCTATCAGAGATGTCTGAGGAAACACACACATTTGCTGCGGCAGAATGGCACAAGTGAGACACATTTACAACTATGCTGCCACTACTGTGCACAGTCCAGCAGAGAAGATTCTTAAGCAAGAGGGATTTTTCTTTGGAGATTTTATTTGTCTCAGGCTGGCTTAAAGAACATTTTCTCAAAGCATATGCCTATTTTTATTCTTTTTTTAAATAGTCATTACCACAGCAATATCTCTGCAAGAAAAACATATGGTAAGAAAAAATACATTTGAAAATTTGTTTTCTTTAGAAATCCGGTGTTCTCCAAAACTTATACTGATTATTTTTTTTTTTTTTAATTGTCTTGATGAAGCACTGCTACATGCATTTTGACCAGTTAGAAAAATCAAGCAAGAATGACTGCCAGATATTTGAAATGCACATCTTTTCCATTACACCAAGATGAATACTGCCCTCTACTATAAATACAGAGTCTGGCAGCATTCCCATCAAAGTTAGGGGCAAATTTCCTATTGACTTTAACAGTCCAACAGAGGGCTTTTACAGAACAGACAGAGCACCTTTTTATTTCTGGATAGGAAATACAAAAACCTGAGTACCAAAGTTTCTGATCAAAAAGAAAAAAACCACACCTTATGGGCTTTTTAATAACTTTTTCCCCAATAAAAAACATAAAGTTAGTCCGAAAATATTATATGTTTGAACAGAAGGCATATTTTCTTTCTAGTCAGGCATTATATCATTCAGTCTCTGAACACAGAGATGTAATATAAAGTAATAAAGAGGAAATACAACATAAAGTAAGATTCAGACATATTAAATTGCTTAATGAAAACACAAGAAAAAGAGTGAGTAGAAAATATGGTTTCCTTTATTTAGAAAAATTTCCCTTCAAAAGCTTGATCAATAATAACATTCATATTTCCTGACTCATTTTTTACAATTATTTTTTTAGAAAATTAGTAAACATCTTTAACAAATATAGATTGTCATCCTTCTGTAGCCTGGCCTGGCAGCATCCTGGATAGATTTCTCTCTGCTTACTCTGTTTCCCCAAAGATGTTGACTGTTGTAAGCAGCACATTTCACAATTTCATTTCAGATCGTTCTTGTCATTGACTTCTAACCAGTAAATGTAAATACATATTTGCAAATGTACCTGGGAAAAGGAAATCCTTTTTGATTTTGTAGGATCTGGTAATCTGGAGATGAGTCAAATACTTGTTAACATTTAACATTTTTATAGTCTTCTACTGCAGAGTAGATTGAGGCTATGAGAGTATTGTAGACAAACCACCAAGATTACTGTTTCCATATTCTTTGACCCTAATCCACTGTCCACAGGCTACTAGATATCCAGAGTACAGTGAACAGGATGATACCCTCTGGGGATGAGGCACTGGGCATGGAGTGGGAAAGGTACAGGTAGCTCTTAGCCATACAAAGATCTTTCAAAGTTTGACCACTTTCAGGTTAGCCCACTTCTTCTCTATTTGTTCTATGACCTGATATCAAGACAGCAAGCCTTACATATAGGGGAGAACTGCTGTTTTGGACAGCAGATATCCAAAAAATAAGACCAGGGCCAGCAGACAAAATAGAAAATTTGTGGAAGTTGAAGGTTCTTCTGGACTGGTACCTGATTTCTATCTGGGAGTCTTCCAGCATGGCATCTATGCTTAGGTTATAGTAGGTTACCTACTCTTTGGCAACTGGTCCCTAGCTGATTTAAAAAAAAGGGCTACCATGCTGACAAAAGCTTCCACTGGGTGTGTGATCTGCAAACAGCCAGATCTCCACATTTCCCCACCCCAAACCACTGGAGATGTAAGTCCTGGATGTAAACTCTTCTTCCCTGCATGATATCCATGAGTGTCTCTTGAGGGATGACTAAAAATTAGCGAATATCATCTGAGGCTCCTTTAACTGCACTTCATAAATAAGGGGCAGGAAAATAACAGTGTGCAGAGTGTGGTGTCTGGTTAGAGCTGCACCCAGGGCTGAGCAGCAGCAGGCAGGTGAGGGGGCTGGAGCCCTCTACATACTACACATGCCACACCACATCAGCTGCAATGTAGGAGCAGCTTCTGGAGATGCTTTGGGTGATTGTGCTGGTGCGAGGGAAGTCACAGAAGGGGGTCAGAGACAGAGTAAAACACCACAGAGTATAGAAGTAATCTTATTTACATATCTGAGTTAAACATGGCTAGCTTCTAGTGTATTACTATAGGCAGTGTGCTCATATCACCTGGAGCATCCTCTATTTCCATTATAAACCTCTAGTGATGGTTTATAAACAGAAATGCAGTCAAGCTAGAAATAAGCTATCACACAAAATGATGACATCTCTAAATATCAAGAGTATCTGAGAGATATTTTTTTCTCATTAAAAATACTGCATTTGTTTTTCTCAGAGGAAGTAGAAATCACAAGAAAAATCAACATTACATTACTTAATCTTTCTCATTTTCATTTTTAATTCCCTCAGCATAGGGCTGAGATAGCTCTGCTCCTTTGCACTGAGCGCCATGACAACCAACAGACCCACCTGGTATCTGCACTGCCATTCAGCTTGTTACCTCAGGAAAAATGTACACGCCAAATGCTCAAACTCTTTTTTAAAGCTATTAAATATAAATAACTAATATAATTTGACCTAGATAGCTGAATGTAATGTACCATAACATCCCAATATAAAAAAAGACCTGTAGTGTAAATGCATTTGTAAACGTTATGGAGACTAAGTAAAGTTGCTGCAATGAGTTCATCGGTTGTATTATAAGAGACTTTTTCTTAAACTAAATGTTTTTAATGCTTCCTTAAACAGGAGCATAGCATTCAAGAACTTAGGTACTAATTGTATGCTATAATTACTAATTTCCATGAACACTGTAGCTAAAGCATTTCATATATATGAACTTTTATAAATTATATACATCATAAATCTGGATAAATTAATATTCCCAGAGAAAAAGTGTATTCTAAGTTGCCCTTAAAGATCTAGTTTTTGCACCTTATTGGAACCTAAAACTCAGAGGTAAAATACCACAGCTTTTAGCAATATTTGTCAACAAAACAAGCTGCAGTTACATGCACACTCAAACACAAATAAGCAAAATAAATATATATTAGTTCCTTGCCACTAGCCATTACATAAATATCATTTATGAATAGATGTATCCAACTCAACCATCAGCCTTGTGTTTCCCTATCATCTTGTAGTTTATCGATATGCTAGAAATCCCATGTGATAACAAATGTCCAGTTTGCATTTGACATGCAAATACCAACAATATATCCAGTTTTACTTCTTGTCCTTATAAATTATGTTAGGATTTTCACAGATAGTTTATTTAAATGTCCTAAGGTTTTCCCTAAGAAGCACCATCTTTCTGGCAGCTGGCCTTTGCAAGAGAATGTAAGATTCTCATGTGAAAAATTACAAAGAGATGTTAAGATCAAGCTCAACTCTTCAGCTGATGCAAGGCATGCATTTAATTAGCAGATCTTTACCTCTGCCAAATTTAAATGACTGCATCTCTTTTTGATACAGGTAAAATACCTAGCACTTGCACCCTTAACTTATAACTGCTTTAAAGATGAAGGGCTTGGATTTGTCTGGCTGATCTCAGTTTTATTCAGTTTAATTCTCATGTTCTCTAAACAGTATTTATTCATTCTACTGCAGCTTTCTCCTCAAACATTTCTTCAGTCTTCTTCCCCTGTATCACTGAATTCCCAAAGCCTCTATTTTGTATTTGATTTGATTTTTGTCCCCTAAATGTCTCTCTAAATACTTAATTGCTTTTTCAGTTTCCCAGATAACATCCAGAGATGTTCAAACATTAATGGCTTTGCTTCCAGCTACTGACCAGCCATATAAATCTGTTCACACGCCACAACTCTCTTCACGAAGATTGGGTTCAAGTCTGTCCTGAACTTCAATACAAAATCTGTTTGAAATCTGCTGATTTAAACCAGCGTGCCACAAAAAAACACAGTTGTCAATGCAAACCACCCACCTTCGTGACCCTAATGCTTTGACACATTTGAATCTGTCAGGAAGTGCAAAACAAATGAATTTCATTTGTAGCTGGGAGACAAACAAAATTCTTTTGGGTGGAGCTTGCCCCATAAACTAATCCCATTAGATTCAGCATTGCCTTTCATCTGGTACCACATCCATTCATCTTTTGCTCAGAAACAGGAAGAGGAGGCTGCTGCTTCTGCCATCCTTGATTCAGACCACATGAGCCGCAGCTCAAAGAGGCACAAGTTGGCTTGAGGCAGAAATTTGGTCCACAGGAGCAGACAAAATCTCTTTTTTCTCTGCTTGAGATCGAACTACTTTCATAGAAGTGCAGCAGAAAGAAGGACTGTAGGAAAACATAACTAAACTGCTTGTACATGTTGTTCCCCTGCAATGTTCTACAATCCATCATGTTCTTATTCCTCTCCTTCACGACAGTCTAAGTGAGGAAAAAAATATAAACATTTAGCTAACATGTGAGGTTATCTCAATTATTTATTATTGGGACCTTTTTGTTTGTTTGTTTACAGTTGTTGCAAGAGAATTCCTTTCATTAAAGTATCACCTGGGTATGATTTTCAACAGAAAATATATTAACTAGAATTAATTATGAAGCCTACCAGGTATGCAGAACTGTGCTACAGAAATGTATTGTTATCTGGCCACCTCCTGCATCTAACCCCATATTTTTAAAGTTTAAATGAGCATCTGAAAGAGGAACTGATGGTATAAGACTGAGAGTAAAAATATGAAAAAGATAAGTATCAAATAATTCCTGTTGAAGATATTTCTAAACAAAAAGACAATCAGAGAAATAAAAGCCCATACATGACTCAGAATTAATTGCACTTGACTATTTATGAAATATGTGTGCATTTCTATGAGCATGAACAGAGGAGTGTTATCAGCAAGGGAGGAAGACTGACTAAATGACACACAAGCACCAATAGCCACAGCCCTTGGGGACCCAAACCAAACAGATTACTGCTCATATAAGAAGAGGAAGGTAAATAGGGTAGAAAATGTAAAAGTTTGACAAACTACAGGGCTACAGTCTGACACTGCAGAGGATAATAAGCAAAAGCAAAAAAGGACAGTAAGTGATGTCAGCGGTAGAGAAATCAGCTGCATTACGGGCAGAGGTACATAGTTCTGGGAATTTCTTATTTTGAAATGAACAGTGAACTGTTTTTGCTGAACCAGTGACTATCAGCTCTGGAGTAGTGTTTCCTTTACAGGCAGGCATTATTTCTGAACTGGGTTTCAACTGAGGGTCTGGGCAAAAACCAGTGTGGATAACGTAGGCAGATCCATTCTGGATGTGTTTGTGGAAGCAGAGGTATACATATGCCACCCAAACTTCCCAAATCTTTCAGACCCAGGTGGACATTGTAGGAATCCGATGTGTGCCATGTTTGCATTTCAAACACCAACCATATGTATCCTGCCCCCTTCTTCAGCGAATGCAACCCACAGGAACACAAGATACCGACAGAGCTGTGTTCTTGCATTACAGCACGCTAGTGTTAGGGCTTGTTAGGGCTACTCTGCCTCTTACCTTCAACAAAGTCTTGTGTCTATCAGTGGGAAACCCTGTTTGGGGTTCAAAAGAGGGGAAAAGGAGGTTTGGTATGGCATTTGCTATGTACAATGTATGTGTGAGAAAGAAAAGAGAGTCAATTTCTACTGCATGTAAGGGTGAAGACTTTGGTATCTTTAATTTTCCTCCTCCCTCTATTACCTCTATAAAAGCAAGGCTGCTTTTAAACACATTATTTTTGTCTTGTTTTTTCTTCATTTTCCATGCATTATTCTTCTTTCATCCTCTCTGTCACAAAAATCAATAGATACTAATACCATTACATGAGCAGGGGTGTTAGCTTTGCAATAACTTCTCAACACACAGACATGCAGTTTATAATTTGTCATATGTCTTTGACCAACTCTTTTTCCCTTTGCTCTCTTACATGCCTGCCAGGGCCTCATGCTAAGACCAGACAGTGCTGAGATGCCATAATGCACATATTTGTTTTACGTGAATCAAGGGATCAGGAAAAAGTTTTCTGTTCATACAAATATAAAATCACCTTTGCTAACTATTACATTCACTTGTACAAGGCTTAGGAATAACAAAACTTGCTCCTTTGTTAGTGAGACAGATAGATATAACAATATTTCTACTCAAAATTCAACAACTAAATCCACTGTGACAGTAAGCTTTGCCACATGGAAAATGGACTTCTTGTTACTGGTACCTTTTCAGACTGCACTTCATATGCACTGCATTACAGGAAAGGGTTATGTTGCAAGAATATTGTAATACTTTCTTTTATACTTATATTATTAAATAGTGGAAAAGGAAAGGGAAATGCTTTTTCAGTAGACCACCAGGACCGTATTGTACTTCAAGAGAATAAATAGTTCAGACTGATGCAGCATTCAAAAACTGCTCCACTGCACAGTCATGGGTTTTATTTAGACATTCAGAGCAAGGAATATTCTCCTGTAAGAGATATAGCTACTACTAGTTACTGAGAAAGAAATCTTTTATGAATGCTTTTTAAGACAGTTTTATATGTCTCCAACAGATCACTGACCTGATTTGCCATAAATACATTGCTGTTTCAACTACCTTGAAAACAGTAACAAACCCCAACAGCACGGTCAGTAAGTCATGAAGACACGCACATCACTGCCTCAGAAGTAGCTCAAGGCTGTAATTTCTATTAAAGGGAAAATAATTAAAGCACTAGATTGGAGTTGCTCATTTTAGTGCTGCCTAACCCATCACAAATAATACAAAAATTCTGTTGTGATTTTTGAAATCACTACACATTTTAAGTGAATGAAACAGGTGATAAAACATTACAAGGAAAAAGAGAGGAAGGCATATGGTTTTTCATATGATAGGAGAGTACTTGTACTATGTCATTATCATTTGAGAGTGAAAGAGAGATATCTATCTGATGCATCAGATTTGATAAGGAGGAGAGAGGTGATTCTTCCTTCTATGAGTAGAAAACATAGATATATACAGATTTTTCTTAACTTACAGCTACAATTGTACTGCATGTCTTCTCTCAGTAGCTGGTGATGCAGTTTATAAGCTTCACTTCAGAGACAGCAAATCTAATATCCCCAGTAAATGTTCAGGAATTTTGTAACACTGACGACATAATGTATCACAATAAATGTGACTTAGAGGCACTGCAGCATGGCAGATACAGTCTGCGCAAAGCCTCTGGCATGTACAGGTGCTAAAGAGGGGAAGCAAGAAAATCCTTTCCCTTCAGCACATTCAGATCATTCCCATTTCCTGAAAGACAAGATAAGCACATTCACCAGCTCCTACAATGTATGGAAACAAAAAGGGTCCATTAGCTGCGTAGCAGTAATGGGAGCCTCTCTATTTTCCTTCTCTTCAGGATGTGGAAGAGCTGTGTGGCAACTGAGGTCAAGATTGTAGGTGAGGTTGATACAAGTCTCCAACTGTTAAGGACTGAAAACTCCTGGAAAATGGAGAAGAATATTCTCATACTCTTTCAAAATAAAAATCACCTGTGAGGCCTTTAGAGATTCTAGTGCTTCATTTCTTCATTATGGTGAGAAGTATTTCATCTTGTTGCTACAGAATGAAGAGGAACAGGCAGAGGTAACATACACAGACCCTTTACATCTCAAGTTATTTAGAACAGATGAATTTGAAGTTTCCTTATTGATCGTCAGAGGACTTGTCTAAGGAGTTCAATATTCACAGTTATGTATTTTTAAGCAAAAAACTTAAAATTATATCTGTAGCATACACACTGATGGGTGTTTTATGTTCTGTTTATATAAAAGCCCATTCAAGTAATTCAGTTTCAGCCTTTGGGGATGGCAAGAAGGGAGGCTTTACTTGATGAACTGCACAGAGTTACCACTGAGGAGTCCCTGCACACATCTCTAGCAATATAATTTTCATGTTCTGCTGTCAGCAGACAGCAGCATGGTCATTAGAGAATACAAGAAAGAGTTTTCCAAAGCTTAATAGGCTTCTGCCTTCTACATCTATCAGTACCTTGCCCAAAAGTACAAGCTTTTGTACTTGACTATGGACCCACCAGTATGGGTTTGATCTACTTTAGGTTTTCTAGTTTTTCCCACCTCTCATGTCCGAAGAGGATGGTCTCAAAGTTCTATCCAATACAACATCACCTGGAGTTCAAAATTCAAAGAATTTTTAGCTGGTGCTTAATTTTTCCCTTTCACTTTCCCCATCCAGAACCTTCCTTCCCACTAGGCAAGGATGACAAGTCCATCATCATGCATATGTATTATTCTCAGCTGAATTCTGTTTTTTGACAACCAGACTATGGTAAATAAAAGGTATAGCCTAAAGAGGATTCTGCTTTGGTTCTTATTTGCTTGTAAGGCAGAGAAGAAAGAAAGGGATGATTCTTCTCCTTTTGTAAGAGATGGGTATCCAAAGAAATAATTTAGTTTGGAAATTCTGTATCTACCGATCTGGTATCTTTTCTAAAACAGACTGTTCTGTAATACACTCATGTAACTCGATTATATGATTGGTTTTATCTTTTTATGTGCATTTCTTTCTTACCTATGGCAAAATAATCACTGGACTGTGCACCTGGGCAAAGCAACTTCTTGCTTCAAATTCTACTTGAGAGTTTTACCAAATTATAGCTGTATTTTAATAAATAAAATCCAACAGACAACAAAGTAAACAGGAAAAGCTCTGCTGGAGCCAGACTCTCTCTGGGCTTTTCAGCGGTTTCTGTACATAAACTGATTAGTACATGTTTACATATTCATGCATGGGGGAGAACAAATTCAGATTTAACTGTCAATATGTATATGTGCATACCACAGTACCCGGTTTGTTGTTATTAAAAAAAAACCCAATAAACAAAGCTTTGTGAGTTTACTTTTCATTAGAAAAGCTCAATACACACAACTCCTGGTTTTCTCCTGATCTCTTCTCAGCAAGCAACCTCAACATAACTTATTTTCACTGTTTATCAATTTAAAATTGATCCCTCTTTTCTTGTTTTCTGTTGCAATAATGGGTCTACAGATGAAAGAAAAGAGGTTTATTCTTGTAAGTAAAAAAAAACCACAGTCATATTCATGTTAACACGTTTTCCTAATATTGTAGAATTATAAAAATGGAGAAAGGGGGAGGAGGTTGCCATTGTGCAAATTTCTGTTAAATAGATGAAACGAGTCCATGAAGTATGGCTTCCCAGTTCTGGCAGCTTCTGCCTGCCTTTATTCCACTTATATTTTACTGAGTAAAATTGTCTTCTACTATGCCTCTCTGTCTTGGTAAAGTAATATCCTGCTGGTCAAAACACTAAGTATTGCTGAAGTCATCAGTATCTCAAGGTATTCAATATCTCATTTAGACTCTGATCCAAAATATACTGAGTTAACTGATGCATTCTTCTCACCAGAGTACGTTTCACATCACAATCACCTCGGCAGGCCCTTTTTCCACCAGGTATTCTGTAATGTTCTACACCATTTGCCCTGAACTCAACTGTTCAGAAATCATGGTGTTGACATGTGGCTAGGAAATTCCTTTACACCATAGAGTGCACAACTGCATACTGCTGGCTAAGGCCACACACCCTAAAGTCAAAGATGACCCTTCCAACAATATCAAGGGGAGCTGGAATGGTTCCTTTGGTCAGCATACCCTGGTCCACAAAACCAACAGTATCTGTAAGCTGCTCAAGTCGAAATCTTCAGAGGAAAAGATTTGTATCCTATGTGCCAGAAAAGTCATAAAAAATGTTCACCTACTCAAGTGATTCCCAAGTGTCCTTCTCCAAAATATCTCTTATAGTCTTTGTGGACTTTTCTAAATGTCCAGTTTATCTAAATTCACCACAGATAAAACAAAAGCAAATTAAAGAACTGCATTAGAAAGGGTAGTCCCATCCTCTTAAGCATTGATACTTATTTTATGGGAGTCCAGCAGAGGTCATATGAGGGACAGTGACTTCTTTTTATACTTTTATCTCTCCATTCTCTCCCTTTTTCAAGAGCAACATAGTCTCACAGGACAAAGGCTGGAGTTGGAAAGCTCTGAGGAACCTGGCTCATCCCCTGGGCTGCAGTCCATGATGTAGAATGGTCAAAAGCAGATGGGGAACGTTCAAAAGCAACTGAACAAGCAACTTGTCCCTAATGATGTCCAGAACCTTGGGGACAGGCAGTTCCACACAAACATGTTGGTCTAGTATTTACTTGTCTCCTGCTCCATCTGTGTAATCTTTTCTTAATGGTGAAAACAAATAGGGCTGGGGGGAGCTTACCGCCTTACCCTCTGGGAACTCCTGCCATTGAATGCCTAATATCGCAACCCTAACACTGTGTGGAAAAGGATTTTGATACTTAAAAACTCTTCCCAAAGGTATTTGATTAAGTAGCTCAGTCTCTTGCCTAGTCAACACAGCTTCTTCACTTTACTACAGAGCAGCCATTAGGCTACACTTTCAAGAAGTATTTTCCCATTTAAATTGTCTGCATCAAGGTAACAAATAAATATAAGTGGCCTTTTACATCATTGGTTTGGCCTTGCAAGTGTAAGTTAGTACCTGGCCTCAACTCTCACTGAGATCTCCTGAGCTGAAGATGTCCAGCATCTTACAACATCTTGCAAATCATGCTCAGAGCCTTCACATCACCCTTTTCCTCCTTTGTTGCCTACATCTTCCGACCCATATGTTTTTAAAGTGATACCTCTGAGAGGAAATGAACATTTGCTGTTGCGTCTTGCTTCTGCCTGACTGCCTCTGTACTGCATAACTTATATTTTGCTGCATTCTAGAGCAGTCCATAAAAGTTAGTTAAAAAAGGAAACTCCTCTCTACAGTCTGGGTGGCTGATGTTGGTTTTAGTTCCCTTTTCCCATATCTTAGGACTTAATAATCAAATTTCTACAGAAGATCTATCCAACAGAACTTGATTCCCAAACATTGAGGCTTTAGTATCTTTTGAAAAATCAAGTGCATTTTATATTTATTTTTATACTATTTTGGTATAATACCTTTTCATTTGAATAATCTTTGTTTCATTTTCTGCACTATATATATTCTTTTTGTTCCCATTACCCAAGCAGCTATTTAATGGTTAGCTACAAATTAGCATTTGTTTGATCTCAGGTGTCTTTCTGCCTAAAGAATTAGTGGTGCTTTTGATAATATATACTCCAATGGTATACTGTTTTGAACAACTCTTTTGACCTACTTGTTCCCATAATGTTTGAGGTTTCTGTCAATGTGATTTCTCTTAATCATTTTTCTTCCCTTCCCTTTACAGAGGCTGATTCTCTTCTAACAGTCTATTTCAATTCAGTAAAATTCCCTTTTTTTTTAATTTTCTTAGGTTATTGAAGTCCCCAGATTCCAAAACCATTAATTTTACATTTTGTCAAATAGAAGGAAATGCAGTAGATTCAAAAGGAACTAGACCGAATAATCTTACCTATGTAATGTTCTTTTTCCTTCACTTTGAAAAATTCAGCAACTGTAGATGAAATTCTTGTTCCTATGACAGGCTGAAATGAAAATTAGAGTAAGCCTTATTTCATTAGACATAAAATATAAAACTCTTTGTCACTTAAAAAAAAATTGTATTGCATTATATAAGTAACATGCAGACAGTCCTGATCCATCTAGTAGGTATTTTATTTTACAAAGACCCCAATCTTGCAATCCAATCTGAACAGAAGAGCCCTTTCACTTCCAAGCCAGTGAATCCATTAGGCACTAGGCTTATAGAGGTGTTCTGGCACTTTAAAATGCAGACAGGCTCATAAAAAAACCTTTAAAAAAATGCACAGAAAATGAATTTTCATTTCAGCTCAGTTCTGTATCTGTAACACAGCCCATTGTATTTTAGATGAAACAGGGCAAAAAAAAAATTGAAACATAATTTTGGTTTATATTTTAAAAAGCAACAAAAATTGAAATTTCTGTCCCATGGAACAAGAAAAGGATAATTTAGAGAATGTTCAGGACATTTGTTTTAAAGACCTTTGAATTTGGGAGAAAACAATTAATCTCTCTGAACTCTGTCATTTGTTCAGAGATGTGGTGGGTACTGCATTGTTTTCACTTGAAACAATGCCAACTGCATGTGCTCACAAAGAGGCAGAAGGTTTCATTTTGCATCTGCACGTACAATCCTTGCACCACTAGAAAACCAAGGCCAGGATTGCTAAGTTCCGCTTTTCAAAAGGAGACTATTTTGTTGAAAAGCAGAATAGCTTCATAGTCAATATAACATGCTTTTAATCATAGAATATAGAATGGCTTGGGTTGAAAGGGACCTGAAAGACCATCTAGTTCCAATCCCCCTGCCATGGGCAGGGACATCCTTTACTAGACCAGGTTACTCAGAGCTCCATCCAACCTGGGATTGAACACTTCCAGGGATAGGGCACTCAAAATTTAATAATTATACAGTATTACAAATGCATTAAAAAGGCAATTATCAGATTTGAGTTATTACACTGAGTTTGAAGATTTTCTTTCCAGGTTACTTCTCAGAGATGACTATATTTGTCCTCAAGAGGAACAACACTTTCAAATTACTTTTTATAGAATATGAGAAAAACTTCACTAAGTTTTCGCCAACACTGGAGAAAACCCAAACTCAGAACTGGTATTTGCAATATGAATGAAAGGCTCCTTAGAATGAAAATATATTTGAATGTTTGGTTATATATGACACTATCTGTTCTAACTAGAAAGACCATAAATGGTTATATAATGATAAATTATTAAAAATTATCACTTACCAAATACAGAAACCTTTCTGTAAATTTCATAGTGACTTTTTCTTGGAAAGAATAAGTGTCCAGGAAATGACTGTGAACTAAACTAACAAGTACAGACACAGAATAAGAACTCCTGAGATAGCTCAAGCTAATTTTATAAATCATCGTGCAATTTACAGAGCAAGCTTATGCAGTGCTAAATTTACATTCCAGGATCTCACTGGAAATCTCCTTTCCTCTACCATTATCCTCAGCATTAGCTCAAAGGCCTTTACCAAGACCTCCTACCCTGCAGACACAGAGCAGTGATACCAGTCATGCAGCCCAGAACTGAGCAAGCGCAGCAGCTCTCGGCTAAATCACTGGCCTGGGTCTATAACTGTTAGTGTTTCACAGGTGCCCATACTGGGCAAGGTCTGGCTTATTTTGTAAGTGCTTGGTATCCACAGTAAAACAAATAAAAAGAAGCTTCAAAATAAAGAGAAAACTAAGCATCTTTATGGTATAACACTGTCATGCTTTTACAATGATTTTGAATATTTATCATTTAAAATTAGGAGTTAAGGAGAGAAAAGGGCAGAAATTGTTATCACAAACTGTCTTAGAGAGGAAACTGATTACAAACATTTCAGAAGTCTTTCTGAACAAGACAATTTTATCCATACAAATTGTTATAATTAGATATTCATTACCTCTCCCCACCACTGATGAACAAGCTGAAACTGCAATGGCTATGAAGAATTGGCCCTTCCATGTTCATATGGACTTTTACTATCTCTTTATAACTGATTGAGAATGTTTTCTGATTTATACTTAAAAAAAAAAAAAGTTTAAACTGCTTGACAAATATTTCATTGTCTCTATACAGCTCACTGCTGCCACTTGTTTGGAAAAATGAAAGGTAAGTTGAAAAATGCACCTTTTCCATTTTCATCTCTAATTGAATTCTCTCTTGACCCCCTTATTCCCCATGGCTGTATTTCAGGTTTTGATGATAAGAAAAAGAATTTTGTATTTGGATAATACAATTTTCTCACTTGCCTTCAGCGACCTTCAGCTCAATTTCCTCTCCCCAGAGACCCTGTATATTATAGAATTGAATCAAATTCCTTATTCATAGGAAAAAAGTTCCAATTTAATCTGAATATTCAGCATTTTACACTGGTCAGGGTGATGGATGGCAAATTGAAATGCTTTTGGTTCAGGTAATCAAATGGTAGAATTCAGACTTGTATTGAAAAAAATAATGAAGTCTATTCAATATTCTCATAAGGTGCAAAAAATGCACATTACATGGTAGAACTGGGGGTTTTACTTATTATCTAACCAATAACATCTCCACCACAAAAAGTATAGGAAAACATTAAGAATTTATGTAGGTTAGAACATGTAAAAGCAGATACCTTTGGGGGAAAATACAGGCATTGTTGTAGGAGTACTCAGATGAACAAGTACAAAACTGGGGGGAAAACAGACCTGTTCTCAATGTACCTGCCGTGTTCAATGGTGGGTTACTGAAGCCTTTTAATAGGTCTTAAATGTTTTTTGAGAAAGAAACAGCCCTTTGAATCACTTCAAGTTGTTTGATATACTAAACCACTGCAATGTTTCATTTCCATCCCTGAAAGTTTTGTCAAATAATGTCATCAGGTATCTCATTATTTCCAAAGGACTATCATTTCATTTAGGCAAATCCTCTTGCTACTTGTGTAGTTCAACCCCAAAACAACAACTGATTTGAACACCAGCTTGGCACCACATTCCTGATGAAACTTACTTGGACATTTGGGCTTGGACAAGATGTCTCCAGGAGAACATGAGGATTAATGTACTGCATAAATTTGGCTTGGTTAAAAAATTCTATCAATAGTTACTTTCCTCCCTTCTAGAGGTGCTTGGAATTAGGCTGTTTGATTTTCAAATACTGTATACCAGTTATTTCTTTTCTAATTATTTGGAGTACTTAAGCCACAAGGAATGCCTAACTGTAGGCACCACTAACACTTAATTAAAAATGTGATGCAATAACCTAAATGTTAAGACACTGGGTTAAAAATAAGTCCTAGGCTGCCCTTACTGACTGTATTAGAGTTTGCGGCTCCTCCATGTTTCTGCTCTCATCTCACACCCATGAATCTGGTTGCACAGACATTATCCAGGACAGCAAAATGAGGGGAACTCAATTTTCATCAATTTTCTTTCCTCCACGCCACAAGCAAGCAGTGCTCAGACTTGATCCTCCCCTGGGGAAAGACAGAGCTCTGCATGATGCTCGGCATGGTCACAGGGCATTTGTGTTTTCTAAGTAACTTATCAGTGGAGTTTGCCTTATGAGCTTGTGTAGTTTCACAGCCACAGGGTAAAGATGGGGTGTGAGGCAAGTGGAAAAAGTGTGTACAGAAGCACTCTCAGAAGCAGGATACATGCTCAGACTACCAAGGATAATGTCTCTTTTAGAAATATTTACAAGTTAAAGCTCTTAACGTTAAACTAACTCTTAAATTAAGAGAAATGGTGAATCTCAGCAAGAACTTGTGACCCACTAGCAGTTGTGGAGGGAAGAGCTGAACCTAAAAAGACACAGAAATATATTCATTTCCATCAAGCCTCAGATTAAAAAAAAAAAATCATTTTCTCTACCTTTCCCGTAAGAGTAATTTAGGAACCAAATGTTACATGCATGACTGTATGGTGTAAGGGTGGTTCTGCAACAGAAGCCCTAACAGGTACACTGATGAACAAAAAAATAAGAGCCCAACTACTCTTCCTAGGTCCCTTACATCTTCAGGACTTACAGGAATATAGATAATTAAAATGCACTATTTATAGGTTAAAGTGAATAGATACAAAAGAGATACACATAGTTTGAAGTGTGTTATATAATCAGAAACACAAAAATTAATTTAAGATGTCACAGAAGAGGATTTAAGCATGTGATTTTGAAGTAAGTAGAACATTATCCTCTGTCCTGAACAGGATGGAAAACAAGTGCACAGATCTGACTAACCTATTATTTGCATTTCAAGGTCCAGAACACAGGATATTTGCTGCATGAGTTTACCTCTGCAGAGAGTCATTTGGAATGTCTTTTGTGAATACCTCTATGGGAATACTAGGAGTGTAAGACACATGTGGCAGCAATTTTTACTACGCAGTGAAAAGGAAAATTAGAAAAATATTTTAATTTTGTTGAAAAGTTGCATTCCAACCTTGCTCCTTCTAGAAAAGTTCTTAGTCCTTGCAGAATAGCTAAGTACCAAGTCAGGACAGTCAAGCCATGTGAGGAGGCGCTTAAAAGTCAGGAAACAGTGGCGTTGAAATACTAATACAATCTGGTTTCATGTTGCCATGGGGACTATTCCCAAAGGCTGTATTAGCCTATGGCCACTAAGCCCCATGGGGGAATTCTCACAACCAAGGGATATCAACAGGCTCTTCTGGAGGGCAGTTCAGATCAGGAAACCAGAGGAGTCTGCATCACCCAGATAAATTTAGCCCCTGCACATACTCCTCATACATTCAAATTACATCCTTTAGCTGCAATTATTTTGCCCAGGATCATGTGGAATATTATGCAAGCTTTTTCTTCTTACAGTGTGTACTTTTCTTATTTCCATAATAGTCCCATATTGGATCTATATCTTGGCAGTTGCTGACTGCTGTCACATTCACGTCTTTTTTCAGATGGTAGTATTAAAAGGTAAATGTTAATTACAGGGACTATTTCTCTAACCTTGTCTCTGGGACAGAATATTTAGTTGGGAACAGTATCATTCATCACAGCTGCAGCCTATTTGATAAATGCTTCTTAAAAGCCAGCAGACTCCTTGTCTGCTGGATATGCTGCCTCACAGAGGACTGGGGGAGCAAAGCAGCTCAAGGTAGCCATTGTTAATGCCCCTTCAGTGCTCCTTTCAGACCAAAGTACAAACACGGTCGTGACTGTGTGCAAAATACTCTGGCCCAGTGTTCAAGAGGCTTTTGTTCTTTGTCTGTGTGCTAACCCCAGTGAGCAAGGAGAGGAGCAGAGGCTCCCATGTTAGCTGGCACAGCACGCGTGAGCTGCTGATACGCTCTGAATGTACGCCAGGTTGGGTAGCAATTTAATAAAGCAGCTGAAGCTAATGCCATTTTTTGGCACCACATAAAAGAGTTTCTTGTAGGGTCACATATATGCATATAAAGGGTCATGTACCAGCAAATTTTCAGGAAATAGTAGACATGCACATTATTAGACTGAATTGCTGTCTGGCTCCAATATCTAAAATATGTAGCCAACTCTTAACCCTACGTCTCAGCATTCTGATGCACTTAAATCAGAAAAATGTGTACGGTTTCTGTGTCTTAAGTGAACTTTCTAGAGTAGGAGAAGAATATCAAGAAAGTAGCAACAGTTTCTATACAGAAATACTTGAAGAGAAATACTGCTGGAATTAGTACCACTACTGACACAATATTTTGATTAATCAACACTTTTCAAAATCTGAGATTGTCTCTAAAATCTTGACTTTGAAGAAATTAATCTGGGACTCTTTTTTTTTTTTAAATTAGGATTTTTGAACCAACAATTTCATATTTCCAATAGTTTCTTTGCAAGTACTAGGACTCCTTTTAACATGCACTTTTAATGGAAGATAACATTATTTCATAATCATGTGACTCTGGAGCTTTATAAGAAAAATACTAAATCTTATTAAACTTGTGATAAAATTATTGGTGTTGGCAACCTTGCAGACATATGCCTAGAGCTGCACAGTGTTTTCCTCCTCTAACTACTATAACTAAAAGGACTTTAATGAGAGCAAAAGAATGTGGCTCTGTCTGCTCAGAATCTTTTGGAATTTTCACTTTTCCCTAATGAAAATGAAAACAAAAACTTTTCTTTTTTTTTTTTTCCTGTAAGCTTTTACGGACATCTGAACTGACTTTCATAATGAAGAAGGATTAAGCAAACTCAGGAAAATTATAAATGTGGTTCATATTAGTGTACTAATTAGCTCATAAATTTAAAAATACTTAATCTTTTAGTTTTGCTGAATGAAAATAGCAGTCAAATCGCAGATCAGATCTTGTAAATGGAGTAATGCAGTCGTGAATTAAACCCCCCAGAGCATAGGTGTCTGATCTCATAGCACTATGAAAACTGGAAATCTTGCTACTGGCTTTGAAGAGCACAAGGTGAATTTAGCCAAAGTTGTAAAATATTACTCAAGCAGCCAGATACTTAGCAAATAATAATAAAAACAATTTGATTTATTAAGTGTGTACTTCTCACTGTATTGTAATCCAACAACTAACTATATTTTTTTTTTTAGTTCCATGAGCTAATTAGAGCAGTGGTAGCTGGCAAAATTCTGTGGTTTACTACAGTTTTATTTAATGTATGTATCTATGTACATAGATATTCAAAAGACCCTGCCCTAGAAAAATATATGTTATTACAGAAACAATTCTGGGTACCAAGTAATAAAAATATACTTGTCCATTACATAATTTACATTTCTTTGGAACTGCCAAAGTAGAAAAAAGAGTAGAGGCGCTGTTTTACAATGCCCCATTGATAATCTGCTGAAGACTGCTCTGATGAAACAAAGAAAAATAGAATCCATCCCAAAACAAGTTTAGGTCTCAGTTCTTCAGACTGGGTCCTAGCCAGGTGATGGAGATGCAAGAGCCAAGCACCTGGGCATGGTAGCAGACAAGTAGCTGGCGGACATTACAGGCTGCTGGATACAAGAGCTCAGAGTCTTCTCTCCCCTTTAATGATTGCACCAGGACAAGGTTAGAAGAGAACTAGGCTCAGTAACACTCAACATGGAGAATGAATGGACTCCCATTCTCACACCCCATAAACATCCTCACGCACACCTTGTTAAACACCACCCCAGAGACTGCATTGCAAGCAGTTTTCCATAAACTCCATGTGACCTGGATACAATGCTAGATAAAACCATTGGATAAAATACCGCACTAGAAGTACGTGAACCTGGGATTAGAAGATCAGGGTGACTTAATGCGGAACCAGCCTTCACATCTGGACTGCTGTAAACATTGCTCAGTCCAAGGCCCCTGTGGAAAAAAAACAACACACCAACAGTAATTCAGTAAAATGTGTATGAACTGCTCATTGCTAGAGCCAAGAAGTGATATGCAGTAGGAATTAATCTAAAAACATGATGGCAAACAACTGCTGAATCAGTTTTCTTCTTTGGCTTGTAGTTCACCTGCTCTTATCGTATC
>WBMY01005581.1:151234-184841 GCA_013397315.1 Donacobius atricapilla | reverse complement strand
AGGCGGAGCGGGGCAGGGCAGGGCAGGGCAGGTGAGTGCGGCTGTCCCGTCCCGTGGAGGGAGTCCCGTTGCTCCAGAGCTGCTGCTGCTGCGGGGCGAGCCCGAGGGGAGCCAGCCCGCGGCTGCAGTGCCGGCTCCCGTGCCCCGGGCGGCGCCGGGCTGGCCCTTCCCCAGGGACCGCTTCTTTCCAGGCGAACGGCTGCTGAGAGCAGCCGCCAGCGCCGTGAAGGTGTTGAGCTGAAAAAAGTAGGGAAACGAGGTGGCCTTTCTTTTCAGAAACGGAATAAATGAACTGCGAAGTTATAGCGGTTTGGAAAATTTAATCGGTGCAGTGTTAAAAAACTTCTTGTGCTGCCGTGGGACCAGGATGAGCTTTAGGTTTTACTAGGAGGTTCGTTTGCTAGGTGTTACTCGTTTCCAAGCTGAAGTGCTTGTTTTAAGGTTTGTTCAGCCAAGTATTTGTACATATAATCATTCAGGTTGGAAGAGACGTCTAAGATCACAAATCGTATATCTTTTATCGTATGCTTTATGCATATAGATCAAATTCTGTGAAGGGCTTCAAAAAAACACAAACATGAGGAAGCATGGATTTGAACTGTTCCAAATCTTGAATTAATCGGATGCCGAAACTTTTGATAGTTACTTGTATTCTCAGTGTTTCATTCCCCCCAAAAAGTTTGTTTCAGGTGAGTAACTGAACCTGAAATAACACTGTTGCAATTCTTGAGTTACATTGGATTTTACATTGGTTTTGAAAAACTGCAAAAGTGAATGTCAAAGAGGTTTTTAAAGTAACAAATGACAGGGCTTTGGGAATCATTTACATGAGGGGATGCAAGATTTTAAATGCATATCNACCACTGGCCTTGGCCCCAGGGATGCACTGCTGGCTCAGGGACAGTTTGTTGTCCACCAGGACCCCCAGGTCCCTCTCCACAGAGCTCCTCCCCAGCAGGTCAGCCCCAGCCTGTGCTGGTGCCCAGGGTTGTTCCTCCCCAGGTGCAGGACCCTGCATTTGCCTTTGCTGAATTCCAGGCAGTTCTTCTCTGACTCTCGCTTCAAGCCGTCCAGGTGCTTCCGAAGGGCTGCACAGCCCCCTGGGGTATCGGCCACTCCTCCCGGCTTTGTGTCATCAGCAAACTTGTTGAGGACATACTCTGCCCCTCTGTCACTTTGCCAGCTCCTCTCAGAGAACCAGCGAGGAGCAGCCCATGAGACGCCGAGACCTTGTCGGAGCCCCGAGCGGGGCGCAGGCGGCGGCGGCCGTAGCCATGGCGACCGCCGGCCGCGCGGCGCNCCGTGGGACCAGGATGAGCTTTAGGTTTTACTAGGAGGTTCGTTTGCTAGGTGTTACTCGTTTCCAAGCTGAAGTGCTTGTTTTAAGGTTTGTTCAGCCAAGTATTTGTACATATAATCATTCAGGTTGGAAGAGACGTCTAAGATCACAAATCGTATATCTTTTATCGTATGCTTTATGCATATAGATCAAATTCTGTGAAGGGCTTCAAAAAAACACAAACATGAGGAAGCATGGATTTGAACTGTTCCAAATCTTGAATTAATCGGATGCCGAAACTTTTGATAGTTACTTGTATTCTCAGTGTTTCATTCCCCCCAAAAAGTTTGTTTCAGGTGAGTAACTGAACCTGAAATAACACTGTTGCAATTCTTGAGTTACATTGGATTTTACATTGGTTTTGAAAAACTGCAAAAGTGAATGTCAAAGAGGTTTTTAAAGTAACAAATGACAGGGCTTTGGGAATCATTTACATGAGGGGATGCAAGATTTTAAATGCATATCACAACCTCAGAATGAAAACTGAGCCTTCAGTCTTAGTTCTAAATCTCTTGACTGAAAAACTTACTTATTAAATCTTATTTGTTCTATCACCAGGGCTTAGCATAAATTGCTTGGATATTTAGTTCTTAGTATGTCTAAGTATTTCAAAGTCATATTTTTCATAATACATGTGTTTTTAACACATATTCTTAGAGGATATTTGTGATATTTGTAATATTTGTTAGCTGGTTTTTTTTGAGAAAGTCCAAATACAGTTTCTTGTTCTCTAGTCTCCACCATTTACACAGTATGCTTTTAAAAGAAGTAATCCATTATTTAAAATAAATTATTGGAATTGACTCTGACTGATTTATGCCTTACGCTTATAAAATGTTGTTGAAGTCACATGTTAAAATATAACTCCCAACTTCTGTTGCTATCTTGAGGGAATAAATATCAACATTTTGTTAGGTAATGCCTGTGAAACACTGAAAGTTGAGTGGAATATTTATATGATTGTCAAATATTTACTTTGAGTTTGAACCAACAAAACAGGGAAAGAGGCAGAAAATGTCACCTGGAAAAGTTCTGCAACCTGCAGTGAAAATGAAGGTGGATGAACTCTTTTTGTGCTGGTTGAGTCAGCCTGCAACTCAGCTAACACTAAAGGACTGCTTGAGAAGAATCAAGAATAAGGAGAAAACAGAGTTTGGTAACGCAGATTCAGGAAACAATAAAAATGAGAGCTTCACCAGTAGAAATCCCAGTTCCAAGCAGTGCATATTAGGAGATACCAGATTGCCTTTGATGTCTTTCAGTCCTCCTCAGCTTTCTACTGCTCTTCCATTGGCAACTCCAGCTAGCTCAAGGAAAGTTTCTAATCTTAGAGCAACACGTCGATCCTCAGGGACCAAAGAAGTAAGTTCGTTTCGTATTAGATTTATTTGTTTAAATGGAGCTGACTTTTGTGTTTGTGGTATTCGGCAAATTATGTCAGTAAATAGTTTCCCCAGAGGAGGTATCAGGAGTGGAGTGAAGCAGCGGCACTGAACATAAATACCAATGTTTGTGTGTCATTAGTGTCAGTGGATAGGCGGCCTAAACTTCCATGAGATTATCTTGGCTCCTTGCCATCTAATTGTGGATAAATTTAAGTCCTTGTGTTTGTGTTCCTATTATAACATACTGTCTTGACTGCAAATATTCCTTTGTCTAATTATACCAGGCACTGTTGTTAGTACAAGACTCAAATTTTGCTTCACTGAATCTGCATATTAACAGAGTAATTGTTTTGGTACTGCATGGTACACTCAGGACTTCCTTCCTAATGAGCTCTTTATTCATAACAGACAATGCCCTCTATGCAAGGATAACAACCCTGCCCCCAACCTAAAATATTTCTTTTTAAGCTTGCAGTTCAGTTCAATCTAGTTTCTAGCTCTTTTCATAAGCTGTAAAAACAAAACTGGATAGAAAATGTTATTGTGACTGACAAAGCTAAGTGTTGCTTATGTATGATCAGCAGCCACAGAATTATAGGATGGTTTGAACTGCAAGGGACCTCCAAGACCACCTAGTTCCAACCAGCCTGCCATGGACAGGGACACCTTCCATTAGACCAGGTTGCACAAAGCCCCATCCAGCCTGGCTTTGAACACTCCCAGGGATGAGAGAAGGACAGCTTCTCTGGGAACCTGTTCCAGTGTCTCATCATCCTCACAGTCAAGAACTTGAGTAACTTCTTTCTAATATTTGATCTGAACCTACCCTTTCAGTTAAAGCCATTTCCCCTTGTCCAGTCACTACATGCCCTTGTACAAAGTCCCTTTCCAGCTCTCTTGTTGGTCCCCATTAAGTGCTGGAAAGCTGCTCTAAGTTCTCCCCAGAGCCTTCTCTTCTCCAGGTGAAACAACCCAAACTCTCTCAACCTGTCTTCTTTGGCAAGGTACTGCAGCCCTGTGGTCATCTTTGTGACCTTTTTCTGGACTTGCTCCAACAGGTCCACATCCGTCTTATGCTGAGGACCCCAGAGCTGGGCACAGCACTCCAGCTGGGGTTTGGGCAGAGGCGCAGAATCACCAACCTTGCCCTGCTGGCCAGTGGATTTTGTTGCAGCTCAGGACACACTTGGCTTTCTGAACTGCAAGTGCACGATGCTGGGTCATGTTGAGCTTTTCATCCAGTAACATCCCCAAGTACTCGACCTCAGGGCTCCTCTCAATCCATTCCCCACGTAGCCTGTTCTTAGCTTGGGATTTCCTTGTCCCAGATGCAGGACCTTCCACTTGACCTTGCTGAACTTCATGACATTCCTAAGGACTTCAAAGAGTTATTATGCTATTTGTGCTACAGGACTATAAATTCACATATTTTAATAACACTGGAAAATTTTAAGAGGTTGTAACTCCCAATCACTCTACATACTTTGGTATCTAACTTATTACAGTGTCCAAATCTGGTATCCCAGGGAATCTGCTCAGTTGGGTAAGGGTAGAGAGGATAAAGCTGGGATGTTTGAGTATCAGTTATTTCTTTTTTGTTTCTTGCTGATATGCATTGAGTGTATTGACTTACCCTTTAACAGGAATAATAGCATGACTCTTTTGCACTTAAACATTTAATCTGAAGTGACCTCGTGGTTTCATAAATACTAATTTTCAAATGTAGTTTGACAACTTCTTAGCTCCAAAACACCACATGTCCAGTCTAGTGTTTGTCTAGATTGACTTTACAATACTAGGAACTTGTATTTATGTATAATCACCCGCCAGACAGCAGGGCATGATGATTGAATTACTTTTTTGTTGTTATTCACACTATATTTCCTGTTCTAATGAAATGCAGAAAGTCAGTCAGCAGATGCTCAGTTTATTCTTGTATCAGATAAAAGCAAGCAAAGGAGGAGTTTCCATTAAAATCCACTGTTATTTGCTCTACTTGGTCACTAACTTGTGTACTGTAATTTCTCTTTATGTATCTTGGTTGATTGCTTGAAATAAACCCCATAATGAAGAACTAGAAGAGGTTAATAGAGAGTAACATCCTTGACTTAATTGGAATTGTTTGTATAGTGCTGAGAGAGAACCTAGGGGGGCTAAGTTGTTGGTTGCTTTAGTAGGTTGGGGAGGGGGAATTTCCAAGCAATGAGAAATTTATTTATACCTTTATTATTCAGGTGAACTGAATCTTGATCCAAAAGTTTCTTAATCTCTTAGTGTAAATTGCATTTGCAGATGGCATCAGCTCTTAAATACTACCAAGAATTGCATGTTCTTCTATGACAGTGTATTTTCTCTTAGAAAGCACACTGTACACCACTTTCTTCCACAAACTACCTCATGCAGTGTCAAAACTAATGCATCTGCTGTTGTGCATCTTACTGTGTTTCTCAGATCAAGCCACCATGGTTTTGCCTACCTTATATGAGTTTTAACCAATTTTGAGGCCCTCATCTTGTTTCTATAAGTGGAAGAAAATGTTTCAGATGCTGGACCTACAATACAAGCTCATACAGATTTAAATTCTAAATAGCAGTCCTAGAAAATGGTAAAAGTTAATGTGCTTAGCTCTGTGTGCCTGAGGGTGTTATCAGGAAAAAGCTTTTACATCTAGCCATAAAGAGCTGGAGAATTATTTCTTTTTGGACTATATAAGTCAACTTAAGCATCTTATTAAACTTTTTCTTATTGTGCACTGGAAGTCTCCGGAGGCAGCATACAAGCAGTTAACTTGCTTTGGCGTGGTACATTTTCAGTTTCACTGAGCTAAATCACTGCATTTGATTAGGGGTAAGGCTGCTGTATGTCTTTTTCCTGTTTCTTAAAATGCTCCTGCAACTTTTTTGAAGGACACAAAACAATAACAGAAAACCACCATCTGTAGTAATTACCAGGGAGTAAATATGAATGTGTAGGAAAGCAAGGTTTGCATGCTACAGGTTTCTGTACTTGTTAGCAAAACATGTTTTTTTGAATGGGAAGCATTCCTAATTAGAATCTAATTAGATAGGTAACCTTTGATACTTTAAACAGTAGCATATGAGCAAAATAAGTTGGTGTGCTGATGGCAACCATTAAACAGCATTTAAAAGTACTGTAGCTGTCAGCTATTGTATTCAAGGAGGTCTTTTCTTTTTTCCAGAGTTTAGCTTGTAATTGAAGCCTGCAGGTTATACTTCTATCCAAAATTCAGAAGCTGCCATATATTTTGCTGAAATGCTAACGTCTTTCAAGATGGTTGAAGCCCTCCTCTGATTACCAAGTCAAAAGTACTCATTCCCATAATGAAGGAACCTTCACGGCCTTTATGGAATTTTTTCGTCTGGACAGGTCACTTTAAATCCATGTTAAGAGTAAACTGTTGACTTAATCCAAATGCACGTTTTAAAATCTATTCAGAACTCTACTATGAAAATTCATCTTTCAGTGTGTTTTAGTGCAAATGAAGAAAAAACAGTGTTTGTTTAGGGTTTGTTGTTTGTTTTTTTTTTTTCCTTTATGAGAGGTACTTTGCTTTGCTTGCATGGTGTCATTTACAGTGAGGTGGATATTTGACTATACCCATTGTATAAACATGGTAATTGCAAAGTTCTGGTCCCTTTGGTTATGTGATGTCAAGTGCTTGCTAGCACTTGGTATTCTGCAAGTAGGCCTGTGATTTGTATGGACTATATACTTCAAATAACAAAAATTTAGAGACATTAAAAATGTCAGCATTCAAGTCTCAAATGTTTTCTGAGTGTATTGTTGAAGAAATTCTAGAGCTGTAACTTTTAAACTTGAAGGATAGCTGTTGTAGATTTCTTCTAACCCTTATCGCTACTGTTAAAATCCATAGATTTAACAGTGTTTCTGGGACTCTAGATTATCCTAAACACATGAGGTTTACACAATTGTACACTGTTCATCACATTGTCAAAAATGCCCGACCTCAAGGCCTAAAAGGTGCCACAAAGCAAGATGTTTAATCCTAACCAGCTGGTGTGCAAGGCTTCTGGGGAAACAATTCACAGAATTTCCTATGGGTATTTTGTGGGATGGTGGTGCAGAGAGAATGTGATACAGTCAGAAATACTTCAAAGTTATTTTCCATTTCTCTTCAGGGTCCACCTTTGATATAAAGGTACTTCTTGGAGTGGTTTCTATATATCCTTTATTTGATAAGCTTTTTTCATCATGAATAACATTCTTGCCAAATTTTTGTAAGCAGTTACTTGATTTAAACGTGGTGGTACTGCTGAGATCTATTTTAGTTTAAAGGGAGGCTAGAATGAAACCTTTTAACATTGACTGAAGTCTGAATAACACTTAACAGTTGCTTTTTGTAACAAATTAATTCTTGGGGCTTAAGGTAGAGGGTAGCTGGGCTGATACCATCATCTTACAAGGTGTCGGCATCTGAATTGCTGCCTCATACAAGTTGAAACCAGCAGCACTGTTAGCTCCAGAGCCTGGGCTGTGTGAGCTGTGTTAGCGCTGCACTGCACACCAGGCTGCGCTGTGTGGTCCCCAGCTCTGTGTCATGCAGAGATTGTGTTAGTAGTGCCATGTCCTATCGCTAAGTGGGGAGGATGGTGTGGTGGACTTGGCTTTCAGCTCAAGCCCGTGACTTAAAGAGAGACTGTAAATAACCTGGTATCAAACTGATGTACTTTTACAATGATAACAGGATACTGTGAGAGATGTCAGCATTAGTGTCATCTCAGTAAAGCTCCTTGTTATGGTGCCAACAAAGCAGGAGCAGGCCAAAGTTCTTACTAAGGTCTGGAAGAGTGCAGCTATAGGTGTTCCTATAAAATCATGATTTGTTTTGAGTGGGATGACATAATAGTAGCCAGCATAAGCAGCCCTGGTAGTATGCTGTGTTATTCATCTTAAGCTTTGCTGTACTGAATAGCTTGGAATAGAAGAATCATTATCCTGATTAGAGAACCAACTGTTCTTATTTATAATTGAGAAAGTGAAAGTTATTCACTGTTTTGATAGTGCTCCTCATTCTAAGTGTATCTTGTTACCCTGGCATATAAATGTTACTTTTGTTAGCAGTTATATTGATTTTGTTTACATTTTGTGCTTTATTAAAAGAAATAGTGAACTTTTGTCCTCTTTCAAAGTGGCACTTGCACTTGTGTCCTACTGGAAACTCATATTTTTATTTGCTGCATCCAGTCTTAAGAGTTTTTGGCATTTCTAGTACTGAGAAATGGAATTCAGAACTGCATGGCTTTCTTCAAGTTTGAAGCTCACCTGAGTCCTGACACGGGACAATTAAAATTAGTTCAATTTTGAATTATGACGTTTATTAATCAGTCACTCCTTTGTGAGTAACTGACACTTAAAATCAAACTAAAAAAGTTCAAACCTACTTCCAGTTGCATCTCTGCCCAGTCTTTCAAAACGGGTAAACTTAATTATAGCTTTACATCAATCATTTAAACAGTACATTTTTTAATGGGTGTTCGATCTGTGAGGAAATTAGGTATTGATATAAAGGAGATAGCCTTTTCCTTTTTTTGCATTCAGTGATGCTTGAGAACCTGTTTTATATTTTTTGGGAACCTCTTCATATGCCTTACATTTACTCTGTCAGCAAGAAATAAACTTGAGGCCAAAAGTATGTATGAGATTACCTCAGTACAAAATCATAAACGTAGCTCATTCAGTGAACTAGTTTGTTCATGTTGGACCTGGTTAATGGCTGCACAGGATTTTTTCTCATAAGCCATGTTATGAGAAAAATCTTCAAAATGCCGGTGGTAAAATCAGATGACCCAGTCTGGGCAAATTAAGAGGTTTTGCGCACACACTTGTCTTAAAGTTGCCTTGCTTTCATTGAATTTAAGTTGTCGCATTGATTCAAGAGGATACTAATTAAGCATACTCATTGTTCTTCAAAGCAGCAAATGGTTACTAAATTTAGTGGTTTAAGTGTGGCATACTGTGTAAATAACTCCTTTGTGTTGGGCTATTAATGTGGTGTTCTTGTCTTCCAATTAACCACATGGTACCAATGTCTTGGTAGATAGATGAATTTGTGTTCTGCAAACAACAGATACAACTTAAAATGTCCATTGAAACCTACAGTGACCAAGAGGTATTTTTAGAAGTGTGTTCCTGTACTTAATGTTAGATGTGCCCGTTTTGCATAGCAATCATGTAAAAAACAGCTAGAAACTGTAAAGCCACTCACATGCTGCTTCTGGACCACAGGTACTTGCAGGAATGATGAGCTCTTGGGATATGTGTCCCATTAACCTTGCGCATGCTGTTTCATTTCCTATGGAGCTACACTTGCATATTTGTTCCATGCAGATCTTACTGGTAACTTTGGCTGATTTCAAGTTAAGTGAGATGAGCTGGAAGTCTAAAAGGAAAATGTACATGAAGTCTGCATAGGAAAATGTAGGGGGAAACATCAAGTGGTTGCTGAGGAAATCATTGCCAAATACATGCAAGATGTGCTCAGTGTGAATTAGGTTCAATTTGACCTTCTTGACAAAACAAGGCTTGTAGAACTTATCAAATGGCTTGACTTGATCAGGTATTTTGGATTCAGCAGAACCAGGAGAACAGTTTCTATGAGTTTCATTCCTTTAGAAGCTAGATTTTTATTGATAAACAATAAATAGTCTTCTAAATTTTGTTAACATTTCTAGTAGATATGATCAATACTGATGTATTGTAAATAATAATCCTTGTGGCATACTTTACCAAAATATAAAGCAAATTATTTGGAATTATTCAATATTGAAGAAAATGATGAGCTAGATTATTCTTCTACAAGCTAAATCTTTGTGAATATTCATCATTTACAGTAAATACTGTAAGTCTCTTATTGTAACATCAGATTTTAAACAAAAAATAACTAATTTTCTTTCCTTACTTGCTTTTAACACAGTAAAAACACCACCTAAAATTTTGGCTACTTGCTTATTTATCGGGTGACAAATTTAAGCTTAGTGTTTTAGAAAGATTTTTCTAGAGTGCTTCAAAAAAAATGTAAACTTCACATAAAGACTTACAGTAATGGAGATACAAAGAAAGTCAGGAGTACTGTTCCTGTTCTGGCAATGCATTTGTGGTGTTCTGCCTCTGTAAGAGGTCTAATTTCTTGAGTCTTTTTTCTTCATGTGTAGTGATTGCCCAGTGGGTTATTCTGAAAGCTAAAGTTCACGTAGTTACCAGTGACTGCCTTCTTTGTTCTGCCTTCTTTCTTTGCTTTATCCTTTGGCACTGTACCCTGCCTGCAATTTTGGAAGTGTACAGCTCTCCATTTAGTTCTGTAGAAATCAGGAAAGTTTCTGTTGCCTCTGTTTCGTGTATCAGCAGTGATTTCAGATTGATACAACACAATAGTATTAGATTAAGTCTTGATAGAACTTCTTTCAGAATTCCTGGTTTTGGTTGGTAAATTAGCAATTTGTGATTTTACTGTCAGACCTGTAGGACAAAGTCTGTGTCTTAAGCTTCCCGATTCGTTGGTTCTGTATTAAGATCTTCAGAGAAGGAAATCTCAACCAAAATCATAAGTAAGAAGCTGTCCTGCAGATGTCTCTGACTTAAAATTATTGTCTTGTAATTTCAGGGACTAAATGACATGTCAGGTTGGCCTCTGATGCTGCATTTAAAGTAGTAGTTGTACTTTCATGCACCAATCATTCTAGTCTGAGAAAAGATATTTTTGAAAATTCAGTTAATGTCCAAAAGGTGAAAGTACTGGATGGCTTATACAATGTCTAAATAAATTGCTGGACAGTTAAAAAATGTCATTCATGTTCTTATTACCAGACTACTCTGTCAACCTCTAAATTAAGGTGACACAATGTAAATAATAACAGTCTAGAAATGACTAAATATCCAAAATGGCCAGTGTGACTTTGAGAAGTTCCATAATGCATATCATTAGACTTGGTTGTAAAAGCTGCTGTCTCGTAGGAAAACTTGTGGCATTCTGAATCAGCCTGAACTGATTCTTCATTTCAACCTAATTCTGCTATTCAGAGGCTTATACTGGTAAAGTTACAAGTGCATATATTGTGGACTGTAGCTTAATCTGTGAATAGTCTCTGTAGCTTCACAGTTCATCTAAAATGTTAAAACACAGCATCTTATTAGAGGAAATATGACTTTAATTTGTGTAATCCATACTAGATTTTTTTGCTTATATCTTTCTTTAATACTCACCTCATGGGCATCAATTTGGGTGGTCTTGGTTTTCATGATCTGATGAATAGGGTCATCTGAAGATCATGAATAGTAAATAGGCTCCATCTGCAGAACTATTCCAACAACCTTTTTCCCTTAATTAAAATTCATTTTATGCTGTACACAAATAAATAAAACGTGGAGTGACTTTTTTTTAAGATGGCTGAGAACATGAGAGTTGTTCTAAGGGTATATAAACCATTCTTTTATTGTCAGGCATTGGTTTTATAACTTCTAGTATTGATGCTTGCTAAAGTAGTCTGTCCGATGCAGTTAACAAACTGAAAAAGGCCCTTGCTATGTCTTTGGAGTCCAGGCTGAGTAATCATAGCAAGGTGACATGTATCTTATCTTAATTGTAATCTGATAATGGCCCATGTTGTGGTGCTCATACATGGCCTTCGTTTGATAATGTGCAGAAAATCCAATCAGTCCCTCCTTCCTGGCCTACCAGCATGACCCCACATCTGGCATCTAGCTGCTGCCTTTTTACTTACTCACTGTCTTGCCTCCTAAGAATTCTAGATTCTCTTAGCAACTGTGGAAGCAACAGCCAGTTCTGTCTAATCCAAGAATACTGGAAAATTTAAATAATCATTCGAGAAGGCATTTACATGCAAGACTTCTGTTCCAATGGGGAGCCATTGCATCCTACAAGAAAAAATTGTGTCTAGGCCCAGATACACGTGAGCTCCTTCCCAAGGCCAAAGGATCAGTTTCTTCTTTTGAAGGTACATTTCTTAACTGCACAGTGTCAACATCTAGCAGTTCATCAGTATGTCATACTCAAAACACTGTCCATAACTTTGAAGCAATCAGTTGAATCTGAGCCTAATAACTTAATTCCTTCTGCTGTGTACATGTTGTACGTGTTATCTCCCTTGGGTTTTGTGAGTGTACTGCTGAAATGGGATGAGTCCCATCCAAAGGAGAGTTAGGGATGGATAGTAGCACTTTGTTATTCTGTTTAGCTCACAAGTGCATTGTCCTCTTGCTCTCTTTTTATGCAGAGCAGTTACAAATGGGAGGTTGATAGCAAGAAATTACTTTCAGGATCTTTCAGTATAGCAAAGGCTATATATGGACTATATAGTTTAGAAGTAATTCTGTATAACATTAAATAATGGTGATAGTCTAGTCACAATGTTTTGTGAAGGGGGAAAAAAAAGAACTCAGCATTTCAGGGTTGTTTGGTTTGGTTTGTTTTCTTAGTCTAGCAAAGAATTGCGGCTTTCCTTTGTCTTCTAGTATATTTATGTGACTTCTTTGTTGTATTTCCTGCCTTATAGTAGCTTGTTTGAGCAAGCATTGTTAGCTGATTGACTTCTTGTATATCTTCCTGAACTATTGGTTTTTACTACTGCCTTGTTTCCCCTTTAAACCTCTGGAATATATCTGTAATACTACTTTAGTCATGCTGTTACTTTTTTTTTTTCTATATTGAAAAGGTTCTACCTTGCCTTGCTTCTCTTAACTGCTGTGTTCTGCCCCTCACTTTTGTAAAGGGTTGCACTAGTTGCATAACAGCCCTTTTGCATTGGCTGACTTGGAGATACAACAATTTTTTTTCCACAGTTAACCCAGGAGCCACTCTTAATTTCTGCACCATCACAGGCTGAGGGATGCTGTTGAGCTCCATGATGTTGCCATTGGGCTTGGCTATTCAGCCTTATTTAAACTTCTCCAAAAGCCAAACAGGTTTTTTATCATCTTGGTTCATGTGTTATTGTGTTGAAGACTAGGCTCCAGCAACTAAAGTTTTTATATGGCTGAAAATTATTTTCTTGGGGGCTTCTTGTGATGCTGAGATGCTTTTTCCAATGACTTGAGGTCACTTCCACTTAATCTCTTAAGACTTTAATATGCTTTTGGTATATGCTTCTGACAAGAAATTAACTATTTGCCAGGCAAATGACTAAGGGTTTTTTTTAAGTAGTTTTCAAGATTGTATTTCCTCTACAATACCAGAATATTGTATTATTTATGTTGTGTTATTCTTGTGTATGTTCAGATCTTTGTTAAAGTGGTAAGCTCTTTGGCCACAGTCCCTTAAGTCCAATCCATTCATAGTGTGTATTTTTAGCTTTGGAAGGAAGCTCTGAGTATGCATCTTCCCCTCTGTTTGTTTATCTAGCTAATAATAAGCTGCCAGGATACTTGAACAGCTTCATGGCTGGCACTCAGACTTTCACCTAGTAAAGGATTGTGCCTTAGCTTTCACTGGACAAAATTCAGATTTAGAATAAATGTAACACTATACTTGAACACTTCCCGTTTAATCTGGATGAAAGCTGGCTTTCCCTTTCCTCTGTGGTTAATTCATGACTGAAAAGGTTAAAACACATTTTAGGGGATTCATGACCACATTGCTTTATAAATGCTCTGTCTCCTTAAATGTGGCAATAGAAACCCCTTTCCCATTTAGATGGTGAAAAGGGTGTGATTAGTAGCTGCCAGTGTACGTAAGTGTACTCAATTGCACGGAGATTGTTCTTATATTGCAACCTGTGAACAGCAAATATCCAGGTATATAAACGACCACTAGGTTGGAAACCAAAGTGCTAAAACATATTAGGCAAACAGTGGGATTGACTTGGAGCAGTGAAGTAATGTTACGGCAAAGCAATGCAGAATATTCAAAATCCTGAACCCAGCTTGCTGGTTAAGTTATGATGGATTCTGAGTTCCATTTGAATAAAGGAGGGAAATACCCATCTCTTTCCAAAATGGAGTTCAGAACACTTCTTTGTTACTGAGGCTCCTTTGGCAGGTTTAGGAGCTCCAGGCCTTTTAGGTTCCAGACAGGCCCTTCACTCTTTTGGTTAGCTCTCCATGTGACAGTCCGTCATCTTAATGACATAATACAGCCGCATCAAATAAGACTCTGAATGTTGCAGCAAATGGGAGTGCACCACCTGGTTGAAAAGGATGAAAAGAGAAAGCAATTTAGGTGAGAAGATACGTTTGCTTACCTCAAGTAAGGCCTGTTCTGCCTAACCTGAAACACAATCTGCCTTGCAATACAACCTTCCTGACCTTCCACATTTTGGTCTGGAACGGTTATCTGTTGCCAGAGTAGGATTCCTCTCCTACTCTAACAACTCAGTCCTTCATCTCAAGTTCCAGGCATGCTGCTGTTGTGTACTGCATGCCCAGTTTTCTGTTGACTTCTCTGTGGCCAAGGTTTATCCCAAGTTAGTTGATTTAGTCTTCCTAAAAGACAGTGAGTGACAGCCAGATTTGCTCAATGCAGTTGGATAGTCTGGTCATGCCAACCACAACATGTCTGACTCTTGCCTTGTCAATTCCTTTCTTGTTCTCCCACTTCCGAAAGAAATAAATATCTTCATAACGAGTTGCAATAAAGAAGCAGGAGGTGGGGACAGGACTGGATCCTAAATTAAAACCAAGAAAGCAAGTGTTTTGTCATTATTTACTTTTAACAGTGTGTGATAAAAAAAGGAGCCAATTAAGACAATTATGTTTCAGTAGTACTTTTTCATAGTTTCCTTTTCTTAATTGAACAAGGATATTTACTGTGGGATTTTAACATTATAGAATGGCTATGAATGGATAAATAGGACTAAAGAATATATGGGAGTAAAACAGTGCCATCCAGTAAAAGAGATCTCTGACATAGTGGTTAAAGAGTGGTTTTGGGCTGTTTACATCTTCGTGTAATCAGGAAAATGGCCTTATTTAAAGAAGGAGAGATGAAAACAAACTAGGATTGGCCAGGTCTTTCCTTTTATGCTGTTGGTAACTAAACTTGTGCATGACAAGGTACAGATAATAAATAGCCAACACCTCTATCTTAAGAGAATTTGGAGCTGCTAACAATGTTCACAGCTTGGAATAGTAAGAGTTGCCTTACTCATAACTGTAATGGTGATATTTGGAAAAAAATCCATCAAAATAGCAGCATTTCCCAAAGATTGCTATGATAAAGGTATATCCATTTAAAATGCGAAAACTCCACTAGTTTTAAGGTAATGTTCCTTAAACTGTAAAGGAGAAGGAACTGAAGGTCACTTCAATTTTCACAGAAGCTTATCAGATTTCTGTTTCCATGAAGAATATTGATACATACTAAAACTTGGCCTCACTACCCCCATAAAATGTATTTGAGATTCAATACACTGAAAATAGAGTGGTAGCAGAGTCTAACTGTAATGCTAGTGAAATGTGACAGGCATGCAATCTAGTATGTGGATATTAATGTTTATAAAACTATTTCCGAAAAAAAGGTATCCTGTCAATTTTTTTCTGATTTTGTGATATAAGTTATATTTCTAATGTAACCTTTTGGTAAAACATTATTTAAAGCAGTGTTTCAGTGGAGTAACATTAGCTTCATTTCTGCTATGGCTTTCCATCTTAACATTTAAGTTTTTAGATTCTTGAAATATGGTCACTTAGATGAATGTAAAAAAGTATTTATTGATTATGTGAGTCATTCTGAAAGCCTGTCTGAAGCTTTTTCTGTCATTGCCTTCATTTTCCCAGTGTAACACGGTTCCTGCTAAAGGACAAAGGAGTTTAAAAGGAATTAATTGCTGGATAATAAGCCTTATCCTTTGGTGAGGTACTTCATTGAAGCTAGACAGTGAGTGTTTTGTGACAGAAGGAAGGGCTGAGGGGGATGGGAGGAGGAGGAAGCTAGAAAATAACCACAACTGGCCTCTCTGCATTCCTCTAGGGCTTGCCTTTTTTAAAATTGGAAGCTGCTTTTATAGATGCTCCTCCAAACACAGTTTTCATTTTCCATACTGTGCCATTTAGACTTTGGAATGCCTGGATGAAAGGACAGGCTCCCAGAGTGACTTCCCAATCTGTTTTTGCAATTCCAGCCAAGTTCCCTTTAATGTATGGAGCGGGCGAAGTTGAGCTGACTCTTATATCACAGAACCCAGGCGCAGCTGCTGCTGTAAGTGGCACTGTGTGATAATACAACAGCTCTGCTATTTACTGGGACTCAAGTGCCTGGACTGGCACACAGACATTATATGAAATCCGAAAGCATGAGGATAAAGGAGATTTCTTTGCGACAAGATCCTGATCTAAGAAAGGAGTTGGCATTGCTAGCTCGAGGATGCGATTTTGTTTTACCTTCTAGATTCAAGAAGAGACTGAAAGCTTTTCAGCAGGTTCAGGTTTGTCTTTCTGTTCTTATACAATTAAGTTATTATTGTCAATTGTACCTTCACAACCACTCAAACTGTAAACAATACATGGAAGCTCTTACTAAACTAGCAGGGTTTTGATATTCTATTCCATATATGATGATTTCTTCTGTGTTTTAAAAGACTGTGCAGGTAGTTTTGTGCAAAGAGAAATGAGAGTTTGCTGAAGCAGATAGCATGGCTAAAGTGCAATGTTTGCACAGAGGCATATGCAATGAAAAGTTGGTGTGTTTAATGCTATTAGCCTTTTAAAGACTGTTTTCCTTAATCTGCATAAGTGTAATCTACATGCATTTCCCTGGGGGGTTTAATTTACCTCTTACTGGAACTGGGCATATAAAATATACTGATATAGGCTGTAACATCACTAGCTCAAACATAATATAGTAAAAACTGCTTTCGTACTTGCATGATAATCCTGAATTCCTTTAGATTATGTTTATTTTCGACTTTGTATTTGGATGAGATAAATTGTGGCTGCTTGGTTCACATGTGTACTTCTGCTGTTTTGTAGCAGTGAGTTAAAGCTACAATTTTAACGTGTGCTTAATATTGAGAATAGAAGTATTTGAAAAGTAAAATCAGAAGGAAAACTACTTACAGCGTAAATGTTCAAAGAGATTTGTTATCTCTTGGAGTGAGAAAAAATGTACCACTCTTCTTGAGAAACTGAAATTTGGTATTTCTTTGAATACTCTTTAAGACATATAGTGGTATCTGAAAACATTCACTTTGACCTTACCTCACCCTCACTTCTAATTCATATACTTAAGGTGTGCCAGTGAAGGCAGGTGTGAATTTTTTTTCACCCTTTTTAAATGAAGGAAAGTTTAGCACTTGAATAAAAATTACAATAACTTAGAATTTCTGGCATTATTAGTTACTCTAAATATAGCCTGCTACTTAATTTTGACTTCAGTGCACTAGTGTCCCTTTCAGGTGACCTTCAAGAGAACGACAATAGAGCCCTATAACCCTAAGAATCTACTAGCTTTCTGTCTTCTATATGATTATTTAAAATTTGTTTCAAGTGATCTTTCTAAGCAATGTTTGTTCCTTTGTGCAAAGCAGAGTGCCAGTGTTGATTGTTCTGGTTTATACCATTCTGCATAGACATGCGAGTGAAAGGATTTTTGACTTGTGTTTTCTATGCTAAACTGGAGGCAGGTAAGAGAACTTGTTGACTGACTAGAGACAGCAAGAAAAGAAAATACTGTCTTAATTACCCAAAAGTAGTGGTAGCAGTTAATATTTAGGCAGCTCAGAGGAGGCAAGCTTAGTCTAGTTATGGCATCCTGTTGTAAACAAACAGCATTACCTTGTGTGGTGCCCCTTAACTTGATCTGTCTTTCATCGAGCGATATCTGGATCACTTGTACTTTTACAGGGCCTTTTTATGTTGACCTAGAAAACATCTCATTGTAGCATGGCTAAGCATACCTCCAAGCTACTAACTACTTTAGAAAACAACTTGTCTAATCTGTAGGGCTTTTTCAGCTTTAAGATGCTGCTGGCTATAAACTTACAGTTGAGACAATGAGCAAATATTTTTCATTTTTAACCAATCTTTCACTTCCAGGGTAAATGGCAACTGTAGAATAATGTATGATAAATGACTTAATTAGATTACAAAATTCTTTGGGCAAAACAGAATTAATAAGAGTATAAAACTAGAATATGAGGTCTATCATTGCTCAGTTTAATATAAAGTATTTTATCTGAAATTCCTTTTTTAGGCGATGGTGTGCTTTGACTTCATGATTTTAAGGAGACCTTTTTGGAAGTATCATCAAAAACTAAATATAGGTGCTAATAACTGTTGATACAGAGGATGAGTATTCTTTACCTGCCATTTTATGTTGATGTTAATTCCAACTTATCCTCATAGGTTAGGTGTATGTCAAAAAATAACTATTTATTAGCTACATAATCATAGAAGGAATTTCATGCTAAAATTAAAGACTGCTTAGAGATTTTGTAGAATAACTTGAAGCAAAACTTTTATCATTTCAGTTGCTAAGCTTTTTTGCTTTCGGAATTTACAACTTCCTATTCCACTGTATAGGCTTTCAGACGCAACAGTTCATGAATATGATGTGAAATTAGAATGCTAAAGTCAAGCAGAAATGGAAGCCAATCTCTTCTTCCATATTTCTACTACAATCTTGTAATTTTATAATTTGTTAAAGAAATGACAGATTCTCTTTAAGAGGTTTGTGCTATTAAAACTAGCATCTTAAAATAAAAAATTAGTAATGGTGGTGGATGGTGAAACAACAGGGCTCAGAATCTGCTCTGAGGCGGGTTGGAATGACTGGGTCTTCCACAGGTTCCAAGAATTCTAAGGCAGTGGCTTCTCATATAGGGCCGTGTAAGTGAATACTCTGTGTAGGTAATCCTCTGTGGTTTAGAAGGGGTGGGCCCTAGAGCATAGCACATCAAGTTTCTTGAAAATCTTTAAATAGATCACCAGTAGTGAGGTGAGTTGTTCTGGAAAGTGGTGGAATAGGCAGTTCCTCCGTTTTCATTTACTGATGAAAATTGAGAAGACCTGAGCAAAGTAGGGCTTTATGGAAATACCTCTTTCTCAAAAGAAAGATAAAACAATACATAACTGTTGAAATGTTCTTTATTACCTTGGGGAGATAAATTTCTTAGTAGGTATCTCTGCATAAAATGATGTAAAACTTCAGTCCATCTTATCCTGATGTTGATTCTAAGACCAAGAACTTTAAATACTTGACAGCTATGGGATATATTGAAATAGGAATGCAGCATATGAAAAGTCACTGTGTCCACCTTGCTTGTCAATTTATATGAAACTTTGGAGGGAGAAGAAACTATCATCTTGTCAAATATACTGGCAACTTAAAGATATGAACCGAAAGGCCCAATACTTTGTTGTAGCCAACATCTGGTGACATGCCTACCTGTCAGAGTTGGAATATAAGCAGTACCATTATGCGTGCTATATGAGGAAAATATACCTGAAGTTTGAAACAAAATTAGATTTAAATACATGTGTGTACTCTGACATGCTTATATGCTTATATTTGTAACTCAGTGTTAGCTAAACTAGGAAAATGGGTTGTTTTTTCACTACTTAGAGGCCACATCACCTTACAAAACTGTGGAGTTCTAACTTTAAAACTAGACTTTTTAAAAAGTCAAAAAAATTCATGCTGAAGGTAATGATTTTTTAAAAGGAGCTAAATTAAAGAAATCTGGCCTCAGTTTTTAATTAATCTTCTCAATGTCAGTGACAGACCTGTGCTGGCATATTTTTTGATAATTTTAATGAATTATACCTTTATCTGCTGTGCCTACTGGGTGATTCCTTGGTGTAGTTGTATGCGTCACAACTCAGCGTGAAAATGGAGAACTACTCATTTCATGACCACCTGTTAATGATACTAAATGCTGCTTACACATGCTATTTATGTCAGCTGTATGAGAAATATTTCTTCAGCTTCTGCAGTGCCTCACGAGATTGGCTTGCCTTCTGAGTGAAGTAACTTTAGACTTTAGTGCCTCTTGATCGTTTTTACATTCCTTTGTTACCAAAATCCTTCATAAATGCTTGTGGCATGTTCAAGACAGCAATGGACACAGAGTCCATAGGTACTAATATATGCTGGGCTGGTGTATGTTTGTGATGTAGTGCACACAGTCTTCTTTTAGTCATGAAGATAACAGTCTCATTTTTGAGTAAAAATTACTTTCAAAAAATTTAATTGGGGCTGTTGGGTTTACAGCTATAGTCTCAGATGAAGGTTGTGTAACAATTAGAGGCTTCAGGCACAACAGCTTTGCTGTTAACATCAGTTTTCTAATTCAGCATAATTTGTAGACCTTTTAACACCACAGGGGGAGGACCCAATATTCATTTTTACATAATACTTTTACATCAGGCAACAAATGTCTTATTAAAGAACACAAGTGTTTGCTGAGAGGGCCGGAGATGGAATACAAATCTCATTCTGACTGTAGCTAATAGGTACACGTGATGCTAGCTTGCTGATTTAATGCCAGTTTTCCAGAGCAGATGCCAACATTTAAAACAGAATGAAAATATATAGGCTGCCCACTGAGACTTACTAGTTAAGATGAGGTTTTCCTTAAATGGTTCACTGCTAGTGGATTGGCAGGTTTTAAGCTCTAGTCTCTTAAAAAGAAACTGTAAGCAAGCTGGCAGATTTTTACCACTTCTGTAATGGAGACTCCTGGTTCAAACATAAAATGTATTGGCTGCCTGTGATAGCAGCTTCTTTATCTGTTCATGTCTGGTGATAAATCTATTTTTTGAAATTATTATTAGAGAAAATGTGTACTGTTTCTATAGAAAAGCCAATATGGTGAAAGTTTGTTACAGCATACTTGCATGCATGATTTAACAGTCTAGATGTCAGTTCCCTCTGCAGCTCAGTTTTGTGATGCAGCAACTCATACTTTGAAGAGTTCAGATATATTTCTATTTCCCCTGAAATAAAAGTTTCACTGTTGCTTTCTCCATTTTAACTAACACTGCTAATAGTAGATGTTGTATGACTGTTGGTGGTAGTGCTAGAAAGCCTGAAACAGTCCAGCACATCTTCATATAAAATGTCCTTCAACTTTTGCAGGGCAAGAGGAATATGAGATTGTTTTCACAATTGTCCAAATTAGAATTTTTCAGGGCATCAGCAGACAAGCAGTTGACAGAATACTTGCTCTAGTTGTTGACTTCGCAGCTCCATAGCAAGGCTGAACTTGGTGACATTTCTTGTTTGAGAGGATTCTTCTTGAAGTCAATTGCATCTAGTGATTGAAACTTGCTTTGTTGTGAACATGTAAGGATAAAAAGCTATTGCAGAGTTTAAGTGGATGTCTGTCTTATCTGTATGTGTTACTTTTGATGTTGAGCTGATGGCCTGTCCTGACAAGGGCCGTTTTCTGTAGACAAATATTAGAATTGCCTCGGGTGTACCTGTCAGTCCCTTGGCGGTGTACAATCAAAATAATCATGTACTAGGAGGAACTTACCAGCTTGTGCCCTAGAAACAGTTGGGGAACACAACTGGGAATACCTGGGAAGGAATAGAACTGATTTAACCTGTGATCGGACTATTTTCTGAGGAAGCTGCAACTATATGACAAACAGCATGTATTAGTGACTAGAATACTTAATTTGACATAATTCATAAACTGTAGCCTGTCTGACAGCAACTCACAGGCACTAGCAGTCATACTAGCAGTGACTAATATTTTTCCACTGCTTTTGTCTTATCACAAAATGTAGAAGAAATTGTTATATAGGGTAGATTTTTCTGAAAAATCTTGCTTTTTTCCATTTTATTTTGTGTACCCTTTTCAATTTTTAAATTAGTAGGGCATATGAAAGAGATAAAAAATATCTTCACTGGATAAAAAACGTCATCACGACCAGCGGTGGCAAATTGTCAGAGGAAGCCTTGCTCTAGAAGCCTTTGGTAAAAGTTTTGTCAGCAAATAAAGCAAGTTACCAATGGACATGGATGTAATGTGGAAAGGTCTTGTGTTCATGGCTTTGGGGTGCACAGGTAGCTACATCTTGCATTTTGTTCCCACCCAAGTGTTTGCTGAATAAATCAATAAGTTCTTCATACTGCATACTTTTGATGTTGAAGCTCTATGTGACTATACAAAGAAAAAAGTGTTCAGCCATATTTGGAGGTGGTCCTACAGCAATAATGCTTTTGCAGTAGCATGTTCCAGTTCTCAGCAGGACTGCATATTTACCTATGTCAGCTGTACCAAGCTGCAAACTGGGAGAATCCCAGTATTTCCAAAATCAGAATTGTGGAAGAATTTAAGGGAGACATCTGTAAGTGCAGCAGTATGTATTACTGCAAGGGAGGAGACTGGTAAGTATGTGCTATAATGGTTAGGTATCATGCAGAAAAAATGCTGGTTTACCTCAGCCTTCACTAACAAGTGAATTTTGACCATTTGAAAGTTTCCCAGTGCTACTTTTGTTTGTGTGTATGTGATATGACTTGCCTGTGGTGGCCATTCACAAATGCTTTTAGTTGAATGCGGTTTTAAATTCAATACCCACAATGGTATGTATGGAATGCATTTCATAGTTTCAGGTGGAAGCTGTTGCTGGATGCCACTGCCTACTGTCTCCTCCTACATTAGAACTAACATGCTTTCCCAAATAGGTTTGTGTAGATGGTCCAAAGTTTTGCATGCTCTGCTGCAGTGCTGACACTTCAATGGCTATTTCTTGAGGGTAGTTTTGGCTATTTCAGTTTGGCTTGGTTCAATTAAAGGGGAAAAGTGTTAATAATAGTTGTGCTGTAATTCTTTATGCCTTATAAATAAGACTTTCAATACTCTCCAGTGGTGGCCCTTAGCACAGCAACTTCATTCAAACTGGACAGACTGCTTCTTTCCCAGGCTATCACAAAATTAAGAGTACTACTACTTACTCTGCTGTCCGAAGACTTAAAATAAGGGGAGAAATTAGCTTAATATAGCAAACAGCTTAAAAAAAAATTCTTTTCTTTCACCTCAGAATCAGAATTTAGGGTCTTTAGACTTCATTTTCACTGTTACCTAGGATCCTTCCTTACGTTACTCCTGAGTGCTCTAAACATCACTGAATCTCTTTTGATTTGCTTATGGAATCGCTACACACATTTTAGGATCACATGTCAGTGATCCTAAAATGGGAAAGAGCAGTCTATGGCTTCATCCCTAGAGTAAAGTTGATTTAGCACTGAGGATTAACATTTGCTTTGAACACAAGACCAGATTACCATATACTTTTTTCTAGAAAAAGACAAGAGTAAAATGGCCAAGAATATGCATAAATGAGATGAGAATGATAATCCATTTATTTAAAATTGAGATGAGTGCACAACCAGGTATGCAGGAAGGAGACTCCCACTATATTTTTCTGGTCAGAATTTGAACACAGGATTGCTAACTGGAACATAGACTGCATTGGGAGAGTTGCTGAACCCTGCTCTCGTGCATTAACTCAGGTCATAAGTATAAATCTGGAAGCAGTGTAGGTTAAAGTACCTTTTTTCTTCTAATGGTATATTGCTAGAACTTTCTGGGAAAGTGTATTAGTTTTTGTATTTCCTTCCCCTCAAGTAGCACAAATATTGACTAGACCAAACTAGATGAATGAAATTTTCAGAGTTAAGGCCAACAGCAAAAGTAAGCCAATGTAAAACTGCAGCAGGGTTAAAATTAATGGATGTTTATCTCTTACTGTGGAAGGAAAGAGGAGCATGTATGATAAAATTAGTCTCTAAAGCCCATCTAAAGACAGCTGCCAGACAGTGACTGAAGGATAGTGAGCTGAAGTCCAGGATAGAAGGAAACAACTGGGACTAAAATGATTGTTGCCAGAGGAAAGACTTTTACATATATACCCTGATGACTGGTTTAGCGCAGGTTCATTCTCTGTAGGTATCTCTCAGGGTTTGATCTATGTTTTATATTTCTGACTAAGCTATGTAAAATGAATCACAATCTTAGCATGGTTTAAAGCCTAATGTAATCTGATTTTAAATGATACTGCTGCAGTGCTCCCTGATCTGCCTTATGTTAGCAGCAGAACCATGTTGCTTCTGAGTAGCACCAACTGTGTGAGATTGGATGAAGACAAATAGGGGGTTTTAATTTTGCTCTTTAGCTGTCTTGGTGACCTGAGGCAATTCACTATATTGCTTCACTGTCACTAGTGAAGCGAGTAAATTCTGTGTGGGCATGGGGGAACTGGAAGATGCAGGTGTGCTGTGTTGTAGCTTACCTTATGCCATGCTGTAAAACTTCATTATTAAGATTTCAGATAAACTTACTGTTTTCAAGCTGATTTTCAGTGCAATGATTTCATTTTAAAGTAATAGAACTTGGCAAGGGGAAGGACCCAGAAATTTTCAGCTTTTAGTTGTCCAAGGAGCATCTTTCGCAGAAGAAAAAATACTGTTTAGCACATCAAGCTGAACAGGAAGTAGAACAATCAATGAACTCCTGCAGTAAAAAAAATTCAGTTTGGCTGGAAAGATGCTAATGAGGACGACACAGAAACCAATAATAAAGCATCACACTTCAATTTAAATAATTGTAAATGTAAATGTCTACCACAAGGTCAAAAGAGCTTATGTTACAGAGGAGATGTTTCCCTGGGCTTCATCTGAGGAAAGTTCTGGTAGTAACCTTACTTTATCCTGAAATGGATTTTTGAAGGAGTGTTAAAGTATTTGATGTGTTAGAACAGGTTTTTCAAAATTGTTGTGTTTCCTCCAAATGAGAATGAACCCTTTTCTAAATAATAGTAGTGCAAGTCTTTTATGTGATGTTTTCAAGATTTAAATTTTGTAAAACTACTGATATGTCAGTTGTTTATCTAGAGGGAAATATTGACTTTCCCTTTGCAGTCAGTTAGATAGTAAGTTAAAAAAGAAACATTTCTGTGATTTTATTGGTCACTTAAATTGACAGCTATAACTGAGTAGAGGGATGGGAAGGCTGGTCAGGTATTCCTTGTGAACCTGTTTACTGATAACACTTTATTACATTTACATTTACTGTTTTAACTGATCAGATGTAACACACCTTATATTCTTAAGGACTCACTGAATTTAATAAAGGAAAGACTCATACAAAACAGTTACCCTTTGAATCTCCATGTTGACTTCCATTTTCTGTTGCATGTCAGGGAACTTCATGCAGTTATCTGTTTTCATTGTTAGGTGATTGATGAGCTTTAAACATGGGTGGTTGCAGTTATGTTAGGATTTAAAAGGCTATTGCATATCTCTGCAGAAAATCCTCTTAGCTTATTATGCATTTTGGTTCAACTGGGTAAGTTTAGCATAAAGTAGAATATATAAGAGTAGGAGACCTAGTCTATTGAAGAACTAGATTAGCTTATGCATTTTTTCTTTTAAATGCCTGATTTAAAACTATTAAGGAATTGAACCAGACTTCTACCTATTTGATAGGCAACACTCTCTTTATAGTATTTTCAGTATTTAATACCCTTTTTTTAGTGGGGGAGATTGTGGTGCATCACTTAATAAAATCCTAATGTGAAGTTGGATGTCAATGTGAGGTAGAATTTTTGGGGGGCTTTTTTGACCCTGTTGTATGCATTCTGATGACTTTTCTCTAGTATGGATGTTATCACAGAAATTCCTGTCAAATACTACAGCAAGAGCTGACTGTGAACTCTGTAAATACTTTTAAATGTTTAGGGTTGGGCTTTTTTTCAGAGAAACAGGCAGAAAAAATATTGGTGTCATCAGCACTTCTGAATGAAGTTATCTTGTTCTGTAGTCCTGTCAAAACAATGTAAATACCAATCAGTTCGGATAGATATAGGCCAAGCGGTAATGTTTTTATATAAAAGAAGAGAGGAAAAATTCTTTACTATGAGAGTAGTGAGGCACTGGTACAGGCAATCCAGAGAAGCTGAGGAAACCCATCCCTGGAAGTATTCAGGACCAAGTTGAATGGGGCCCTGAGCAACCTGATCTAGTGGGTGGCATCCTTGCCCACACAGCAGGAGGGGTTGGAACTAGATGTCCCTCCCAATCCAAATTCATATCTTAATCTCAAAGATGTCTAAAAGAGTATTACATTCACAAACGTATTTACCTTGCTTCCTTTTCCAGCAAGTCCTTTATAAGTGAGGTTCTACTCACTTGCGTTTGAATCCACATAGTCAACCCCTTCATGATGCCCAGTATTTCTGCTTGGCAGTTGCTACATGCAAATGTTAGATCTAGACATTACTGAGCATGTGTTATTAAAATATCTGGGAACAAGTCCTCCCTTCCATGTTATTTCAGAAATATATCCTGTAGCTGAATGATTGTATCATAGCATCAGCTCTTACAGTTAGAAGGAAAAGCCTACCCTTTTAAAATTCCCACTGTCTTTATTTTTTGCTTATAACAAAGTTAACTGCTGAATGCAACTCATCAGGTGGTAGATGTAAGAAGACCGTCTAGCTTGAAGAATTAATTTCTCTTTGGAATACGGTGTATCCATGTTCTCTGGTATATACTAATATATTACTGTGTTGTAACTATAATACTGATTTTATGCCATTACTAAACAACTGCTGAAAGAATGATTGGAAAAGGATCTGGAAAGTTGCAAAATTAATAGAAGTTTTGCCCGTTGAACAGTGACCTCAATGGGATAAAAAATTCCATTTCCTCTGCTGTAAAAATCAAGGCAAGTAAGTGTTGGGTAGCTGTGGACAGTCCTTACAATTATGTATATCAAGAATGAAAACTGTTAGTGTATTAAAGATTTTCTTGAACTCTCCTATAGACAAATCTTACAGAAGTTTGTTTACATTACTGCAAACAAGAAGTTTTCAAGGAATCCTCACTTCCCATCTGTTATATAAAACCTAAACGGTGGTGGCAACTTTGCAATACCCTTAGAGATCCTGGACTTATTGCAAAGGTTAATGCTCCATTCAGTCCTGACACTGCAGCACACATCTGTTTGAGTTATTTACAAGCTTATACAGCTGTTTTCCTTAATTCCAAGCATACTGTTGTTGGTACTCTTTTTCAGCAAGTTGCAGGGAAAATTTTCCACTGACCAAATGAGTCTCTTTTTTTGAGTTTAGCTTACTGGTACAAGTTTTAAAGGTTTTAACTTAAAACCACAGGAAAATGTAGATCACTTTCTAAATGTTAAATTGACCACTGAAATGGAGTAGTTGTGGCAAAAAGATTAATGAACTGTTCCTGCAGATTTTACAGTCAAAGATTTGATGTTAGCAGACTTCTGGCAGTTCTTGTTAATGAAGGAATTCCCCAGTTGCAAATATAATTAATTTTAGAACGGCCTAATCTTACACAATTAGTGCATTTTGATTGCACTGAAATAACAGAACTGACTCCTTCATCAGCTATGCAGTATGTGCCTCTACCAAAGTAACTGGCACCTGAACAGAAAATAGTGATAGAGCCCTTTTAGTATCACACATTCCTTCATTGGAACGCATACAGCAGAGCAGCCTCAGTTGTACAAGGAACCTTTTGGTTATTGGAATTCAGACTGAGAAAAGAATCTTTGGCCCTTCCTGGGAAGGTGACAAGAGGGAGGAGATGTAATATTAATTTTACAGTGCATTAGTTGGAGCTAATGGTTTTGGACAACAGGCTTCTCTCTTTGGTACAGTTCTTATCCCTGTGTTGACTGACATTAACAGCACAATTCAATTGTCCCGTTCCAAGCTGCTGGTGGCATTTAAGAAGCATTAGTGTCCTCAGAACATCCACATGGCAGATGCAGAGTGAGAGCTGTGCTTGGAGCTGCCTGCTGGATACCACAAGGAATGTTCAAGGGCATTTTATTTTGTGCCCTAGATGCCTATATGTAGGCACCAAATAATTCTAGCAGAAGTGATTGTGATCATACACTTGTTAATGCAAATGAAGCCTTTTTATTGTTTCTTCTTTTGCCAACTTTGAGAAACCAGCATGTAAAAATAGGTACCTTTCGGTATAGGGAGAGTTAATTTGTCATGCCATGACAGATTTGTGGTCTATATTTGATCTTAGAATTGAATGAACATTCTGTCTTATAGATTAAATATTATATGTTTTTACAGTAAGCCTGTTGAATTCAAATGTTTAAATATACATTTTCATTTTAGAAAAATCATTCTTCTTCAACTATATGTTAATCTAAAGTTCTGAATCAGTTGCTGAACTTCTTCCTTATAGTCTTTATCTGTTTTGAACATGTCCCAGACTGTAAGATGAAAAATAAATAAAAAGCCCTTATCGTATAATTCTTTTAAATAATTTGTGCTTGGATAGGTCTTACTTCAAATCCTGAATTGAGACTTCCATGTGTTTAAGAACAGCTTTTAACCTGGACCAGTGGAAATCATTTATTGTGTAACTGAGGTGTCTAAATTAGTGGTTTCTGAAAAAATACAGTATCCAATGAACAAATGGTTCTGATGATAGTTTTTCTTTTTCTCTTGGGGTCTTTTCCAGTGTAGTCTTCCCTCTGTTTCTACCTTTCCTTTTAAAAGAAAATTTTCAATCTGAGGCTCTAAATTTCTCAAGCTGTGGATTTTAAAAATGTCTTGCCTTCTATACTAAGCTCCCTTAAAATGCTGATTTACCTCATCTTATCTGCAACATTCAGGGAATGTTAGTAGTCCTTGATTTGTACCCTTTTCTCAGATGAGGCATTCCTCATTGGGCACCTCTGAAGAACTGTAACACCTGCTGCTCTGTGGCCATTTGAGCAGCTCACATGGGAGTGGTTGTCATAGAATCACAGAATATTCCTAAGAATATTGGAAGGGACCCACAAGGATCATCAAATCCATCTCTTAAATGAATGACCTGTAGAGGGATTGAACCCATGACCTTGGCATTATTAGCACCATGCTCTGACCAACTGAGCTAATCTTACATCAGTCCAGGCAGTTCTTTGAAATGGCAAAACAGGGAAATAGGGCAACTCTGCAAGGGCTCTTGTAAAGTGCTGATGAGTAGAGCTGGGCTCTTAGAATGAAACACAGGGTTCACCCCATTTCAGCCATTATATGTAGTGCTAGTGGTGCTATTACCTAGAGAATAAAACATTGCTGTCTTTATACTTCCTGAAATTTTGGAAGTCTGAAGCTGGAAGGGAGTTTTGATACCCTGTAGCACTCTAATTTTAAGCTGCCTCATCAAGTGGACTGCTGAACCAATAATTAGCTATTAAAAGTTGTTACTTATAGGATTCTTAGAAAGTGACAGATGTTGACTCCTGCAGATTCAAGGTAACTTTTTCCTCTATGAAATAAAACTTGTAGCATAGTTAAGGTAATTCTGTTGCTGGGGACAAGAAATGTGGCTCAAATGCAGAGGAGGGGAAGGAAAGGCTAGCTCTGGCTTTCTTTTTTTCTTTCTTTTTTTGCGTATGTAGCATTCCAATGAAGGCTCCTGGGCTGGAACTCTACAAATTAAAATCTGTTGTCCATAAGCATCTAGTCCACTCACATAAGGAAGGACTTTGATTGTAGTAGAAGAGCTGGATATCTTTACAGGCACTTTGGCAAAGGTGATAAAGAGTAAAACAAGGGCTAGGGCTTTTGAAGGGATTGTGGGTTTATTTTCCCTCAATTCTACTTGAAAATGAGAGATTAGGCACAGGATGAACATATTCATCACTAGGACAAGTCATCCTAAAGCAGTGTTTTTACATTTGAATAGTAGTGTTGGGAATAAAGACTTATAATTTGGTTTAATTGCTAAGTTTGAGTTGTCTCCTAACTCTGTTGTTATTTTGCCTGTTACCCTTGTTTCTCTGCCCTATTTGACATACTTTTGGAAACTGACTACAAGGTAAATTCTTCTTTACTGAACCTAAATGCTTTCAAATAAATTTCTCTTGTTACAAGTCATCTGGGGTTTTTTTTAGTGATATGGTGTATCACAATTCTTAAACAGATTTCAAAGCTTTCATTATTTATGATTATTTATATATACATCATCAATTGTATATACTTTACCCAAAAAAATCCCTCTGCAGGCATTTTTTACTACTTTTATAAAAGCTGTCATTTTTTAGGGGAAAAAAAATATTCACTGTAACTCCATTAAATAGGTTGGTGACTTCTAACAAAGTTATTATACTTATTTCAAAAGCTTGAAGCTGTAAAACCAGAAGTATTTCAAGAGCAAATTATTTCATAATGTCTGTTAAGATAGAAGTTGAAAGGTTTTTTCTGAAACAGATAAGAATAGAACCTGAATAATTTCAGATCTCCAAGAAGCTGTCCAATGTTTTACTCTTGAAACTTGATATGTTGAAGATTGAAGTTGTTTTTATTAACTATTTAACATCCTGGAAGTCTTTCTAATTGACTGTTTTTGGAAATACTCATTAATTTTTCTGATGTGCTCTTACTCTGTAATAGTGTTTTCAGTTTATAATCTGAAATCTTTTTGGAGGTGTGTTGAAACACAGAATACCAAGAGATTTACGTCATCTGTGGAGGACTATGTGATTTCATGGTACTTGACTGTCAAATGTGTATTTATCTATTTAGGTTCAAACAAAGAAGGAAGAAATTTTGCCACCATCACATAGTCAAAACATTCCAACTTTTTATTTTCCTCGAGGATGTCCTAAGGAAAAAGTGAATATAGATGCTGTGATTGCCAAAATTGAGAAAACTTTTTCTGAATTTCCAAATGAGAGGGCAACGTTAGAAGACATGGGTAAGGTTGCAAAGGTGAGAACTTGCTGGCAATCTTCTTTTTGTACTGTACTCCTATGGAAAGGAAAGATGAGCTCTGTGTGCTTGGTTTTCTTGTATTGTGTGTTTCCATCTCCCACACATTAGTATTTAATGGTGTTCTTCATTGTTGGTACCACAGTTATGTGGAATTTTCTCCATTAACTGTGTATCAAACGACCTTATAAAAAGAAACAAAATATTAAAACTTGAACTACTTTTTTGCTGCATGATCAACCAAATACTAAAGAACAACATTGTATGTTGTTCTCCATTCCATTGTCCAAGAGACTTAAGGCAAAAGCATTGCTAATATATGTTTTGGGTTTGGATGTTTACACAGGTTGGGGTCTTTTGTCATTCTGCTGAACCTCTGTTATAAAGACACTGGTAAAGATAGAATGGTTTGGTAACTTGAGATTATAGCTCTCAGGTTATTCCTGAAGAGCTTATTTAGAGTTATGGCAGAGTGACAAAATACTTGGCTTAGAAAGCAGCAAATATTTTTAAACTTCTGTGTAAGTTTAAAGACAATAAGCTAGTTAAAATGAACTTAAACTTCCATTTTCTTATATTGAATCAATGCTTGAAATCTCAGTGTAAGTCATGGTCTTCATAATGAGTCTCAGGTTCTCATCCATATTCCTGTCATTTTGTCCAGGGTCTAGAAACTAGAAAGTGTGACTGCTCACAAGAGCAGGACTGGGGGTTTGGTGCACCAAAACTTTTTTACTGCTAAACTTAATGGTAGGATCCCCGTCTTCCACAGCTCCTTCCCGCACAGAAGTGAGGAGGTAGGGAAAAGACCTTTCTCTCTCAGCAAAGAAGGTGAAAGGGTCTATTCACCTAAAATTCAGTGATGAAAGATACCTTCCTGAAGAATACTGTCTGAGGACAGTATTCATCAAAACCACTTTTTTTAACTTGCTTGAAGTACTAGTTACACTATTGCATGAAAAGTGATTGTACTCATGCTCCAGTGACCTTACACATCTTGCAGTATTCACAGTCTTTTTGGAGGTCCTTGGGGATGCCAGCATGTCTGACTGCTCACAGCCAGAGTCAGTTTTAGGCAAATTGGGCTCTTGGCTGTTTCGACTGCAGATGCTTGGACTTCAGGTGCATGTAGCAGCCCTGGAGTTGGGAATGTGTAGCTGTTGAGTACCCTAAAGCAAGATACTGCTGCTCAGGGCAGGCTGGCCTGCTACTTAAGGTACAGAGGATGTGCTATGCACATGCAAGGATGCAGATGAGATGAGCCGTCATCCTCTGAGCCAAACAAATGTCAATTTGCTCCAGTTCAGAAGGTCTCTATGTGTGCTGTCTTGAGCTTAGCTTAAAGATATCCAGCTCTTGAGCAGAGCTTAAGATGGACTCTGTTCAGCTGCTTTGGAGCATGGAAAGGCAGACATGTGACTCACCATGTTAATCTGTTATGATTGCTACAAGTTGCCCTGTGTTTTGCTCTCCATTTTTGGATTTCAGCCTAAAGCAGTTGCTTTAAATGGATTATTTCAGAAGGTGAACCAGGTTTCAGAAACAGGTTTTTTTAAAAATCTCTTCCCCAATGCTTTCTTAACACTTGTAATTTTTGAAGGATCTATAAATAAGAGTATCCCTCAGATAAGCAATCAATAAACTGACTTGATGTGTACTTTAATTGTAGGCTTGTGAATGCCCACTTTATTGGAAAGGTCCTTTGTTTTATTGTGCTGGAGGTGAACGAACAGGATACGTGTCAGTTCATAAATTTGTTGCAATGTGGCGGAAGTAAGTAGATTACATTTTTTTAGAAATACTGCAGGTTTTTTTGTTGAAATGTGATATTTTATGCTCTGAATGTGATCCTGTATGTAAAGGGAATAAAATACTTTCCCATAATCAACCATTGTCAGCAAACTTGTACATGGGAAAATGGAACTAAGCAATTCTTAAATTTAAACAAATCTTCATTTACAGGGTTTCTAGATTTTAAAATGTTTGGTAAATGAGTAACAGTTCATGAGAAAAGTGAAAAGCATGGGCCTTGCTTGCAGATGCCATTTCTGGACAAAGTGTTTTTTATTTCAAGTTCTTCTCTAATTCTAACTTAAAATTGTCCTTTCATGTAATCGATTACATGGTGTACCTGCTTCCTTTAACATAACTTTAAGAGACAGTACTGATTTGATAAGTTCACTTGGAGCATGGTTTGACATTTATAATGAATGTTTGAATAAATATTGTTTCATAAGCCTTGCTCTAGAATGCCTGCATGAGGTAGCATGAGCAATTTTCTGTGTAGAATATTAAATGGGAATATTTACATTTCAGAGTACTTCAGACCTGCTATGATGATGCTGCGAAGTTTGTTCACCTTCTGATGAACCCTGGATGCAACTACTTGGTGCAAGAAGACTTCATTCCTTTTTTACAAGTAAATTGCAACTGAAATTATTTCTAGGAACACAACAAAATTATGAGCTGGCAAGGCCCTGAGTTGTTTGAACTAAACATACTTTTTCATGGTCATCTATGAAGTTTATTGACAATATTCAATGCAACTGACTTTGCATGATCCACTAAGATGATAGTGAGTGACTTGTTAATTACTGTTAATTATTTTGTATAAGGTGAGGTCTATTTTTTAAGCACGACAGTGAGATTTAAAATTGATTGTAGGAATAGCATCTGTATTGGAATCTTTTATGTTTCAGAAGGCTGTTGGTTGTTTAAGTCAGGATAGGCCTTTGGAGGGCAAAGGAGAAGTAGGATAGGAATTCAAAACCTAGTAAATCTTTTTTGGAAGAGCAGAAAACACCACCTATAGAAATGACTGAATGAAACCTAAATGGACTTTACTGAATCATAGCCACAGAATTACAAGTTACGACAGTCAACAGTGTTCAAAATCCTCAGCCTATCTAATATATAGGAAAAAAATCCTATAATATTTCTAAAATTTAGGAAAGCTTTTGTTTATCTGATTTATTTAAAAGATAATTTTATTTTTAAAAAGGCTTGTAGTGTTATTTGTCTGAGGCTTTAGTGAAGACAAAGTTATCAGTAATGATTGTGGTAGTTAATTTGAATTGTTTTGGTTAAGGAAGCAGGTGTGCTATTCTTTGCTAATTCTCCTATATGGTCACTAATCAATGCTCCTTGGGATATTGTTATTCTATTTTTTTTTTTTCTTTTTTTT
>WBMY01005581.1:227-151213 GCA_013397315.1 Donacobius atricapilla | reverse complement strand
TTTTTTTTTTTGTAGGATGTGGTGAATAGTCATCCAGGCCTTTCATTTTTAAAAGAAGCATCTGAATTCCATTCTCGGTATATTACAACAGTAAGTGATTTGTATCTGGAAAAGCTATTTTTTTGATAACTAAGAAAATCAAAATTAAGATTAGTCAATATGTCTAAGCATCTTTGTCCCTTGGGAGGAGTGGAGTTAAAGGAGGTTGTCAAGTCTTCATTTCAACATAACTAGAACTCTTGAGGAAAAAAAGTCTTTCTAAAGCATGATAGTTCTTAACACTTGTAAAGGAATTGCTGAATTTAATTCTAGTAAGAGAAGCAGTGAATTGTAATAGTGTCGGATAAATTAATGAACATTAAATGAAGAGCAGGCTGTTATCTTAAACACTTGATTGTGGCTGTAGACTGCATTCATTAGAATCCTGACCTTAGTCGGGGATTAATTAAATGAAACCTTCAATGAAACATCTATATTAATATGATTATGTTCAATATTAAGTGAAATAATGATAATATTCAAGCTGCTTGCCACTTTCTCTCTGGGGACTTTTCTTCCAAGGAAGGTTTTACACATGAAAAGTTTCATTTCTGTCTTCCCAGGGTTATGTGACTGAAGTATTTGTTCTGTACTCAAGGGAAAAATCAGTCATATTAAATTTTCTCAACTGTAGACTAGACAGTTGATTCCACTGAAGTCTCGAAAGATTAAAATTCTTCAAAATGACATTCAGTTCACTTTCTTTGTGCATGTGAAAACTAACTTAATGAATATTCTCCAACAACAAAAAAAAACATGCAGTGTTGTTCATCTTTTATCCACCTTATACTTTGACTTTTAAAATTGCGAAAGGGTTTTTTTGAGAGCATTTGGGTTTTGTTCGTTACATCCTTCTTTACAGAGACTTGCTGGCCTATCAAGTATGTCCTGCTACATTAGGTTTTGCTACTTGTTATAATGATTACCTGAGCTCACAGAACTTTCTTGTCAGTTGTGATTGAAGGAATTGTTCTGCCTGTGAGTTGTTTCGTCCCTTAATGGATTCTTGGTTGTATGAAAGCCTGCTGAAAGCTTGCTGCCTGTCCTGAAGAATAGTAGACAAGAAAAGGTCCTGTCATTTCCAGTTACTTTTCTTTGGAAGAGCAGCTTATTTGAGTAGGTCTGAGTCTAGCAATATTGAATAAATTAGTGCTGGAAGTATTTTATTAACAGAAATCAGTGTTTAATCAAAAAATTGGTGTTAAATCAAGAAGTAAACCAGTATGAAAATATCAACAGTATTTGGAATGCCATTCTGCAGATTAAGAAATGGCAGGAGCACTCTGCCATTTTCTTGTCATATTTTAGGATGGCATAACTGTTCACAGAATTACGGAATATTCTGAATTGGAAGAGACCCCACAAGGATTGAGTCTAACTCTTATGTGAAGGGTCCATACAAGTATCAAATCCACAACCTTGACATTATTTGCACCATGCTTTGATCAACTGAACTTCTATCCTGCAAGTTATTAATGATAATAATAGATTATTTTACCTATAATGAAAGAAGACATTTTTTACCTGTATTCAGTTATCTTAACATTGCTACATGAAATTTTATCTAAAGGATACTTCCAGCTGTAAACCAAATGAGCCATTCTTCTGCGGGGTTTTGGTATATACTACATAAATGTGTGTGTATATGCATATACATTACGTACATCTCTTCAGCACATGTTGTGTAAGCCATGAAAGCAATCTGCTCTGTCTGCTAAGGTATGGTATAGGTTTGTTGGTCAGCCTAGTGGTCAGGTTAGTTACATTAGGCCAAGACAGAGCTGAAATAAGTTAAAAACGTTTGCTGTGACAAATGAGATACTGTGTTTATTCTGCCAGGATGTTAGGCGCATACCTGAGCTATGGGCTCTTGAAATTGTAGTCTCTGTACTGCACCATTCCTTCTCCCTTCTGACAAAACACTGCAGAATAGTAAAGGCAATTCACTGACAATTTGCTTATACTCTGGATCAGTTGACTTTAGAAAACAGTTTGTCTGTTCCCAGTTGTCTTTACCAAACATTTTTGTTTTTATTTTTAGACCAGTTAAATGTGTAACAGATGAGATAATGACATGCAGATGGATTAAGTTGCAAAGCTAAGGCAAAAGCCTTCTTAGAAAAAATTGGTTTGTACTATAAGCCAAAAACGGGCCTTCCCGAAACTCACAATTAGAATTAAGTTAATTAAGTTTCAGAAGCAGGATAATCTATTCTTTTGTCTGGAGTCATTGAATCAGCTGTTCTTGTTTGAAGTAAGAACTGAGGAGCTGCTGCTCTACAGGTGAGGCTTTCTTTCAAAACTTCATCAGTACATTACTCTTCTATTTGTAATTTAAAAATGATTGGTTAGTTTAAACCACTGATTTACTGCAATTAAAGTCTGAAGTGATAAAGGCTTAGCCTGTAGTTGGGAGGACATATTTATTGCGGGAAAGGGGGTCCTAAAGAGATGGGGAGTTTAGTTAGTAAATGCTCTCTTGCAAATGAAACACTACATATGCAATACCAGGTCTTGCCAATTAGCAGATATAATCAATCACCAGTTGAGCAGTTATAGTTCATAATATATTTAGGGGTTTTTGTCTGTTTTGTTTTGGTTTTTTGTTGTTTGTTTAGTGGTAAATGACTGACTTGAAAAGTACATCTGGTTGTATTAAGTCAAACTAATTGAGATGAATACTGAATACAGTTAAGTAGCAGAAAAAACGTATTTTGGAGTCTTATTTAAAATCTTTAGTTTGTAAACTAAACCCAAGAAAATTATACAGAATGCATGAGTTGTCCAAAATAGCCATAAAAGCATTAGTTTGGAAAAGACCTGTAAGATCATCGAGTTGATGTACATGTGAAAAAAAATGTTGAGTACTCAACTGGATGCATTTGTTTCCGGTTCCAGTATCAGTCATAGCACAAGAACTAGTCATCTTTCTTGCGTAGACTTTTTTTGTTCTTCTTCACTTGGAAAATATTAATGTACAACTTTTAATGGTATTAACAGGGTTTTTTTCAAGGAACTTCCAAATAGAATGAAGTTAAATGGGGAAAAACACTCTATTTGCACCTGCAGGAAGTATTTCTGTCAGATGTAGATTTGTTGTGTTTGTAGACTACAGCAGTTGCAACATCTGCTGTACTCTAATCCTTAAACAGTCCCAATTCTATTTCTGTAAAAACAATTATGAAGTAAAACAGTCTTATAGCAAATGCAGGTCTTTAAATCTGAAATAATAAGGTACGTTAACAGGTTCATTAGATTATATCCTGTAGATCTGGAAGACTTGAGGTAGTGAAATCACCAATATACATAGTTTGGATCACATATGAGCGTTCTGCAACATCTCTGAGTGAGATATAGGTACTGCAGCATTGAAATAAAACATATCTAGATAAGTTTAGATGTAGATTTAGAAATGGTTTGGATGGCTGCTAGTATGACACAAGAGAAGTTCTAACTAATGAGAACAATAGACATAGGAAAAAGATGCGCTTTTATGTCTATTAGAGATACTCTCTAATACAGCTGTACTAAGACATCTTTGGGAAATATTTGGATGGGTATTTAATTACTATAGCTAAAGTTTCTTTCCATTTTCTCTTTCTTGCAGGTCATACAGAGAATATTTTATACAGTAAATAGGTCCTGGTCTGGGAAAATAACTTGTAATGAGCTCAGGAGAAGCAACTTTTTGCAGGTACGTAATATCTAAAATTTTGCTAGACAGGTATTTCTAGAAGTTTTAAAACTGCATCAACTAAAGGCTTAAGGGAGTAACATAAATAGCATTTCTTCCTTTTCCAAAAAGTAATGAAGACCCAATTGCATTAATTCTCATACATTAGAATATGTTTAAATGTAGTTTTTTGTATCTAGAGCTGTATACACGTAAATGTGTGTAGTAGAAGTTGGTCCGATCTACTTATTCTTCTGTGAGTGCATTCATTTTCTGCCATGTGTCCTCAGTTTTGCTGTCACACTGTATGGTGTGCATTGTCCCTGAAAACAAAATTGTTCCACTGAAATAGCATTAGATATTAACTTGGTTATGAGAACTCAGATCATTCAACAAATAAATGTCTTACAAACTCTTTAATGTGTTTTGTTTATCCTTCTGATAATAGAATGTGGCATTATTGGAAGAGGAAGCTGATATTAACCAGCTGACAGAGTACTTCTCATACGAACATTTTTATGTTATCTATTGCAAATTTTGGGAGCTGGATACAGACCATGACCTCTACATTGATCGGAAGGATTTAGCTCGACATAATGATTATGGTATGACAAGTGAAGCACCTTTGTTTACATGTATTAAATGACCTGTAAACTTTGAGCTGAGGAAGTGGTTTAATGCCAAGGCCAGTTTCATGAGTCTGTTGGTGTACTGGTCCTGCTGACTCAGTGAACTAAAGCAGGACGAGTCATGTGTGATGCTACTTTGCATCTACGAATACCAAATTTGAGAAAAGTTCTGAATTTGAATTCTAATCTTGACAAAGAAGTGGAGGAAATATCACTTAGGTGTTGGTGTATTATAAATGGTTTTATTTGGCAATTTTGGGTTGTTGTCTTGGACACAATCCATTTTACTGATATCATTCAAGTCGCATTACTTTCATAGCAAGGTATGGAAACAGCAGAAAAGGCAAACATAACCTTCAGGTACTTGGCTTCTTTTGGAGTTTTGCTAACTCAGCTGCAGTGTGTTTTGGTTTAATACTGTTTAGCATGAGTTAGCAGGTTTACAGCTGCTGCATGTAATATGCAATAACCATGATTCTGTAGTCTTGCACACTAGTTCCTATTTTAAATATTCTTGTAGCTTGTATGAAACTGTTGGGGCTCTTTTTAGATGCATCGTGTCCATGTTAAAATTGTTCCTTTCAGGACTGGAAAGCTTACTTAAGCACTAAGTGATTATGGAATATTATCCCATGTTAAAAAGGATAAACACAATTCTGATTGCTTCTGAAAATTTGCCTGCTAAAGTTTGACCATGCTTTAGGACAGTGAGAAAGGAAAACTGCTTTCATTTGAATGCTGCTCTATTAAGTTAGTATGTTTTAGAAAGAAAGCACAATTAATACAGTGCCACCTGCAATTGAATTTTGCAAACTCTTAAGGATAAATTGAGTATCCTTTACAAAGGTAGTGCTCAGTTCAGACATGTCTCTAAAATCCCTGAAATGGTTTCAAAATAGAAGCATGGGTCAAAAATACCCCTGTCAGAATCAGTAAGGTATGTTTATTATGTAAGATCGTGCCAGTTCTGGTTTGGCTCTTTGCCAAGGTCATGTAAAAATGCCACTGGAAAACATGATTTATTTGTCAAAGAACTGGGAAATGCAGTTTTATTAATCAGCCGATTTTATTACTTGTATTACAATTTTATTACTATTTCTGCATTAAGTTTGAATTCAAAGCTGGGTGGTTGTAGCTTTGCTTTTGGAGACTTTGTGTTAGGTGACCCTGTCGAAAAGGATTACTGAGCACTACTCTTGATCTTTCTCACTGATCTGTGTATATAAGAGGAGAGTTCCAGTAAACTCTTCAACAACAAAATACAAAGCAAAAACAACTTGTATAGAGTTGACACAATTTCAAACCTTTCTTCACAGCAATTTCAAGTAGGATGATAGAGCGCATCTTCTCAGGAGCAGTAACAAGGTACTTATTTTGTATCTGATCTAAATCCAATTTAATTTCTGCTTGTTAAATTGTGTGGTATTCCAAGGGAAAAAGATGGCTTTCCCTCACAAAGGAGCAGTGAATTTCAAGATTTAGTATATCGTCATTTAAACTCTAGTAGTACCAGAATGGTCTTGGAATCTTTGGCACAGTTCAAGTTCTTCACTCTCTTTACCCACATGAACACTGGCCACTGGATATTGTATGACTAAGCACTGAGAATGAAGAAGGAAGAAATGGTAGCATCATTCTTTTTCCATCCCTCAAACCTGTAAAATGTTCAAGGAGAACTGAGCTTTTTATTACTAATTGTAAAATCAATGATTATTGCATCAATAAATTTACAAAAATGCTTCCAGTTGAGTTAGTTCACATTTTTGATGGTCATTCTTCATTTTCCCCCTTGGGATTGACTTCCTCTTTTGTATTTATGGAATTTTATTAATTTTTGAAATGTTTCCTAGCACAGTATCTGAGATAGAAAGCAACTCATAAACAGAAATAAAAGCTGAAATGAGTGACTTAGCAGGCATATGTCTAGAGCTTACTCCTTTATCTGAGCTTCTTGGGCAAGACAAAACATACACCGTATTTTCACAGACATCTTGAAGATAAAATAGCAAAAAATGAATTTCATTATTGAAATGTAGTATGTCTAGGAACTGCCTACCTGACTTTTTACTAGACAAGGCGACTATGTGCAACTTATTTGGTTGCTGCAGTTGTGAGAGTAGAAACAAACAATTATGTTCTTGTCATGGTCACTTACTTCCTGAATTTTTCTATTTAATTTTTATCTTCATATTTTCATTCAAACACTTCAGTTAGTGGAGTTCTGTAAAGCTTTTAAGTTCTTATCATTTCTACCTGAATAGAAATTCTAAAAAGCATATGTACTGGTATATAATATATCTTTAAAAATATTTGAGATGGCTCTTCTGTTAACAATTAAGCCCCTTATGAACACTGTATCATTTAGGAGTAAATAGTTAATACCAACAAGGAAAACAATCTCTAATTTCAGTTAGTATGAGCTATGTGTTCTAAAATAAATTTCCTTTTTCTTCATTGGCCTTCAAGAGGTAGAAAAGCACAAAAAGATGGGAAGATTAGCTACGCTGATTTTGTCTGGTTTTTGATATCTGAAGAGGACAAGAAAACACCAACTAGGTAAGAATGAATTTGTTTCAGCAGAAATAAAGACTGACTTTGTTTTTCCAGTCCTTAAATGGGGACCACTGATTAACAGCTGCAACTCTAATGGAAGAGGCTGAACTATCAAAATATGAATGGAAAACTGGCCCAGTTCTTTGCACTGTCCTTGTTTATCAGTGTCTCCTGTTTTTGTAGCTGAGAAGTCTATTTTAATGACTTTTAAGAGGCTAATTCAGTGTTATTGATTCATAAGCTGTGTGTGGCCTGTTTAAGAACAGGGCAGTACATTAAGGACATTGCAGCTGTTTCATGGTGCCAGTGACTTTGGGAAGCTGTGCAGCTCCTATTAGCTGTATCGTACTGAAAAGAAACCTATCATATGACAGTGTCACTAGCTTGCTCAATATGGGAACATACCCAAAATACTGAAGTTTTTATGTACCATTCAATTTTTCATTGTCTCCCTTGATTTTTTATGTAAAACCATGTCTTCTCCTTCACACCATTAACAAATGTGTTTTCAAATGCAATAATGGATGCTATAGCAAACAGCAGTAACTCTTAACACATTAAGTGGTGTTTAATGACTTTTCATGGATTAGTGGAATGTACTCTTAAATCTAGTTTTGCCTTTGAAACAGGCAACATGAATTCTTGAAATTCTATAGTAAGTTTGTCTCTTTGCTGTTAATGACTGAATTTCAGCATTGAATACTGGTTCCGCTGCATGGATCTCGATGGGGATGGTGCTTTGTCTATGTATGAATTGGAATATTTTTATGAAGAACAGTGCCAAAAATTAGGTAACATGGCCATAGAACCTTTGCCATTTGAAGACTGTCTGTGCCAGATGCTGGATCTTGTAAAGCCACAACATGAAGGTAATAAATGCCTTTTCCATCTGTAACTTCTGTTTCTCTGGCTTTAGGAGTTAGTGCAGCCTTAAGAGCACTCAGTTGGTCAGACAAATAAAATGCCTTGAGGTTGTCTTTTCACTGAAGTCTGTTAAAGCTTAATAATCGATCGGTCATCCAACAGCAGGCAGGCATTCTTTCCATACTAAAATTCAATATGATGCTTTAAAATTCCTTGCCAGCTTTCATTTTGTGCTTGTAGCCACATTTAGTCGTAAGTAAAACCTTGTCACTATCTAGCTGAGGTGAGGCCCTCAGGAAAACCTCTTGATGGTTGTTCACTCATTTCTCACCTCTTCCAGTGCTCATTCAATTGAGTTTCTCCGGAGGGAACAGTTTCTAAGCAGTGTTTGTATTTTCAGACCAATTTAGGAAATTCACAATAAGGGGCTTAAAAGTAACAGAATAATAAACTATTCTGAGGTTTTGGCTATTTTTTTACACTCATTTGAACTTTCCTAGACCTGCATTCTACTCTCCTGCATTTGACATTTTATCTTTACCTGATGAAGCTTCAGTTTACATTTCACACCTGAAAAAAACTTAAGAAGTGAGCATGATGTTCTATACAATTACAGTTAGACAACCAATTAGTAAGTCGTGCTTATTGCCCACTTTCCTTCTAGTGTTAAGAATACTTAAATTGCAAGAAAATAAATTTTTTTAAAGACATTTGTCATTTATTGAGATGTGATTTTTTTGCATGCTGAGAGAATTGACGAGGCTCAAAACTAGAATGTAAAGCTTGCTATTCTTATTTAAACAAGTTAAAATGGATTCGCTTTGTGAAAACATATCTCTAAAGGCAAATAAAAAAACTGTAAATGAAAAAGGCATATTGTGTGATTCATCTGAAAGCTCCATCCCTGATATCAGTTGAATGAAGTCTTAGACCAACATTGTGTAATCAAGTGAGGCAAGCTCTGAGAAGCACCTTTATGTTATACAGTTGCTCACAATCACCCCCTGAGCTCAGTAGTTCCCTTCCAGTCTTATGTTATGCTTCTGAAAGGCACTTATAACATTTCTGTTCTGCATTTAAAATTAAACAAGATTGATGTTTATCTGTGTCATAAGGATGATAAAATAAGGCTATCAAACACAACCAAGATGAGTTATTCAGGGTAATAAAAATGAAAGCCAGTTGAGAACGGTCAGTGTTTTTTTGTAAAAACTGAATTATGTTTAAAAGGTGGATTAAGAAAAAATCTTTTGTTTTCCTGTTACAAAAAACTAGCAGCATAAACTGATGTTTCATTCTGTAGCTTTGAAACAAAAGAAGACACTTTCATAAAGTAATGGCTAAACTGTGATACAGTTTCTATAGAATGTTCTGTGTACAAAAAGCGAACTTTAATTTCTGGAGACCTGAATTAATAACTTAAATTTTCCTCCTGTTGTTTTGGTATTTGAGAGACAGTGGTAGGCATCTACGTAAGTGTTACGTGTCTAAGCTCCCATTGCAATAAATGGAAACTGGGGAGCAAATCAATGAACCAAATATAGGAGTCAAACTGGGAAGCTTATGTAACTGGGATTCAAATCATTTGCTTGGTTGTGGAGAGCTGCTGCCACTTGAGATGGCGCGGTGCATCAGACATCTGTGTGGGTCTGACAGATACGGCACAGGTGCCACGGGGGATTTGCATCGTTCGGGAGCACCAGCTACAAGCCAGGCAGAACACACTGGGGCCCTTCATGACAGATGCAAGCGTGGCAACCATGTACAAACGGGATTTGGATTTTGCTTCCCTGTGATGTCCTTGAGTTACACTTTTTTAGAAGCTAGGACTTAGAAGCTATGCTGAGGAAATACTGTTCCAAGTCTGGCTTTTATTGAACTCTTCCATAACATCTTCAGTTAGCTCCCATTTGATTAACAATGGAAGACTGTCTGTATTCCAGGTGAATCAATAAAGGGGAGTTTTAAGGATAGTCATCTGTCTTCCCTTGTGTATCTCATATTTTCTAGCCTTTCTGCAGAAGCTTCAATATTCAGCTTTGAAATAGGGTAACTTTTCTGAGCACCCTGACAAATACTTCTAATGCTTAACACATCTATTGATGTGAGTCTTTAAAGTATCACACTATAAAAATCAAACAAAACACCTCTGAGCATTTAGCTTTCCTCTCAAGCAGTAAATATTGATCAGACTGGACAAGTGTGGCAACCTTGACTCTATGAAAAATTCATCTGTATGAAGCATAATCACACACTGTCATACATTTGCTCAAGTCAGGGAAGAGAGAAGGCTGCTGCCATAGGAGATTCCTACCTGCTACCCAAGCACTCATTGAGAAGAAATGGCTAACTCACTGGAGACTTCTGTCTGTTGAAGAAGCTTAAGCTAATACCTTAAATGAATTTTAATAGCTAAGACAGGTAGACTGCATCTCACTCCAACGTACTGACAGGATATGACAGCCACAGCAGGGAAAAAAATCTGAACCATTTAAAAGCTTTGTATACTTTGAAGCACACATCTCTAGGTATGTATTTCATCTGTTTGCATCTCTCCCATTGCATTGAGGATCAGTGACAAATGGTGTTGAGCAGTAATGATACTGTACCTTTTGAATCCTCCACTTCCAAGAAATAATATCTCCAGCTGTAATAATTTTATCTCTAATTATCTTATCTCGTAATCTTCTTTACAGGAAAAATTACTCTGCATGATTTAAAGCGATGTAAGTTGACAAATGTGTTCTTTGATACCTTTTTCAACATTGAAAAATACCTTGACCATGAACAGAAAGATCAGTTTTCTACGTTGAGGGTGAGTAGGAAGCTTTAAAAGTCTTTATAGCTATGGGCTTAGCAATTAATACTGTTTTGTATAACATGCAATGTGTCTGTTTAGGATGTTGAAGGTGAAAGTCAAGAGGTCTCTGACTGGGAGAAATATGCTGCTGAAGAGTATGATATCTTAGTAGCAGAAGAGGCAGCAAGTGACCAGTGGAATGACAGGTAAGAATGCAGCTGGACGGTTGATACGAATCCTCTCTACTACAGTAGAGCCTCACCACCATTGTCATTCATTTTAAAAAAGAAAAAAAAATCCTTCTCAAAAATACATAATTAATAGTGTATGTGACTACCAAGTACATATTTGTGAGCCAAAACTCTTATTCTAGAGTATGTATCTCTTTTTGCAAGCCCATGTTTTTAAATTTGTAACTTGGTGAATTGAACCTTCAGATGACCTTTGTTTTCTGTTTAAATCAGTGGTGAATTCATGGGAGAAACACAAGGTGCTGCTCTGTTTTAGTGTTCATAGTGGATTCTTAGTATTTAACTCTTCTTTGCCCTCTGTCTTCCTTTGAAAGAACAACTGATGAGCTCGTGATGCCTTTATAAAGCCGTTTTAAAGAGAACAAGAAGTGCTGTATCTAAAGCTCATTCTCTGCACAGAGAATCTATCTGTTAGGTAGATGGAAAAAAACACATGATGAAATTCTGTAGTGGCTGGGAAGACATGCATGAACCTGAGTCACCCTAACCTAGGAAATAGTCAAGTTTTTAATCTGCTACCATAAATCTCCACAGAGACTTTGTGGGTTTTTTAAAAGCTATGAATTATAGATTAATCCCACCTAAAGTGTTAAAGCTAACTTTTTTTAAATACCAGCCTTCACTGGCTTGTGTTAGTTAAACTCACATTTCTTTATCTATTCATCTGCATCAGCAGCAGGTGGTTATCAATAATTTCTGGGTTAACAGCTGGGTTTTGCTTTCCAGCATCTGCTTAAAAGCACGGTTGCTCTCACTCCCCAGTGCTCATGCACATGTCAGTAAGACCCTCAATCCAGTATTCCTTCTCTTTTATCATACCTACTGCTGCTGTATTTCGTTCTTCCTAACTAAGCCTCACTTCAGCTTTCTCAAAAAGAACTTGTGAGGTTTCTGGCAAGTACCTAAAGTCTTGCATTTCACCATTTCTAGCCTGTCAGTACTCCACTGGAGCAGTGTGTCAGTATGTGCTTTGAATTCTTTCAGTCAAGCTGCATTTCACACTGGAAAGTTTGGCATGTGATAGGAGAGTAAGCTAACTTAAATTCAGGGAATTATTACAGAACCCTGGTGCTGTTTTGTTTATGTTTCTTTATTAGAAAATATTGGAAAGTATGTTTTTCCTGCAGCTGCCTTGTTAGTGTTCCAATATTTAGGCACTCTCTGGCATAGTTAGACTCTTTCATTTTGTTTTTGATTCTTTTTTTTTGTCTGCTTCTAGGTATGAAGCAGAACTGAATCCTGTAGACCATCAGAAGGCCAGTGTTCTAAAGTATCAAATGGAGAAAAGACCATTTTTTGAAATGCCTTCCCATCTCGCTGATGTAGATGCGGATGAATATGACTGTGATGAGGATTTTGAGTGAGGTTACTTATAGTCAGCACTTGCAGAAGAGAAGGGACAGTCTGCAGCAGGTCTGCTACGCACTGATATGTTTCAGTGGGGTTTGTTTCCAGGAAGTCAGCTTAGTTTTGTGCTAAAAATATCTAATCACTACACTACCTTTTAAGTAAAAGAAGTGCATTTATATGGAATGATGAAATTTTTGTATTTGTTCAATAGTTTTATTGTTTGTAAAATAGATAAAAATATTTATTTACAGATGTTGCATAATTCCTTTTTGGAAGAATAACAATATTTGACTTAAGAGAAAAGTAATCTACTGTTTTTAAGAGAACTGTGTAGTTCTCTTGAAGTTGATGTGTGGTGCACTGACTATCTCCATTTCACCTGAGAACAGGTATTTCTGTCCTGGTATGGGAGGTAGGGAGACAATTTACACCTGCGAGGTGCTCGTGCACATAGACAGCCCTCTCTTTTAGGTTTTATGCCTTGGCAAGCAAGAGACATGACAATGAGTGCACAGTTCAGCACTCATTTACAAGCAGAGTTTTGTTTGACAAGCTATGCATATTAGTAGAATACACTAAAGTGAACACCCCAGAGAAGTTTTCTTCTCTGTGTAGTCCTTGTTTGCCCCAACTTTAATTTTGCATGCCCTTTTAAATGTCAGTCTTTTTCTTGATGTTAATCATAAAAAGATTATTTAACAATGAAGTCTGAGTGTTCATACTTGATCTAAAATGGGTGTGTTAATTCATGCAGAAGGAACCAATTTTTTTTTAATCCTTTGTATAAATGTTACTTGATCAGTGATGTGCACTAATTTGTTGTGGGCATTCAGTGCTTTTATCTGTCCTCCCCTTTGCTTGTTTGCTATTGACACATTCCATGGATATTCATCAGTGTCACAACAGCTTGAAATTGTTGCCTCACTCTTAACTGCTAAACAGGTTTTGTTTGGGGGAAAAATGTATAAAAAGATGTAAGTTATTTTTTTGGTTGCAGTGTAGATCTTTTAAAATGTTTAAAAAACATGTTTGTATTTTCAAATAAAGATTTTCATACATGTAATTTAACAGTTCTAATTTTTACATACTGCACACAATTCATGTCTTACTATTAAAGAACCATTCACCATCGGATGGATTACACAGTATGCAGTCTGATTCGGTAATTACAACAAGCTGCATATGCAAAGCAATCAGCCTCTAGCAGGTTTTTCTTCATCCAAGAGAGTATTTGCTCAACAGCTAGGAGAAACCTGTTGTGCTCAACTCCTCACACCAGCTCCTGCACAAACCTACACACCTGTGTATCAACAAACACATTGCTGAAGTGCTGGTGAACCTTACTGAGGAAAACTCAAGTAATTTTAATACCATTTGAAGGATTTTGGTTAATTATTCCAGTTTTAATACAGACTCACCAATGTCAAATTTCTCTAGGGTTGGCTGGATACCTTTCACTAACTGCCCATGGTTTGGGGCTTTTAAAGATACACAGAGCATTTCTGTTAAGCTCTGTTCCCTCAGGGAAAGGATGACCAGCTGGCTTTCCAGAAGATGATTCTGAACATCCGTTGTACTGCAAGAAATGCTTTTTCCTACCTTAACACCCTTCTTAAGAAGGGGGCTTGTAACTGGGCAGCAAACAGCCACAGGCTTTCCCAGCATGCAGTGACATGTCTCTGTCACACAGCACTACGGTGCCGGGTCGATCTCTTCTGCAGAGCCTGTAGCTGTTGTTGCCACTTTGTCTTTAATGAAGTGCCTGTTATATCCTGCTCTCTATTATACTTGTGCTAACCAAGTCCCTTCTTTCCCAAGCAGAACACATCCTGCTCTTATTGTAGGAGTCCTTTTTCTTAAAATACATGAGCTTATGAGGATTACTGGACCGTGCCTCTGCAGGGTAGTTCCCATCCCTAGCCCATTGTTACAAAAATTAAAGCATCTGCACGCTTGATGTGGTCCAGGTACAATTGTTTTCCTAGTCTAGCTGTCTATCTGCCTGTCTGGTGAGTGCTCAGGCCTAGATCCAGAAATCATCAACAGATGGATGAGGGAAACATCAGTACCCCAGTCCAAGTAGGGGGATTTACTGATGGAATCATAGGGGAACCTGAGAACCACATTATGTGGGGAATGGTGCCTCCCTTATGAAACCTGCACCCCCAACTGTGCACAAGAAAAATCATGGATTCACTATGGCCACTTCAGTGTACCTAATACCTGGGCAACAGTCATGGCTTTCACTTCCATCTTCATGGGAACTCTCTGCTCAGTCTGTGGAATAACACAACAAATGCAAAGGCCAGTACACATTGCTGCCACTCTTTCTCCAGACACGCTGTGGGAGCATCACTTACACATTCAGTACTAATGGATAGCAATACTTCTGTAGTTTATTTTACACAGTTACAATCCAAAATATATATATATATATAAAATAAAGCTGATATGATTACTGCAATGTACAATTCCAGGGAGCAGTGAGGAGGGTCAGTGAAAGCAGCCTGCACTCCCCAGCCTACTGCCACTGAAACACTCTTGAGTGAAGATCATTTGGAAATTCTTAATGCAAAAAAACTCCTGTTTTTGAATGGCCATCTTTACAGTCTATTTACATTGTCTTTCCAGGCTTTTTCCAAGTAAACACCACATGATCTCTGTACAAAGGACTTCTTCCAGAGGAAAATAGGCAGCTGGTCCACTTTTTCTTTCTTTGTTACTTTGAAGCCTTGACACAAGTTTCCTGGGGACAGGTCCTGATGCTTACAGACCTCTAACCACATCTCTCTAAGCAATGGAATTCAGAAATACTTTCAGATGATTGATCCAGGTTTTCCATTTTATAGGCAGGAAATGGCACTTGCCATCACCTAGCAGGACCCAGTGTTCACAGTTGGGCCAGGCTCTTTTTTCCCCTGCACCAAGTGCAAGGTAACACAGAGCTCTCCATTTGGTTACCTCAAACGGTAAAGAACACAGCCAGCAGAGCACTGCCCCCACCTGCTTCAAACAAGCTTGTCTCACCTGGTTCACAGCGTCTTTGATTCAGTGTTTGTCAACACCCAGATTCCAATCCTTCAGCTGCAAGCTTTTCCAAGGCTCAGGATGCAGTTGAGTAAGGCTGCTCAGAACGTCCAACCCTAGAACTGCAGCAGCCACCTCAGTAATGCCCACAACCAGCAATGGTGAGAACTCAACCACAGTGCTACAAACTGCTTCTGGATGGATGTCCAGGGGCACAGAGACAACTTGATCCATGTCTCCTGCCACCTCAGTTGATGCTCTCACACCACATTGGCAAGTTAAACAATTTGCAAAAAAAACATAGTGTGTGCTTCACTTCTGTTCATCCTCTCAGTGTCTTAACTGTCCTACATCACAAGAAAAAAAGAGATTAAAGTCAGTCGTCCACTATGAAGGAGACATCATGTAAGAGCCCATAAGGAATCTGAGTAACAGTATAGCATCTAACCATTCAGCAGCTTGGCCATAGAGGCAGCTCTTAAAGAGAACTACAGCTTCTACAAAAGGAAAGAAGTATCTCTATACCTCCAAAAGCCCAGAAAAGGCACTACAGGGAAAGGCAGCATACTGCGTAAGTACTGCAATTTCTGTATGGCTTTGATCTTTGTCCATGGAGTTAAAAGTCTTCTATTATCTGTCTTCAGCAGGAGCTGCTTCAAGTACATGGGCCAAACTGTCTACATTTTAACATGCATTTGACTGTAAAAAAAAGGCAGAAGTCCTGTTTTTTTTCCTTTTAGTCCTCTTTGAAAATAAAAGCCCACCATATGTTAAAAAACCATTGGCTGAACTTTACAACAAAAACTCATTTAAAAAGACAAAAATCAAGCAAAGTCTGAATGTAGTTGTTAGATCCCAGATAGCCAGAGTCACTGGAAATCAAAGGGTTGATGACTCACTGCAATAATGCGGTCTGCCAAACACTGAGTTATGTTCTGAAGCACAGAGAGCAGGGGGAAATACAGGAGAAAAACCTGAAGGAACTACTCCACTCCTGTAGTGGCTGACATAGAAAGCCTTAGGGGGCAGAAGGGTTGTGATTAGCTACAGCACAGCAGAAATCATGGCCTTTCTTTCCCCCCCTAACCCCTTTCCTTGTACAGTCACTTTACAAGACCCTGGTGTACAACATCCTGTCTGAGTCCTTGCACTCCACTAGCCCAAAGTGATGCCTTAAGTTTTAGTGTTCATATTTTCCAGATTCTGTACTGCATTAGCATATAACTCTGAACATCATATAAAGTGTTAGTAAGTTCTCTCACAGCTTAATTAGACAAAACAATCCTTTTCCAGCCCGAGAACCAAGGACACCGTTACAGCTTCAAGCCCAAAAAGTATAAACAACAGTGAACTCAAGAGAGCAATCTGGGAGGATGGGACTTCATTACCAGAAGCTGTAATTGGACAATGAACCCCAATATGTGAACGGACCAAAACTGATCGAAGTGTAAAAACGTGTGACCTGTTGTCCATCTTGGGTGTAGCCTCAGTCAGGCTCTTGTACTGCCCAAGGTGTATCCTTTGAAGGCCTTTTATTAAATACCTACTTTATTCCTTTAACACTGTCTAGCCTCTGTTCTAGGTAGCCTCTTGAGGTATCCGTTTTTGGCGACTCTGCCGGGACAGCAAGGCATCTGGAACTAGGGCTAAAAGTCCTTCCCTGCTGCAAGGATCTAGTCCAGGGCTGAGCTGAGACCCGGGCAGACAGCTGCAGCTCTGCCAAACTTGAATCCCAAAGGCAATCAGTGCCCATGAGACAAGCCCCTGGCTATGCTGCTTGCCCCTCCAAGCCCACAATGTTCTCATGCTTCCCTTAAAATCCCCAGTTGGTTCAGGGACAATTCAATCTGCCCAACAGCCTTGACTGGAAAAGGGCAAGTAACACGGGAGAGCCCAGGGCTGTCCAGTGATCAGACACATTCCGAGTCTTTCAATCCAAAGAGCACAATGCAAACACCATTTCTGAAGCAGATATTCCCTGCAGGCCACGCAGCAGTGCCGTCTCTGCAATGTGTCAGTAACACGAAGCAACTGCAGCAAATGGTTCTTAATAAGGAAGCTTCACAGTATGGAGAAAAAAAAGAGAATCCTCTTCTTAATGAACCCTAAGTGACATTTGATCCTTATGAATGACCTAAGGATGTCTAGATGCTACAATAATGATTGCCTCTAAAAATGTAGATAAAGCTGAAGGAAGAAACTACAGCTGCAGCTGGAAAGGGAAGAGGGCATCCCACTTTTCTCATCCTGAAAAGGGCCACAAAAGAGCAACCCTCTTTGCTGCTACATAGCTACCCAGGAGACTGACTTGACATTTCCCCACCTCAACTACAGCCATCCTCGGAGCTGGAAAACCAGCCAGAATTACCTGGTCTGTACCAATAACATCAACATCTTCAGTTGTGACTTCTGCTGGACCCTCTTCAGAGACATCTTCTGTCTTAATCTCATCTTTGCTGGAAACAAAAAACAAACCAAAAAATAGCAAAGTCTTGAGAAATCTCGTAACAGAGGCTGCACATGGCACAAGTGTGCTTAAGGCAGTGTATTTCATATAGCAAGATCTGCTGTTGATATTCCATGTAAGGTAGCCTAAATTTACTGGCCCAGAATTTCCCAGTATTAAACAGGTTATGCTCTGAGGAATTTTCAATAAATCAATTCAGAAACAAAACACTGATTTAAACAGGGGCTACCTTCATATTTAATAAATTTTTGTTCTACTTTACTTATATTCACCAGGTCCATTTAACAAGTGTCCCAAAACCTGGAAAAATATGCACCTTCTCAGGATTTGTCTTTCACCGTTTAACACACTAATAGGGGAAATGGCACCTAACACCTCAATAAATTAACTGAATTAAAGGAAAATACTGCAGCTGAGCACTTTGCTCAAAAGTAGACTCCAGACTCCTTATTTCTACAACACATCTCTCACATCCAAGTTGTGTGGGGTTTCACTTGGGCATGTCTGCATGCTGCATACCAACCCTTCTCTAAAAGAAAGCCACTGGGTACACAGTAGTTAAAAGCAGATCTGCAGAGACAAGAATCCTCTTTCATTTCCAGAGATGCAGAAAACACTTATTGTCTGGCTGCAGCAATCAGCCCAAGAGTAACCAGCACCACAGATCTCCAATCAGGACACAGGAAGTGGGACAGGGAACTTTCCTCCATCCTCGTCTTTTTCTCTGCACACTTGATACTGCTCCAAGAAGGCACAGAAGCCCTGTGACAGCAGCAGGAGAAAGTAGAAAATGTAGATATTGAACTAAGGAAACAAAAAAGCCTAACCTGTCCTTGGGACACAGCCCATAAGAAAGACAGGAGGGGCACACACCCTTAGCTCATGAAGTATTACAAAAAACAGAAGGTGGATAGAGAGACCCCAAGTGTCAATGCCAGAACAGGTGAAGGAGCTTGTAAGACATCAAACTCTCACCAGTATCTTCTACGCAGCCCTCCTGGACAAAGGAATGGCAAATGTTCCTGCAAGCGCATCTCTTGAGATTTCAGCCTCTTTCTGCTTTTCCCTGCTGCAGAGGGAAGCTGGGAAGCACGCTGCTGTTCTGGGGCTTTGCTTGCTGCTTCAGTCTGGCTGGTTTCAGGCAAAGACCCTGCAACAGAGAGTGAACACAGTCATTCTTCAGCCTCACCCTCAGAGGTCTTGAGATGGACATTTCCAGTATGTTCCCCACAGCAGTGAAACAATCGGGCCAAGCTCAGGACATCTGGAGCAAAACATTCCTTTATTGAAGGAGACAGCTAAAAGCCACTTAAAAGAAAATCCATTTAATTTAGCCTCTGGTCATTTTTGCAATCTAGATTTATGAACTTGGTCCTGGTCTGTAACTGCTATCAGTACTGCTGAGTCTATATAATGCTCAAGAAAGGAGGGCCTTTGGGGACACAAAGGAACAAGCTCTCTGAAGGCAAGTCACTGAAAAGAAGATTTATGATAAAGAATGAGAAGGAAACTAAAAGACACTGTGGAAAAATTTCCTTTCCTCCACATACAACTGCACATGTCCATAACACTTAGCAATTTTATTAGCAATTGTTTTCATAATGGCTTTATTACATTTTAACTAAGTCCCATCATATCCATGCAGTGAATACTTCATTACAGATTGGCAGTCCATGAATGCTGCCAAAGCCTGGATGCAGCCCATCTAACTGTGCTTCTTTAAGGTAGGAGTATCATCTTACACATTCCCCAGAAATTCAACAGAGAGAAAAACCCTAGAAGATCATTTGGCCCAGATATTCTGGCCTGAACATCTGAATCAACTTCTGGAAACACCTCTCCTGTCTCAATTATCTACAGCGCCTAAAGCAACAATGCCCTTAAATTAACAATTAAAAGCAATCAACCAAGTCTCAGCGGCTCAGACAAATGCCAGATGTTAGTACACAGCAGAATTCTGATAATCTTGAATTCTCCTCACTCAGAGTCCTCAGCCCAATCTTACTGCTATTGAGTGATCAAGGGACCTTGAACAACAAAGCTCAAGGCAAAAACCACGGTTCAGATTGGAAAGTCCACAACATCCAATACATCATGGTACTGTACTGCTAATGCAAAGAATGAAATACATTTTAGCACATGCAAATTTGCTACAGCAAAGCCAAATAGCAAATACAGCAGTTTTGCCAGCCAGCCAGCCAAAGAAAATACAGCTGATCAAGAACTGGGAAGTTTTCATACCATTAGACAATTTCCTTTTAAAAGAAGATGTCTTAGATGAGCCCATGGGGGCCCACTCTCCCAAACTGCCAAGGACAGAGCTCTCATCATCTTCATTTGCCAGTAAAGAGTTTCTGTACCAGACCAAGGGCTGCCATTCATCTCCTCTGCAGGGCAGTGGCTCTGTTATGTACCTCTGTAAGTAACTGTACCTGGGACAAAAACAAAAGCAAGCGTAAGGAAACTCACTATCCTTCCTTTCAATATCTGGGGCAGGTATTGCAAGAAAGGATTTTCACTTTACTCTCCAAGGTGCAAAGAGAACTGTTAAAGAGAGGACACTGTTTTTCTCTGAAATACCTGAAATCTCTGAAGCATCTATTGAAAATGCAAATGTTTTCAAAGCTAAAAGAGTACTTGAATTTTTAGCATTAGAAACAACACAAGACCCACAGAAATTACAAAATTACATCAGCTTCCATAAAGAGTTTCTTGTGCAGGGAAAGTCTACCAATTGTTGCTGCCAGTAGCAACCTGAACAGAGCAGAATTCTCTGAGGATTCACCTCCTTGGGTGGCCTTTTCTGCCTCATGGACTGCAACACAAAGGAGATCCCAGGCGAGAGATGATCCCTGTGATTTAGTAGTACAGGAAATAGTACAGGTCAGGCAATAGAGGTTTTATACCATGAATGCCTGTTCTGTCAAAATTAAAACAAGAACGACCAATTAAACTATTTTTCTGTATTATCAGCTCAAAATCAATCCAATTCTCTCACTAAAATGTCAAGGGTCTGCAAGAAGCAGTGAACTGCGCTGCACAGTTGTGACAATACATGGGATGTGGGAAACATTGTCTCAAATCCCTGTTCTGTCTGATTCAGTCCAGAGACCTGATACTGGGCCTTCCTGAATCCCAGGTGACGCAATCACTTTTCCTGGAGCAAAAAAGCCTTCTTCAAACACTCTATGTGAAAAAACAGGACGTTTCCAACAAAGTCTTTCTGATCCATTCCTACTTAACAACAATAAGAAAAGAAAACCAAAGTCTGAGTCAGGATTAGAAACTGGATGTTTACCACATTTCAGCTACAGTTCATCACTTTAAAATCAAGCCCAGTGTTGTTAAAACAGACCCCACCTTAGCAAATACCAGAAGTGACAGTTTCAAGGCCAGCCTGTGCAACATATTATTCTTTTTTTTTCTTTTTTTTTTTTTTGATTAGAAGAGTGGCCTGGAAAGTATCAGACATTTCATTCACTTTGCAAAACAAGAAAACCAGTGCTGAGAGGAGGTCAGGGTAAGCACCGACTCCAAAACAATTAGAGTCCTGGACTCTGGGGGCCCCAGGGATCAAGAAACCCTGGTAATGGAATTTGTTGGTTTCAAACAAGCACATATTGTAACTATAGTTTCAGGGTCTAATCCAACTGCTATCAATGTCAATGGAAAGACTCCTACTGATTCAGGAATCAGGCCCTTCATGCTGCTTGCTATTCAGCAATTCATTTCTTGTGTGCATTTTGTGGCACAGAGCAATTGACAAGCCAGGTATTTTATTGCTACAGCCTGGGCAATTACAGGGGAGAGGGTTAAAGTCCACATACTTTGATGGTGTTGAAATATAGTCCTTTCTAACAAATGCCCATATTCTGTATCTCATCTGTTACAGGTACGTTCACATATGTTAACATACAGACTTGGACATCAATCCTGTGATTAATAAGAAAAATGAAAATAACCAGATGCTTGTTTCTCAAAGTTCATGTTGACCTAAAACATTCCATCCAATAATTTATGATGGAGCTAAACCTAAATATTTCTAAGAGGAAATATAATCTCCAGCCTCTGAAAGGCACTTCAGGCCTCCCAGAATAGCAACTGTTATTCCAGAAACATAGTATGAACATACTTGTGGATAAATTGCAATTTCCCTTCTAGTGAATTTTATTGTTTCCCATTTGTTCCCAGCAGCAGAGGGAAGGCCCAAAGCAGTAAGAACTGAAGTCAAGTACATTCTCTGCTAGGTTCTGTTAATTCCCACAAAACTTTTCCATGAATAAACCTACCTGAATGTATCAAATGTATCTGATACATTCAGGAATATATTTTCAGAATGTATCCTCTGATCAAGAGGTTTAATATAGTCCTAGGAAAAAAATTATCAGGATTTAGCTTTGATCTGCCCCAGCAACAATTAAATATTTTGCTCTTGTTTAATTAAAAACTACTCCCAGGAGGTAAATGAAATTACAGTTTTTCAAGGATGGTTTAACAGAAAACAACTTATTGCATGGGTGTCACCACAGATGTTTACAGCTCTTTAAAATACAGACAACATGGACAGAGTAATACAGAAACTGTCCAAACTGGGTCCTGGAGCACTTTCTCTATGAAGACAGGCTGAGGGAGTTTGGATTATTCAGCCTGGAGAAGAGAAGGCTCTGGGGAGGACATACAGCACCTTCTAGTACCTGAACAGAGATGACAAGAGAGCTGGAGAGGGTCTTTCTATAAGGGCATGTGGAGATAGGCCAAGGCTTTAAACTGAGCTTGAGTTTAGATTAGATATTAGGAGGAAATTCTGGACTGTGACCGTGGTGAGGCACTGGAACAGACTGCTCATAGCAGTTCTGGACTCCCCATCCCTGGAAGTGTTCAAGGCCAGGCTGGATGAGGTTTTGAGCAACCTGGTCTAGTATAAAGTGTTCCTCACCATGGCAGGGGGGTTGGGACTAGATGATCCTTGAGGTCCTACGGATTCTATGAAAACCAATTTTAGTAGCAGACCTCAAAAAGTCTCATCTGAGAAAAATGCAAGAATAGCAAATGAAGTTATCCACACCCACAGATTATCCACTTTAAGTTTCTCAGGGTCTGTAATCAGTGTATGTTGACTATTTTTCTTCTCCATTTTGCATTCCAGCTTTGAATCAATTTCTTCAAATGAATTGTCTGTGTTGATGGCAATCATTAATAAATTGTGTCATGTGAAGTAACAGGACAATAAATAGACATTTTACTATTCTTGACCCATGTTACATAAAACCCAGTTGATGATTCCCATGGAAGTTATCCTCCAATTTAAGACAAAGTGACATGGGAACAAGCAAGTTACACAGAGCTCAGAAAGATGTGATGGTTGGTTTTCTTCCATTTCTGCTGACTTCCTTTCAAAAGTAAAACTTTTCTTGTACTGGAGTGATTTGCTCAGAAATGCAAAACAGCAGATGTGTCTTACTGTCCCATGTCTTGAAATATGCTTTCAGGAAAATGGAAATACCTGATTTTTACAGCATCTGTAACTAAAATACTGAAGTACAGAGATCCAGATACAAAATGAACAGCAATGACTAAGATAGTAATGCTGAAGGTCAAATAGAAGGAGGAATGTTATTTCTGTATCAAAACTGATCAGAACTGAGGCAGGTGAGGAGAGATAAGATACATACTCATACATCTCTCCATTATGTGCATAATACCCCACTGATGCCAAAAGAAGGCTATCATTCTTATAGCATTAAATGTAAATATTTAAACCACTGTAAAATATGGGCCCACTGGATCAGGGCATATTTCCGGGTAAATAGTAAATTCTTGGATTTAAATATCTATATTATGAAGAGTGTCACATATATATCTATTCCAAATTAATTCCATGGAATCCAAATAATTAAGGCCTGAAGCTGTGGCAATAGATAATTACAAAATAATGATCCGTGCATTATTTCTTTCACAATCTTTTGATTTACTTTTCTGTTCAGAAAAGCATTCCTGCCACCCCACTAACCAGTCAAGTCACAAATCTCTTCCACCAAATTAACAGCCTTTCCTTTAGAAGAATTGCCATATGTGGCCACAACTATGTGTAAGAAAAATCTAGAATGCTTATTGCACATAAAATCTGAAATTACTACTACAACAAAATTCAACAAGCATTGAACAAACTAACAGCCTGAGAGGCAGACTGATTTCAGAGGTTCTCTGAAGAGCCCTTGAGCAAATTCTGCCACACTGAAGTTCAAGCGTCTTTTGTACAGAAATAGACAAATCACAAACTGTGTATGATGGTGTACAAGAACTTAACTTACACTAGTCTTTTGTCTGGTTTTAGCAGCTTGTTGGAAAATTCACTGATGATTAACAGAAAGCTCAAGTTAGGAGGCAAGCATTTTCCATCTACTCCAGTAGCTCCTTGAAAAGCAAACTCAATCCCTTCCCTATTGAAAGAAAAACAGAAAAGAACAGAATAATAAAACAGATAAAGCAGACAACTAACAAAAGCAATGACCACAGACAGCATGATGTTACATGGCACATACTTGTGTATCATGGCTATACATTCTCTAGATTTCACTTGGTCCCAACCAAATGTTAGCGAAAAGCGACGAGCAAGTTCTTTGATGTTTGCAAAGGAAGGAGAGGAGAAGTCCACACCACTAGTGCTGTCTTGGCTTTCTACATGTGTCTGGAACAGCTGCAAGAGAATTCTCAGATAAGCAAACACAGGTAATCCTACAGGCAAAAGAAGCACCAGGCAGAGAGACAGGCACAGCAAGCAAGTCACCTCACACAGACAGAAACCTTACAGAAGAGCAGGTAAATCACGTGCTTCTGAAGCACTGAATGGAACAACGACAAGAAACTGACACACAGGACATTGTTGTGCTCATAAGACAGGCAAAAATAAAAAAATAAAAATAAAAGATGATGTGCAGAGAGAACTGATTCCTGAAGATGATGGTCCCACTGACCTCATCTCCTCTTGAGTCTTCTGAACCAAGTCCCAAAGGCCTAATTTGCCTGAGATGCTTTCAAAGTAGCACAGTGCAGATACAAAGCAGTAAGTTTGGCAGCACCATAGTCCAATTTCAGAGAGTAAGAATAGGCCAAAAGCACATCTTGAGCTCAATTAACTGTGCTTTAGGGTTTTTTCTTTCTAATAGAATATGGAAGTAGCTTGTTCTCATAAACCTGTTAACTTTCAAGGTCAAGCAAAGGCCAAAAAGGGCCTGTTGTCTATGTGATACCTAAACACAAAGTCCTGACTATGTCAGCAGAATATCTGTAGCCAAATGCTGCTTAGATTCATCTAAGCTCAGATTTCAAGGGCTGGTTCACAGATCTAAGCCCCCGGCAATGTGTGTGAAATAAGCAAAACTCATGTGTCAGTATGCCCAGGAGGAGCCTGCTCTCTGGACTACAGCAGGACTCCAGGCTAGAAGCAGCTCTGGCCAAGGGCAGAGCTGGCAAAAGCAACTGCTAAAATAGCTAACTGGCTATCAGTCAGCAGCTGCAAGCCCCAGCAACTGAGACCCTTCAGAAGAGCTGCAACCCACTCTCCTCCAGAAAAAAAAAAATAGCTGAAAATACGGGGGGGAGTTGGAGCTGACCAGATACAGGCACATCCATGGTTCCTCAAATTCAGAAGGAATTAAGGTAGTCTGTAAGACACAGCATTATATCCATAACATTCGTCAAGCTTAAGAGACACCGAGTCCCAAGAAATACTTCATAATCTCACATGTGTTCTAACATACAATGTACTTGAAGATTAAAAACCTGACCAAAAAATCATAGACAGAAGCACCTTCTAAAATTGGTATAAAGATTTGAAAGGAGTTTTAATAATGACATGCAGAAACAACATACATATAGAAAGTACAGGAAAGGGAGTAATTTCTGTCACTAGGTTTTCTGATGATTTTGAATAATTATTGGCATGGGAGGTAAAAATCTTCACTGTGAATACAGCTACCATAAGAGCCCCTAGCCTCTTGCATTAATCTTAACCTTACCTGCTGCAGACAGAGAATCAGTGTCTTGGCACTCTGAATTTTGTTATTGTACCTCGTCTTGCTTAATGTTTCTTTAATTATGTCTCCAAAATCACTGTAGGTCTATTAACAGCAACAGAACAATTAAGAGTTATCATTCCCCTTCTTTAGCACTGGGAATGCACAAACCACATGACTGTTCAGGTGACACAAGAAGTTCCTAAAACACTCCCAATATCAGAACATGCAAGTTAGAAGATGAAAACTGGATTTTATAATATTTCGTATGTAAAGCAACGGTATGCTCCTTTAGGAGCAAAGTGAGGATCAAAGTTACACTGAAATTGTTAAGTATTAACAATCACTTGATTGTCAATTCTTAATTCAAAATTAATTGTAATTCTTTGAAAAGAGCAAAGCCTCACCAGGAAACGAACAGAGTTTTCTATACTTTACCAGTACCTGTCAATGAAGCCAAGAACAAGATTCATATTCAGGTATTTCCAAAGTTCTGTCAGTTGACTCAAAGAAACTGCCCACTTTGATGTTCTTGGCCCTCCTGAAACCCCCTTCAGAGTGGCTGAAGCTCTACTAAACCCTGATTATCTAAACCCTGGGACTCACATGAAATGTAGGCACCTGCATATGCACTGTGTGAGCTGTATGAATTAAGCTGACCACTTCAGTGTGAGAACCTCGACAGATTAATCACTCTCCAGCCATAAACTGCTGCTCTGCAGTGGCATCTCTGGAGAAGCTGAGAAGCAGATGTCTAGACATGTCCTCTCCTCAATTTTCAGTTGCTTTATCTGCAGTGAGGTTCCTTTGTTGAACCAAGAGAGGAGATCTGCCCCACTCCTGCTTGATTTTTTAGCCCTTTTGTGATTATTCCAGGACTCTGAGCCATAACACTGTTAACACCCTATCTTTCACAAACACTGGAGACACTTTCAAAAACTAAAATGCACTGATAGGAAAAACAACCTTATCTAAAACGTTACCTTCACATAATACTTATAGACCTCAGCGGCTGCAGTCATCTCTACCACATTATACACTATTAACTTGCAATATGCTGCCAGAAGACGCCGCTTTTTGTGCAAGTCATCAAGTTTGCAAGTTTCATCCTTTCCCTCTTCTGTCAGATCTAGGGAAACAAAAGCATTGCAGCTTTGTTCTATTACTTTATTCAAGGTATCTCAGTTTAAATGACCAACTTTCACCTAAATAGCACAGACTCAGCTGTTCAGTAACAGATGTCAGTGCTCATTCCTGTGTATATCAGAAAACACAGGTTTATTCCCATTTCAAAGCTGCAGTTGATAACAGTGAAAACAGTCTTCTTCCACAGTCCCCTGCTCTGATCTTCAGAGGACTTTGGCATTTAGTCAGAATCTCCAAGTACACCACTGCTCACAGCTACAGAACTGAACCAGCAAGTAGAATAGAAGGCACCAAATGGAAGGGACCAGAAAAACTGCAACTACTTTTTTTTTTTCCTAGAATAAAACAGATGGTAGAAAAGTAGCACATAACATATCGGAAACCCGACACAGTTGTCACAGACTGCCAGCAAGGGTTCCAATGAAACTCTCAAAGTGCTTATCAACAAGAGTGAAAAGAAGAAAAGTCACTAAATAGCATTAAGAACATATTAGGTGTCTGGAACATGAGCTAATTACTAGCTGGATAACTCATGGGAAACAGATACTCTTAAGAGTATTCCAACAATGCTACAAAGGTGCTTGGGGAAAGTTTCTTGCAGCAGGAGAGCCAAGATACTCTTTCCTGCTGCACATGCAAGCTATCAGCTACCAAAAGACTTCAGTCTCTGCCCTATAATTTTGATGTGGACTGTTTCTGCTTCTAGAATGACTGTGGGCCTGGGAACAAACCTAAAGCAAATGGCTGATCAGAAGTATCTGAAAGTTATAGAGTTTAAAAAGTAATGAAACAGCTGCCAGCTATGCACACAAACAAGCACACACTGCATCATGAAATCACTTTTTCAGGAAGGAATTTGCAATGGGATGACAAGGATCTTTTGTGGGGAGAACTGAGAAACTGAAGGCATCACAGAAAAAAGGTTTGAAACAGATCTCAGGCCAAAGCAGGATCAATGTTATCAGTTTCAGATACATAACATAAACAACCTGAAACATAACCTGCTTCAGAAACTCCCACAACTAGGATACTACAGCCTACTTATACAATCTTTTCTACTGTATCTTTACTAATTCAGATTCTCATTCCAAACTGGTCTGCAATTCTGTGAAATCTGTCCCACAGCCCCAAAATCAAAATCCACTGGATCTTTACTCTGAAGGCTTAGAAGGGTCCATGCACTGACACACTGCAAAACTGCAAGGCCTTCCTCTAACACTATCATCTGGACCAAGGAAGTCAGTCCACCAAACATTTTTACTCACCCAGCCCTGCTTTACTTCAGCCCTTTTCATTGTACAGGTAAATTGGCATCTGTATTCTGTGGGTAATTCACAGTCCATAAAGAACAAAGAATTACAGTTTTTTTTGTTTGTAAAGAGACCCAACCAGAAAAAAAAACCAAAGCAACTCACAAAACAACAACAACAACAGCCCTTTTCCCTGATACATTCACTGCAGATGACAAATGATAGCAAAAATGGTAGATTGTTTCTCCAGTGATGAAGATGTCTAACCTTTTTTTTCCTCTTCTTCATCCATGAAAACGTATTTCTGGATAAATGAGAACAATTTTTCCTGAAGTGGTGTGTTAGGAAGATAACCTAGAAGTCCAACAGTTTCTTCATTATTTGAATCCAGGTGACTCAAAATCAGCAACCAATCACAGAGTATCATGAAGGCCTGTACCAAGCAAATAAAGCCAAAGAAGGATTTAGAGACCATGTTACTTTTTGTGCCAATTCCACTTTGCATTTCCATCAAACACAATCAAGTTTCCATCCCACTTCTTCCTGGCAGAATAAAGATTTCTCTTTGCCTCAGTCATGGTAATTTAGGCACCACCTAAAGATTTTCAAAGTTCCGTAGGCAAGAAGAAGAGCTGTATTATGTTGAAATACCCCTCTTTAAACACATGAACCACTGGACAATTTTTCCATTTCTTTAAGTAATATTCATAGCAAAACATTAATGAAGCAATGATAGCAACCAATACACTGATAGGTCTAATCAGAAAAGACAGTGATTTTCATTCAGATTAAGGCCTTGATTCTGCAGATGGACTCATGCAGACACAAATCTACACTTGACTAAAGCACTAACTTGTAGCATTTTAACTAACATAACTTTAGTTTTTATTTAAAATAAATAATTGAAGACTGGGGTTTTTATGTGTTATTTCTCAGCTAAGAGACAAAAATATAGCAAAAATTTAATAGAATGAAACATCAGTACAGAAAAAAAGGCAGACATTTAAAAGGAGATCTGAGCACAAATGCTCATTAAGTGATAGAAAAACACAAACCTTTTCTCTTACATCTTTTTCCTTATGGTAGAGGAAGCATGTGCAAATCTGACTGAAACGTCTCAGTTCCCTTCTTAGTGGAAAAAGAGTCTCCTAAAAACACATTTAGGAAAAATGAAAGGACCAATATGTTACAGACTATGATTCAACAGAGAACTACAGGACAAACAACGGTTGCATCTTTCTTCCACTCATATTATTCATTTAAGATAGCACAGCTGATGACATGATGAAAGAAGCTGGCATTTCACAGAACAGCTTACTAGCTATGAACAACTGCATCTGTCACAGTTGCTGAAGCCAGTGGAATTCAGCAAGTCACAAACTCTTTGTTTCTCCATCTGTAAGGAGGGCAGCCTGTATTCCCTTATTTACTTCATCTTATGTGTATAAAGCAGTGATAACAATGGAAGTAGAGTCATAAAAACCTCTGGTCCATACCACCTAATGTTCAATGTGCACTGCCTTCTGAAGTTGGTTTTCTCCCTTCCTCCCCTAATGACTACAAAGGGATTAGAGTTTAACTTTAGTTAAACTCAGAAGCTTAAGAACTCTTTGTTAAGATGAATCCAGCATGGGAGACTATTTGGTTTGCTCACAACCATACAAAAGACTTTCTGATCCTCCACCAGGTCCCAGCTGCACTGCACTGAGCTCTGAGCCATCAGTGTAAAAGAAAAGCCCTTACAAGAGAGCCAGATTTCATGCTATGCAGCTCTGCATTTATAAGAAAAGGAATCCATCCTAGGACATGCTGAGGAGAACCAGGTGAGGGGTAATACATTGCCTTAACACTGTTAGGGGAGGAGCAAAGGGGAAATAACAGAGCTTCTGTCCAGGAATTTTTTTTTTTTTTTTGCTCTTGGAACTTCTCTATCTACCAACATCCAGATTTGGCCCTGCAGAGTGGGCTGCCACATCTGCTTCCAATCAAAATCTGCCCCCATATGAAAGGCCAAATTAAAAATGTGCTGCCCCATTACCAAGTCGAGCTAACTGTGTCTGGAGTGAAAGGCAGAACACATTAGAGCAGTGAGAGATGTGGAAATCCATGCAGGAATGGAATGGGACGGGAATAGACAGTGAATCAGTGGCCAAATGGGTAACCTCCCAGCTAGCATTCCTCACACAAATGTCCATGTCAGCGCCCTGTCCTGTATGCACAGGAGCACCAGGGATAGGGGACAGAATGACAAAGCAGCACTCAGTGGAGTCAGAAATCGTCCTGAAGAGGAGCCCCACAGGGTACACATTCACACATGAAACAAAACATAAAAGAGTTTTCCTTTCTGGTGTCTTAAACTAGACTTTCCTCTGAAATACCTGCTAGAGCTTGGTACTTTATAAATTACGAAAGTAAATAGTCAACCAATGAGAAAATTACCACTTTCCTCAACCTTTCTGGTAGAAATATGTAGGTAAATCAAGAAAATAAAAAAGAAACAAAGCTACAGAATGTCCTGGTTTTTTCACTGAACATTCTTTGTTGCTTAAAGCAAGAAAACAACAAACTCATTGGCAGTGAGACAAGTTCCTTATCTCCATCAAGCCCTAGGAATTTGATGCACATGTTTTGCAGTAAAAATAGCAGTGAACCATTGTTGCTGCAGACTGAAAAAGCACGCACAGTTAAAAAAAAAAAAAAAAAAAAAAAAGAGGAGAAGATAAAGAGAAAATGCCACAATTCAATTTAGTTTTCTCAAGAAAACAGACAAACTGTCTTCTTATAAGCTTGCTTTTTCAAGAAATCCCAGAACAGGAAAATTAGCTTCAACTTCTATAAGCACAGCTTCAGGTTTCAAAATTACATCAGTGACCAACCTTGGGTGAATTTTCTGAAACTGCAGCTAGTTGCCACAGGAGAGAAAAATATGTGCTCTGGAGAGCTGGTAGGATAATCTGCAAATAAAAACACATGTCCTTTATTTACATGAAAGGCTCAGCAGCAAAAAGCTTAGGACTAAACAACGTATTCAAGCCTAACATTCTGCATGCTGCTTGCACGAGCACTTCTCAGCTGTATTTAGATCCTTAAAATAAATTTAACAGGTTTACATACAAGCAAGCATTGCACCCTGAGAAACTTCATTACTAAAGTGCTGCTTCTGCAGAACTTCTCTGACATCTTGATGAGTTCAAAGGAAAGCAACCCACATATCAAGAAGTGTCTTCCCAGAGGCTCACTTTAGCTTAGCTCCTTGGGATTTCTTTGAAGCCTTTGATGAAAGGCAGACTCCTCCAGAGTCCAGTTCAGAGCAGAAGCCAAACGTTGCTGCTCCAATGCTCCATCTAAAGGAGTCCACCTCTACCCACTACCTGCAGGATCTCTCTACTCAAACTTCACCCCTTGCCAAAGAAACCCCTAAGTTCTCTCCCGCAAACAGGGGCTGGTTACCATTCGTAACTGCTGAAAAATTTCACCTTGCAATCCTAGAATACACAACTCCATCTTTGCACAATGTTTGAGGTGAGACAACCAGATAAGCAAAAGGCTGCAGTTGAGACAACTGGTAATTATAAAACATTACAACAAGAGTTAACATGTAAGCAACAGAACCAAAGTTCTGGTTGCAATTCCAATTTCTAGTTGCATGCAATCTCAAAGGGGTTCCTCACAGTCCCAACAATTTTATATGTACTGAAACTGAGATTGTGCAATCATTGGAAGTACTGAACATGACAAAGGAACAATCCAGATGTCAGATGATTATCACAGTTCTGAAAAATCTCCAAAATTATTTAATATAAAGGTAGGAATTTACAGATTTCAGTAACATTATACCAAAGACAGTCTCAGTTTCCCGGATTGAGAATACAGTATCTTCCTGTCTCATAGGACATTGATATTTAAGATAATTTAATATTTTGTATTTCTTTCTGCTTTCATCAAGAAAAACATCTTTTAATGTTGAATATTAACTACTCACCAGAACAGGCAAACTGCTATGTTCCGTTTCAAACACCAGGAACCTTAAAGTCTTGTCATACAGATTCCACTTGGTGAGATCATGGGCACTGAAGGTGAAAAAGAAATAATAATGATACAGTAAGCAGGAAATGAAGACTTACCTGATCAAACAGGTTAGATGTATCCTATTTTTGCCTTCATATGATGTATAGCAATAACATTAACAACTAAATATTAATCATAAGGGGGAAAAAATAATTTTTCATCATCTAACACTGCAGCCTTTAGACCACAGCTTTACAGTTGGCATTCCTACCACGAAACTTCAGTGTTATGAGGAGAGGAAAAAGAAGCTTGAGTTCTGTATTTTTTGCTATACTTTATGCATACTCTTTAGATGGCCAAAAAGGTCTAAAGAACAATTTCTGCAGCCCACTCTAAAAGATTCTTTCTAATAGTCTTGACTATTCTCAACTCAACATTAGACTTCTCTTTGCAAAACCGGAGTAGCCCCAGCATGCTGGGCACATAAAACACACATTGAGAAGAAGGCCCAGTTCTCTAACCTCTGTACTTTCTTGCATGACAGTTTACCAATCTCTGGAGAAACAAGGTTTTGAGAAATCATCTTTTAAAAAAAGAAGATCAGATAAACTAAAAACAAAAAGCAGATTACACCTGATGCAAAGAATGACTGCATTCATTATACCTTCTTCAGACTGACCACCAGTATTGCCAGTAAGGCTGTGGAAAAACATCCAGCTAGGACAGAGGCATCACGGAGGGGATCTCTGTGTCTACTCTGACATCTCAATTCTGTAGCATACACTTCTCAGACACATTAGGGCTGACGCTCAGTAATGAGTTCAAAAATAATTCTATATCCAAGAGTACAGTTTATTAAGAAGAAACTAAACCTTGCAGCACCTCTCATAGAGATGATTTTCATTCTCTTGTGAAAAACCCCCTTAAAACCAACAAGCAATTCTCACTTTGCATGTGTAAGGCTGACACTTTAAATATATGGGAACATAAATTGTGTACATAAACATCTCACTTATGAAAAGCTGCTACTCTTCTCAACGTAGAGTGCATCCGGGAAATTTCTCCTGCATCCGTACAAAATCCTCCTTCCTAAATCATGAAAGTTTGGGAAAGAGAAAGGAATTAGCCAGTGTGGGCCAAGGCAACTACTGTGTTCTCTTCCAAACAACCCACAAGCTTGGGTCACTCTCCTCCGGCCCTCTTTTAACCTTTACCTTTAACCATTCTACTCATGTCTTGCTCTACAGTCAAAAGAAAACAATATAACTGCACAGAAATTTTGTATAAGGGACAATCCCTGTCATTAATAAACCAATGGCAGCCTCCCTAAACTGCAGTATTGCTAACACAGAGTAAAAAGTAGCAATTAGTCTAACATGGTCCCTCACACAGTTGTTAAGGATCTCTGGAAAGCTAAGTGTTCACATGGTGCTGACCTTCCTTGCTTCCAGCTGCCAGATCACATTCAAAGATAGCTAAAAATATATTAAATACTTTCCCATAGATGCAATTGCTGTAGTTTCCACAAGTATACTATGTGATTCTGGGGGACGAAATATATGACCAGGAATTAGAAGGGAGGAGTTCCAGGAGAAAAATCTCTTTATTTAGATATAGATCACACTACGGAGGAGTTGAAGAATCCCTGGTCTTGCACTTATCTTGTTTCTTATAAGTACACATTCTCCCACGTTGACATAGATCTCTATTTAAGACCAATAAAATTAATCCAATCTGAGGTTAGGGGATTTTTTGGCTTGACACATTTTGCAATATCCCCGTGTCCAATAAAAACCTGCAGTGTTAACTCTCATACCATGGCATGACACCTGTTCATGACGGCACAGTTGATCAGATCAGCTGCAGGCTTCTGTTGTTCAGCTCAGCCAGCAAGCTATTCATATCCCCACCGGCTGTTTCTGCTTTTTAGACCTAATGAAAAGCTTTGAGGGAGACTACAGTCCTCTTTCAAGGGGAAAGTCATTATTTCAAAGACCCTCAAAGCTGTACAATCTGCATTACAGACTGCTGTTTGCTGGGTTTTTTTTCCCTGCATCCAAAGTGACAGCACAAAGGGCATCCTGTGTACAGTCAGAGACGGAGAACTACCAAACTGTACCTTTTTGGGAAGAGCCTAATCACCTGTAGATTGACAGCACTCACTAGCTGATTTTGCACAGTAGTGTCTTTGGCACAGTACTGGAGTAACTACAGAGCAACTACAGACCTTAGGTCCAGAATATCTGGTGTAGCAATTTTGCTCCTCACAAGCACACATTCTCCCACTCTGGCACAGATCAACAAAATAATTCCAGTCTGAGATCAGGGGACCTTTTGGCTTGACACATTTTACAACATCAGAGTCCAATAAAAGCCTGGCAGAAGACATACAATGTCCTGTTGGTGGTGTGGACTACCTTGTTTATTATTTTCCCAACTCTATTCCTGCCAAAATATACTGCCAAAATATATCTGCTTCATTAAAATGTGAAGAACCATTCTTTTCAGAGGTGCAAATCCATCTTTTAGAGTTCTGCCTCCTTCAAGCAGAACCAGCAAGCAAAGAATAGTTCCATATCCCCCTTAATTTTCTTTGTCTTCCTTTTTTTTCCTAGGGAAACAGTCTGCTTACCCCTCAATGAGTCACACTCACCTTTTGCCAGAAGTAATCTAGTAGCTGGTTAAGCTGTTTCATCAACTCATCTATCATTTGAGTTCGAGCACAGTCCACCTGGCTATAGATGGCAACTTCTTCACGGCAGAGGACATAGTAAGTCCTGGAGGAAGCCTCGAGGACAGACATGTCGGAGTGTTTGGCCACAATGTCTTTTATCTCTCTCAGCAAAGCATCCAAATGCTGCAGGTAATAAAAGGGGTATTATAGCTAAATTGTATAAAAATCCTCTTATGCTTTAAATCATTTCACTAGGCCCATATATCCCTGTGGGTCATATAAACAAGATGAAGCAAATGCCAGTCTAAGGAGAAGAGGGGCAGGATTAGAGGACACAACTTTTTTTTTTTCTGTGTTTATAGCTCTCTTTCATCACTATGTCTCTGGATCTTCCTAAAGAATGAAGCAACTCCTTTAAGTTCTACTTTAGCAATACATGTCCTGTACTACATAGGGAATAAAAGATGCCTTTCCAAAGGACAGGTCTGTCTTCAAACAATGGAAGTTGTCTCCTTCAGCAATGGAGAATGGAGAATGTTTTGGATCATGTCAGCGACTGGGTATTCAGTCTTAGTTGGAGGAGGTAGGTAACTTGTGCCATTCTGCTGACTCGCTCTCTTCCAGTTCAAGTTTTGGGCTGAAATTAACCTCAGAAAGTTTGCCTAACACCACCTCCCTGTAAACATCCCTGCTTAAGAATACGTTAAGCTATTTCAAGGATTTCATCTATCCGTTTCTGACTGCCCCCTTCCCACCAGCAGATATACTATCTCCATTCTTATCTTTCATTTACTGTCATTCCCCAGCAGCTGGGAGTCATCCTTCACAGAGAATGAAACCTATGCTGTAGAAAACTCCTGGAAGACACCAACTTAAGACACATAGCACAACCCACCTTCCCTCCAGCCAGGAATGAAAAAACCCTGGGCTGGGTCTACCACACAAAAGCACAAATCGTTGCCCACCAAGGCCAGACACAGCACATCAGAACTGACAAGCACTAAGGCTTTTCTTTGCAGCTCCAAATCAAAAAGTAAAGCCTGAAAAAGACCACTTTCCTTAAGGGATGAGACCATCTCATTGTATTTCAACAATTTTCTGCTTGTTCCAAATCCCATTAAACTCCCTAGATTGTCACATAAACTTAGTATATTCCACATGAACCGATTACCCCAATTCCAAATTCACCTTCTCTAGATGTCCTGTACTGTAAATATCTAAATTGTAATACTGAGGAATCTGCAGAAGATTTGCCACTTTTTGTGCATCTGTTGAATACTGTGGAGAAAAAAACAAGATATGAGTACACTGAAGGAATTTTAATGAAATATTTAACATGCATTCACAGAGCAGCTGTTAATTACCTTTGCCAAGAGCTGAGGAAGCACCATAATAAAGTGTTCAGTAATTCTGGTACAATCTTCCAATTGGATTTTCTTCTCTTTCACTGACAAAATCTGCAGATAAAGCATTTAGTTTCAATTATAAAATCTCTGGGATTTGAGTGGAATCTTACACGTAACCAAAGCTTAACTCATATTGCATTGTCTCAAGCATACCAAGCTAAGATAGAAACACTTTTCCATGAAGAAAATTAGATGCTTTTTTTGTTGTTGTTGTTAACCTTAAATTAGATGCAAATTGCTGACCAGCCATATGTCCTGGATAAAATGCTAATCATTTGTCAATAACATTCTTCAAGCGACTCTCCTCTAATGCTCATCTCCTTCAACATCCACTTCTAATAAGATCTAGAGGTGAAAGGACACTGCAATATTTCAGAAAAGTAAGCTATTTTATTTCCTAAGATACTTCTGCAACTAGGAACAAGCTGTCTGGCAAAGTACATAAGGCAAAGATAATGTAATGACAGGACAATAAATAAGACTAAGATGAACTGACTTTTTTGGCTGCACCTCTGCCCACAGGAGGATGACCTTCAGCTGCTTCTCTGACTGTTGCGAGGATGATTTCGATGAGAGCATTTGCCTGGTCATCGCTCAGTGCTGGAAGTAAATCAGCCTCAGCATCACACAAAAGAGAAGTGAAGATGTAGCAACAACTGATGTAAAGCCAAGTCATTTACCTGAGGAACTATGGAAGGACACTAAAGAACAGGAGATGCAGTGTTGCTAAAAAAACAGCTAGACAGTGTTTGACTTCATTTGAAGGAAGTTATTTTCTACATTTACGGAGTACCATTAATCCCTTAATGGATAAACTTTTTGGGGCAGTTGGGCTTGCAAAAACACAGGCAGTTTTAATGAGGTCTCCTACTGACTAGTGTCTCATTTAGGACAAATCTTCTTTGAGTACCAAAATGCTCTAACTCACTGGGTCTACAAACTGATTTTAATCACACAACCAACTCCAGTTCTACTACAACAACTATTCATAATGATTTGGGTTGGAAGGGACTTTAAAGATTTATTTAAGTTCACTTCAAAATAATTCTTCAAAAAAAACCCCTCTAGTGTTAGATGGCAGTGAACTCAATACATGATTCATTTTATTTTGAGGTAGGAATAAAATCGTAACAATAACTGCATTTCAATTTACTAATACTTTTAGATTCTAAAGTTTTGGACAAACAAAGGGAACACTACAGAATCATTATGGCTTAATTACGCAAGTATTTACTGCACAGGTTCTAAACTAACATTACATAAATACAGAATACTGACTAAAGCAAATATGTTGATATAAATATTACACAAGCAGGGCATTGAGTTGCTTTTGCTTTGTGACATGGAGGGACCACAGTTTGGGACCAAATGGTACTGCAACATGAAATGATGCTAAACTAGCTAAGTCAAGGTTCAAAAAATAGCATGGGGAGATTCATTCAGACAAAACTAAATTCTTCGCTTACCCACCTTCTCCAACTTCCTCAGTATTTTTTAACAGAAGAGTGGTCATGCACTCCCAGTCCTTCAGGAATTTGCCTGCCCAGTCCCACAAGCTGTCTACCAGGTATGCAACATGTTTGTGTAGCTAGGGATTAAAAACACAAGCTTATAGAAGCCAACACATCACTAAAAGAAATACAGCTTCATATGTTCCTCTCCCTTTGTCCAATGACAAAGCTCTGTCATTCACACATATATTCACATGCAGTATTCCAAGATATTTATTTCAAGGCCAATCAACATTTAAACACTATGCCTACAATCTAATACAAAGCCAGAAAGTGGGGTGAAAAAACAAGAAAAGCTGGCAAAAAATATTTAATTTTCTCTTTTTTAATACAAATTTAAATTTAAACTAAATAATCTCTGAAACTAGCTTCTGTATTGCTTTACATTGTTGATCATAACTGCCAAAAATCCAGTCACAGGACTAGAAACAAGTCATCTATCCAATTCTTTGCAGAAAGATTCAAAACTGCTGTGCCTGAGACACTTTGGCCAGATAAAGGTCTGCACCACTGCAAAACCTAAACCGTGAACTGTTTATCAGCACTTAAGCTGATAAAACTCTCAATAAAACTACAGGTTTTGGTGAGCATGGAGCCATGGTACAGCAATCCATATCTGCCTCCACAAAGACATGGACACGTACCAAAAACCCCTTACTTGGTGGTATTAGTTTTTCAGGTTGTTTCCAGAAACTGCATCAGTACTGATTCTCTCCACTAGCACACTTGTAAATTAGTTTTAATACAACAGAACAGAAATGGCTTCATTAAAAACTTAACCTAGAGAGTAAAAACACTTCAAACACCATACATTTCTGACCTCACCAACACAAAGTGCTTTCAAAAGCAAGAAGATAACTGATTTAACATGCAACACTGGATTTAAAAGGCTTACTGCAGGGGCTGTTCTCACCTCGCTCTCCAGGAAAAAGTGTATTAATCTTTTCAATTGATCAGTGCTGGCCCCAGACCTTCCTCCTCCTTTGGGCTGAACTTCTTTATCTCCCTCATGACTAAGCAGCCTGCCAAAAGAAAAGCAAGTCAGTCCAGTTCTGCCACATTCTCCTTACACTCATTTACCAATGTAACACGAATTCTGTCAAGATCACAAGGATTCTATTTCTCTTAAGTGTCTACATATTTACCCCAAATCTCATTAGACTTTTTTATAAGACGAAAGAAAAAAAGCTTGTTTTCCATTAGGAAAATATGCCATCCCTGTGGATGCAGAGACTATTTTTGGCAGTTTCACAGGTACCCTGCCACCTTTCTGGATGATGGATGCAGATTCCACAGAACTGATCATACAGTGAGGTAGGCATTTGCTCATGCTTGAAAAGAGGCTTGCCCTTGGCCAGATTTAAACCTTAACAACACAGGAGAGATATTACTACGGAGCCACTATTCAGATCACAATGCATCTTGGAACTGTAGCTTCCTAAGGAAAGCACAGTATCTTGTAATTAGAAAAGGCAATTAATGCCACAAATACAGTGGAAAATCTGCTCTTCCTCTCCCATCTGAACTACGAAGCACAGTATGACACTTCCATTTCCCCCTTTATTCAAAATGACTTTGACTACTATCCACAAAAAGTGGTAATCCCAAGATAAATTCAGGAAGGCCATCCCTGCAGATTAATGTAAGGCCCAAACAACTTGGATTTAAGAGCTGGACCACACTACTAAATGTTACCAAAAGCTTGTGCTCTCAGAAAGAGCTTCTGCTGGTATAATTTATGCCAGCTAAGTAACCTAAGTTAAATTATGCAGACATGGAGGAGATTTTGTGCAAACCAAGAAGAAGGGGAAGCAGGAGTGGAAAGCATAAGCATTTATACTAAAACTTAGCAGTACAACCAGGGAAAGAAGGGCTCCACTAACATCTCTTAACACACCAAAATGCACATTCTATACTGGCAAAAGTGCTGGAGAGAAGCACTGGGGAAACAAGAACAAGGATGAGATTTACAGGGTCAAGGTGTCCACAGGGCACTGGCAAGCGGGGTAGAAAAAGTGAAGTTATGAGGGCAATCACTTTGGTAGCAAAATGCAGCAGAGCTCTGAGAAGAGAATCGTCAAATTTATGAGAGCATATTAGGACCAACACAAAAGACTAAGTCTAGCAGATGTAACAGTAGACTCATCAAAACAGAAGTTTCCCTTCATTTAGACAGGAACAGCCAACTAGGAGGAGATTCTGTATGTGTGGAAACACGATTATTATTTCTGAATGTTCCTCCACAAAATCCTTGCCTAAATATTTTTATTTTCATTCCTTTTTGTAAGTCGAGATTATTTCTCTCAGCTGCAGAGACAGAATATTTGTCTCTTCCCTTTTTAGCCTGCCAACTCCATTCAACTTCATGCAACCATTGTTATAAGAAGCCCATTTTACAAGAGTTACTCCTGGGGAAGATAAACCCTGTATTTCATTAACCTGACAGGAAACTGGGAGGGCTTTTTAATCTGCTGCATCTCTCATTATTTAAAGTCTTTACAATGTTTAAGGCAACTTCCAAAGGCAGAAGACGAGGCCATTTTTGTGATTAATCACCAAACTATGAAAATCCAGCAGATGTCAGGTGACAGATTAGATTGTAAGAAGCAAATCAATAGGAAAAGAAAGTAGAGAGAAAGAGGGCATGGTCTCAACATAGCATGGCACTTGTGGATCAATTAATTTCACATTCCCTATGTTAGTCTTGCAACTTTTCTCACATCTATTGTTTCAGGGCTGTGCAGGAAAACATACAATTACCCCCAGACAGCATTTCTCTTCTGATTCATCAGAAGAAAGCTGGTACACTCTTTCAGCAGAAAAATTAATGCTTAATGTCCCCCTTAAATAAATCCACCTTCATTCCAAAACAAACAAGAATATCAAGAAGTAGGCAGGCAGAGATACCTTTTATAAAGGAATTCCCCAGCTGCTACTGCAAGTGGACGGTGAGTGGTATAAACAAACTGGTATAACATTTCACAGTCTTCAGCTGATAACACATCCTCACAGTTCCTAGGCAAAAATAACAACGGAAGTTATAGCCCAGGTTTATCTGCAAAGAATAGTATGAATGCTATGTCCAGCTTTTACTAGACTTGATTCTCCATAACTGTATAACTTGTTTATACAGCTATGTGCAAATTTTTGTAGGGCATTTCTAAAAATGCTCTCAAACAAAACTGGCAGTGTTCTTTTACTCACTATGTAGAGAAACAGAGGACTGTGTAAACCATGACAAATCAAGCCCACTGCATAGACACGAACATTAATTTAAAGTATAATTATGGTTGATTAGTGATCACGGTAAAAAGAGCAACAGTAATAAAACAGGAAAATCATGCCTTTATTTTATGCTTAGATGTTCACCATAGAAAATAATAAACAATAAGAAACCTTCATTCGGTAGTACAAATTATTTTTAAGATATTTATTCCAGTATTTTTAAACCTATATTCTATTACACTAGAGTCCCATGTAAAAAGAAATCAAAACACATTCTTGATGGCACTCTTATTGCTGTGACCTCTCTGCAAAAACACATTCAAGGTCATGACTTTTTTCTTGAGAACACCACATGCCAACTAGTAAACCTAGGACACTCTCTGAGAGGTAGAAATGGTATTCATATCAAATATTTACAAAAAAGAAACTGAAGCATCAAGGTTGAATAACCCAATGAAGAGATACCAGAGCAGTGAAGTCCAAAGATAGGATTACAGTTTCCAAATACCTGCTTCTTAGTGCCACAAAATGTCACTGGGCTAGGCTACTTCAGAAAATGAAAGAGTAACATATGAGATCCTTACTACACCTAGGTGAGAGGGAAGGGTTTTTATTGATTGCTGTATTCAATTCTCAAGCAGTAACATTTTAAAACCATCTACAGCTGTGGTCCAACACCCTCTCTACAATAGAGGATTCAGGCTATTCTCTTGCTAAGAGCGACGTCTAAAAATAATCAGCAGTCCTTCCTATGCCTGCCCATTTGTCTCCAACCCATTGAATCCTTTAGCATCCTCACAAGTCACAAAGCCTCAAAAACATCCTCCAGCCTGACTGAAAAAGAAGTGAGCCCACATTGGGTGAGAGTATCACTGAAGCATCCATTAAAAAGGTCTTTAAATGAAAGTGCTAATGGTATGTCTCCAAAAGTCTCACAGGATAATGTGAAATAAAAGCTGCCTTACACACTTAAGGCAGGTTTTGGTGGACTCTTTAAACATGCAATTACCTTGAGCATATATTTGCAGTAATAGAACATACAGGAAGTGTAAAGGAATACATATCAAGAAATCTGCATAAAGGAAAATAATTATGTCACTCATTTAACTATCTACAGAATTGGGAAAGTAGAGTAAAAATGTGTTTATTGGTTAAACAGTAAAAAATGGAAGAAGTAAAATGGTTTTACGGTGCATTAGAGCATATGAATAAGCAATGGTGCGTCCTGTGAAGCCATGAATGATCAAATTTATTAAACTTATGCAAGTTTAACAAGCGAGAGCAAAACAAAGAATGACAACAAAGAGCAGTTACAGGAATAAAAAGACATGATCTAATAAGTATTAAAAGGCTATGGGGAATTGACTGTAAAAAACTAGCAGTCTGACAATGTTTCTTTCATTCTTTTAAAGCACTAGTTTCCCATGAAGATGTCTTTGTCATTTTTTCTCTCTATATATTTTTTTCAAAACCAATGGACACCTTGGAATATAAGAGATTTCACAAACATACAGTGACCTAGACTGAACCAATACAGAATCACAGAGCACTAAGGATGGTCAGCACCTCTGCAGATGATCTGGTCCAACCACTGCTCACAAGAGGATCAGTTACAGGAGGTTGATGTGTCCAATCTCTGCAATCAAAGACTCCACAACATCTCTGGCAACATGTTCCAGTACTGGATCACTCCCATAGTGAAAAACCTCCTTCTTATGCTTGAATAGAATTTTCTGTAAGAACGTGCCAGTCAAGTGCACACATTTTTTTATATTTAATTTTTTTCTTCTTTATATTTCAGGTTTTCTCTGTTTAGCACATTGATAGAAATAATGAATGCAATACTTGAATGTTTCTATTTTAAAAGAGTTCCTTGACTAAATTGTTCAGATAGCTTGAAGAGCTCAGCAACACCTATCTCTCTGGATAGAAATTAAGGACTCTTCTTTTCCAGTACTAATGAAACTGCTTTTCCATAGGTATTTTCTATCCTTAGGAAAGAACCTGGAGATGCTGGTGGACACCAAACTGAACAGAAGCCACCAATGTTCCCTTGCTGAAAAGAAGGGGAATGGTATCCCAATCTGCATTAAGTGCTACCAGCAGGTTTGGGGAGGTGATCTTTCTGCTCTACACAGCACTGGTGAAGCCACACGTGGAGCACTGGGTCCAGGGCTGGGCTCCCCAGTACAAGAGATATACTGGGGAGTGACCAAGAAAAGGTCACAAATATGATCTAGGGATCATCTCTCCTAGGACTGGAGCATCTCCCCTTTGAGGAAAGGTTGAGGGAGCTGGGACTGTTCAGCCTGGAGGAAAGAAGGTTCAGGGGGATCTAAGTAATGTGTCTAAGTACTTGGTGGTGGGATTCTGCTCCTGGTGCTCAGGACCAGAAGCAACAAGCACAAACTGAAACACAGGAGGCTCCTTCTGAACATCAGGAAACATGTTTTTACTGTGAGGGTGACAGAGCACTGCACTGGTTGCCAAGGGAAGCTATGGAGTCTCCATTGCTGGAGATACTCAAAAGCCATATGGATGCAGTCCTGGGCAATGCACTTGAGTAGGGGGTTGGACCAGACAACTCTTCTAACTTCAGCCATTCTGTGATTTCCAAAATCCCAACCTCCTCATTTTTAACTTTGTCTTCTAAGAGGTTGGGAATTTACTTGTTACATTAATCTAGTGCAGAGTTATTTCCTCCCTCCTCGAGACATGAGAAGGTGACAAGCTGCTCCAGCTGCCAATGAAGCACCCCCAAACAGCAGAGAACCAAAGGAAGGGAGAAGAATCCATTTTCTTCACAGCACAAGCTAACAGACACTCCTGACACCAAATGAGCGCCTGATCTTTTGTTTTTTCCTTTCTTCAGTGGAAGGGAATACCTGCGTGTACTACTACTACTATTACTGTTCAACCACTGCTCTCTGAGCAACGATGAGGTTTACGCTCATAGCTCCCACTGAAATGGGTGCTCAGGTGTTTTACTCTCCTCTGCAAGCAGCAGAACTTGACTACACCTGCCACCACCAGCACTAATACTGCCACACTAAAAGGGTGCCTTGCTTTTTTACATCCATAAGGCAATCATCAACCACACAAATACTTCAAATACAGCAGTAATACAGCTGCAAATTTACAGCCCTCAGAATGCCAAGCAACAGATAAAGGTTATGCCAAAAGTGCCTGCCAGTGTTTAGGTGCCTAAAAATAAACAGGCATGCCCTTCCACATACCAATTTCATGACATAGCATTTTCTCTGCACTTCAGTGTGAACATGTTACAAATAAGAAACTGGGACATTCTAGAGGGAGATCACAGACCCATTTTGTACTGCATATAGCACCAGTTGAAAGAATTCATATCTTGTTTTTCATTTTGTTGCATGCAAGAGATATGACTGCTGGAGTTGTTAGACTTGTATGTTGCTCATACAAAGGATAACTATCAAAATCACAAGAGTAAAATAAAAATATACCTGACACACTTTACAGAGTTTTACGCTAGTCTTTGTTTTTAGTGGTTGTGCAGGGTAAGATCTGGTACACATTATGGTGATGACAACCCAAGGTATAGCATCTCAATCAAAAAAGAATCTGTTCTCTTTGCATTTAAAATTAACTCAAGTTTAACAGATGCATCTTAAGAGCAGTATTTGTGCACAGAGCACTATCAACAAAAAAAAAACTATGTTGAAATTATTCTAATGTCTGCAATAAAAATTTTAAGTATAAAAATCATGTACTACTAAACTGTTCTGTAGTCTCACTCTCGCTTCTCAGCTCTCATTGCAGGTATTTCAAGACACATTTGGTGATGAGCAAAATGACAACATGGTTGCCACTAAAACGTAACAGTAGTCCTTTCCCATACACTGTAATTATACTGTGGCAGACTGATATTTTGTGTTTAAAACTCAGTTTAATTTCTAGTTACCTTTAACTAAAGTAAATCAGAGTAATTTTCCCATGGGCTATTTGCATATTCAAGATAATTGTAGATTTGTGCCCCTACCCACACCACCTGTAACCTTTCCCCGTGCATCTACTGCAGTTACCTAATTACTTTTGCTCCCCTTTTCCAAAATCCCTCTATGCTTTTAGGTAGTTAAGTGCACAAAAATTAACAGAATTGTCTCACAGTAGGCACACTAAACTAATTTGCCTCCTAAAAGACAATGTTTTTTTTACCTTGGTCTCTCACTGTCACTCATGTTTTCTCCCTCTTTATTTCCTTCCTAGTTCTGTAATTCCTAATTCCCTGTCAGATCCTTTGCAACATTAATGCTAAAAATTATGCATAATTCAGTGCCATTAATAATTTCTATTATGCTAAACCTCATAGGTTCATTTCCTTTTCAGGACCACATCATGCTGTGTAAAAACAGAAATCTACTAGCCCAACGACTGGCATTCAATTGAGACAACATGCAACAAACAAGAAGGAAAAAAAATCTCAGCTCACAGAGATACGTAAGAAGAAAACAAATATATGGATTAGGAAAAAACTAAGTATATGCATAGCAAGAGAGTTCTGAATCAGCATTGGGACTTTTTTTAATAATGTAATACATATAAGCAAATTGAAAAGATCAGTGTTTTCACTGCCCCTCTAGCTATCAAGAGAGAGAAAATGCAAAGGCACAGCAGCTTTATGTATAGTACAGAGTAGACAGTGTATATTCCACAGGACTGGAATGCAGTGATGGTTGAGAGATGCTCAAACCTGTTACTAACATACATGGAGCACAGCTGTCCTGCCACTGTAAAACACCACAAAAATTGTCAATTAGCAACAAGGTCCTGCTGTTATATTCACCCAAAAGACTACTACAGAAGTCAGTCAAAGAAAGTTACTGACATTATATAATTTTCCCAAGAAAAATTACACAACAGAGTAATTGGAAGAAAAAAAAGCTATTCCTGGCCTTGTTTCTTGATGACTCATGTCATGACATAACAAAATACTTATTCCAAGATTAGGGACATATTCTGAAGGTCAGTACCTCAGCAGTGAAGACTTTTTTTTTTTTTAATTAATGATTCCAAATCAAATATAGGGAATTCAGACAGAGATTCTTTAAATATAGAAACTTGATCTGAAAGGTCTCTCGTATCTCACTAAAAATGCAAGTTGGGCCACTTGAATTCAGTTGCCAAATCTGCAGAGGACAAAAATTAGTCATTCAAAGAGAAGCCAAGACAGCATGACAAAAGTGGCAAAAATTTTATTACATCAATCATTCCATTTATACAAGCTGTCATTTATTACTCTATTATCCTCTTTAAGGCAGGGGAGTTGCTGTCTCCAACTCCATTTCATGCTTTACTGCATGTGTCAAGCAGCACTATTGCTCAATACCAGACTCGGGTTTTGAGCTATGAGATACACCTATTTGAGACACATCAGCCCTGCAGGTCTTTGCTTCTGCAGTGCCAGCAGCAAGTCCTTTCTGTCACTATTGTAGGTACTAAGGCATCAGCTTTTCCCCTGCTAGAAGAGGATCTCAATGCAGGCTCTTATTAAGAAGCCTGCACATGTGACTGGCTATATTGTCTGCATTCTCTTCTCAGAGAGTTATAGACTGGTCAGCACTACTCTTATCAAAGAGAAGAGCTATTGTTGAATTTGCTTATTGAGTCCCCGACTCACACTTTCACCACTCCAATAGTTAAGCCAAATCAGCAAGGCTCAGAACAACCTGGGGGGGACAGTGGAAGAAAGCAGGATGGCTATGCAACAGATGAGCAAAAAGAAAGAGAAGTATGTATTTGCTAGGTCTTTACATAGCTTAATTAAAAACAATTTTGTAAGGTATTAATTTTACTTATGAAAATTGCATCTTATGATGGAAAAATATCATTCAGAAAACTTCAGAAGGCATTTATTCACACTGGAAACCTTATTTAAGCAAAATTCAGAAAAATTGCTTCAGGGAAAAAGAAACATTGATCAAACTTTTATAGCTGCAGCTTGCATTAATGAGAACATGATCCCTTATAATAAAGCCAGAGATGATAAACAGCTGCAGTGCCAATATAGCTCTTGTTAATTCAGATACGGAACAACTGCAGCCATAACCGGTGTATGGAATCTTTGTACTTCAACAATGGTGAGCTGCTCCTCCTAGCACAAGGGACATGCTACCCATGGCCACAGCATTGTGCTTTGTTCCAACAGCCAGGCACCATGGGGAACCAAGGGATGTAGAAATGGACATTGTGAACACAGGAACAATATAACCCTGGCTGCTACTAGTGAGGCCCAAACAATGGCACTACCTTCAGAAGAGGGTGTGCAGTGTCCACAGCATCGTATGCTGTTCTGATGTGCCTATTGAAGGAGGCCTGGAAAAATGCATTCAAACCAGTGGAATGTGAAGTGAGACAAGAGACTATAAAGCAGCACCTCAATATACAACATACATGAAATTTAATGCGAATATCTACAGCACCATTTTAGACCACTAAGGTCTACATGCTCCTCTAACAATGACTAATACTTCTGGCTTAAATAGAGAAGCAAATCCCATAAAGCTATTGGATAATGTGTCATGCTGTACATGGAAAAAAGCATCTGCATCACCTAAATTCAACTTACACTCTCAGACAGAGGAGACACTGAGTCCTGACATCTCAACTGTATGATTAATGGAATGCGGCAAAGTTCTTACTACCATTTTGCTTTGAAAAAGAGGGACAGAAAACTTACTCTACACATATTTTGCAAACATAGACATTTCTAAAATAAACATGCTGCTCAAGGATGAGAGAATAAGATTTATATACTTCTGTAATGCTAATAAGTCTAATTGTTCCCCACACTTCCCACTTGCCATTACCCTATCAAATCTATGGCTGGCAGGTAAACTTCCCAAGAAAACAACTCTTCCCTTAGCTTTCCACCTCAGCAAAATCACACACTTGCTCATCTCCTGTCAGTCAGTCTGCTATGGGCTCAAAGGCCACCAGATTCTCTGCCCTGGAGCCAAGACTCTGAAAGTCCAAATTCTAGCAACAGCCTCAAAGCTCAAGGCTTTCTGCAGCAGGCACAGAGACAGGGAAGATGGCAGAGTTCTCCAAGCTCCTGGTCAAGGCCTGGCAATCCTGGGACAGAAGATGGGGTGGGGACCCCATCTTCAGTGGGAACTTTCCCCAAGACAGTCAAACGCTCTTTTTGAGAAAAGTCAAAATTAAAAAAGGTGGAATTTCCTTTCAGAGGGAAATGTAAGATATGAAAAGGTATTTTTCAGATTGAATCTCAGCACAAGGCATTCTTAACACTGGCATTTCCCACAGAAAGAGAATGTCATGTCTGGAGTAGCTTTATCTGTAATTCATATCCTGCCAGAAGCAACTGTTTCCCAGCAAGTAACTGATTACAGGAAGATTCATCAGGTTTGTACCTGGATCTTGTTGCCATTAAAACAATACAGTAAATTAAAAAAGAAATTATTTACTGTGACATAAGCATCAAGAGTTTCATGGCTTGAACTGCTACTTCATGGTCCTTGTCCAGAGGCATGGACACAATTCGATCCTAATGGATGTAAAATGACAATAAAAAGATGTAACATGGTTTGTTCTCAATAAACATGTATTTTTGTTACAGCTAGATCATCTACACTAGTACAGCAGAGATTTATTTCAGCAGCTATTTCCTAAGAGACATAAGGCAACTTGATTCCTACCAAGTAGTTCCCCAGCCCCTGAAAATTAACAGCATGTTAGTTTTTTAACTGAATTAATCATGCAGTAATATGATATATTTTATACATGTAATGTATGCATTCCCAAGAAATTAACTACACACTACAAATTAAAAGTGACTGACAACTTGTTTCTAAGATGTTACTAGTGGCACTTCAGTATGTTAAATGAAGGTAAGCCTCAAATTACAAGCGTTATCTAATCAGTTTTTCCCATTAACAGTAAAGTGCCTGCACCTACACATTACAGAAGTCAGTGCCTTGCTAAAAAGACAGAGTTTAAGTCATAAAGATACCTCATGGTATAGCAGCAATATTGTTGACCTCCAGAATTCACAATATTGTAACTTAGTACACATGCAAACAGCTCAGAAAACTGGGAAAATTCCCACCCCATGAAACCAGGAACTTGCACATGTCAGTATGTGCAATATTTAATATTTAATATAATAATTAATTATTTAATTCTATATATCTTCAAGATATATTACATCTTTAGACCTGCTTGATTTGGGACTAACAGTTCCCCCATTTAACATATGGTTTCTAAATTTCTACATTCATTTTCCTTTGCACCTTCCTTTTCCTCACAATCCAGTTGGAAGGTGTCTAAATCCACAAATCCTGAGTTTGAATACTCAAGGGTAAGAGAGGGAGCATGTGTAACTCCTGTTTGCAGGAAATGGATTGATGGTTATAGGATGACACTACTCATCACTGAGAAAGCATGTTTTAAACTTTGAATCTGGCATTCTGTGTGTAGCTGTTTGTATTTTGTTTAGAGGGGAAGGAGTTGTTTTTGGGTGGGGGTTTTTTGACTGGGCGATGGAGTTTGCAATAATCCATTTATACTGCGTCCTCCACACAGGGAGATCACAGTACAAACAGCCTGGAGCTATTTCATCAGTCTTTATTAAATACCAATCCTGCATTTGGTTACACAGCTTACAGCAGACAGAAAGATAAGGGACTACCACATAATCATTTGAACAGGGGTCAATCTTAGACAGCCGAGTTTAATTCTGAATAATTTATTACTAAGATACCAAAATTAATCTATTTCATGTTCTTTGAGGATATGTGATAGGCATTTTTCACTATTTGCAACTGCGTGACACACAGGTAAGCCCTTTGCACCTTTTGCAAAAAGACCATGGATTGCCACCACATGGAGGCATTGATGTGTCCTGACATTGAATCATGTCCTGATTCACAGGGACTGAGATATCAACCGCAACATCCTGAGATTTCCTATTCAAATACTGAGAATGTGCAACCCTGCTAGGGCAAGAGCAGATGACAAAATTCTTAGCAAGGCCAGGGTTAAAAAAAGTAAAGGGCTTACTTCTTAAATGAGTCGTGATATTGGAATATGATAAAGGCAGAGTACAGGGTCAGTGAAGCCACAAAACAAGCTCTCAAAACTACAGCGTATCACCTGATTTGTTCAGAAAGGAGATAAGGGATCCTTCTTCAAGATTCATACTGACATGGCTGATCAAGAGTGAGCTACTCCCACATCAGTGTGATACATGGACAGCCAGTTCACTATCTACAAGGTTAACCCATTATCAGAGGCAGCAAAAACAGGCTCTTTAGCATAGGAAATCCTTTGTCATCTGCCAAAGATCCTGTAAAAAAACCTGGGCCAATATAGATAAATGGTGGAGATAACTGACTACAGTGCACTAACACCACTTTGTGTGACCTAAAGCTAAATGGAAAAGTTCACAGAAACAGAGGGAAACATCCCTGCAGAACTCCTTCATCTATTCAGGCAACAAGGCTGTTTCTGCAGGAGTCCTCTCAGTTAAGAGAGTGGGGAGATCAGCTCTGATCAAAACATCGGGCCCCGTGTAGATACCCAACCTAGACTTAAAAAAAACAGCAAACAGTAATATATTCACCTTGAATCTGTTAGTAAAGAGATCCATCCTGGGAACAAGTTCTTTTCTGCTATAAATTCCCTGTAGTCCCAGTAGACACTTTAACCGCACCTCAGCTTGCTGCAAGACAAAGAGAAATTGGCTAACAGTAAAATACATGCATCTTTGCTAGTCACTATCAGCATTTATATCACATAAATAAGAGTTCTTTGTGGGTGCCTACAGTAGACTATATAAATGCTGCCTCATCTTCTTTATTAGTGACATCAGTACCAGTTTGTTTGTGTGTACATATGCTCATCTCTCTCACACACACAGAGGAAGCCTGCAGTGAGCCAAACTTAAAGGTAACATCAAAGTTTGTGTTAGACTCCCTAAGAGTCAAAGAAACTCTCATGGATCCCTCAGTTAATAAAAGCAACAGAATGCAAAAGATACAGGGATTGTGCTATTCATCTGGTAAAGATACAAAGACAGGAGTATGGATGACCTACTTAGTACAACCACTACTCTCCCATACATCAGACTTTGCTTGCCTCTTGTCAACAGTTGACTGGGACAATTGTTAAACACAGACAAGGAGTCCAAGAAATTACGGATTTCTTTAGATTCCCAGAGGAAGAGATATAACTTAGAAATGCACTGGCTTATCATTGTGGATTCTTACAGAATTAAGTATCATGTCTTCTCCCTATTTCTGTTTTACACTAGAACACAGTATTTTAAGTATTCTAGGAAAAGGGTTGCTTTGAGTTCAACCTAATTAGTTAACTTAGGCAAAATATATTTATCCATACAAAGTGTCATTTCATACTATTAGTACTGCTGCTTCATAAATGCCTAAAAAGAAGTCTTTTCCTTAGCCAGCTTTTCAATTATCTCATGCATATTGTTACACCATTCAAAGGACAAAGCTTTAAATGGCATTAGGAAAGTGATTTTGATGATCCAACTTTAAAAAATCAGGTGTTCTGTAAATTCATAATGCTAAGCATATCAGCAGAGACACTAAGATGAACTACAGGCTTTGAATCAGTCTCTTCATATGTCTTTCTTAATTCCTCTTGCTAACAATAGCAGTAAGAACAAACATGGAAATCCAAGAAAGGAGACCACCTACACATAGGCTATCCATTGCTACAAGTTCCTGTTCACCTTCTTAGATTGAAAGCCAAGGATGATACTCAGTGTTAGCTTTGACTAACAGTTTTGCTTAAAACAGCTTTTTGCTAGAAACATAAAATGAAAGATCCAACAGGTAACAATTTACACTGCTCTCTAATCTGCCTGTGACACACCAGAAGTACTTATTCTACATTATACTTTAATTTTAAAGTCTCTGAGGAAGAGGCTGTTGCCAACACCTGCTGCTTCCTACTGCCACCAGGGCTGCACAGCACAGAACTCATTCACAGACAGTACCAAGGTGGCACCCATCACTGCACATTGGCACAAACTCAGCTCAGCCAATGCACTGCAAAACTGGCTCCAGCTGCCCTTGGCTATTTTTCACAACACTCTGCTGGTGAACAGGGGCTGAATTTGTGTGTGGGGAAAGGGACAACAGTGTGCACAGGTTTGCTGAATGATCATATAGCTCTTGGCATGCGCCTGGTAATGTCGTTTGCCAGTCCGGCGGAGTCAAGCATAGGCCAGCAGACATGAAGTGTAACACAGCAGAGCGTACCATCTCCCTTCTGAGGTATCCTGTTCCCACCCAAAAGCTCTCAGTCACAACCCCACACATGTATGTTTCTTTAAGTGCCGAGAAAATTAACTCCAGTAAACAGAAACAAATAACTACTTCCATGACTACTTCTGTTGTTTACCTATGTTTTCAACTGCATTTTATCCTTCTCAATCACCTCCTCTTTTCTAAATTCAACATTCCCCATAGTTTTCAAAGGATGTGAAGTAATGTTGAAGGATGAAGAATATCTCACTACGTTCAGGTTTTTTTAACAGCAGCATCAGCAAACACAAACACCCAGCCACCTAGTCCCCTCCTCAGAACTACCGTTCTAATCTCGACAAAAAACCTGCCCATTTGGTCCTTCAGAGCTGTGACAGAGTGAAAGGGAATTATGTAAGCACATTTTCTGGATATTCTGAACACAGACACTGTCCCTCAGATGTATCATAGCATATTTTGATCCTGACCTGACGACAGAAAACATCAGTGGCGTGGTGGGCAGCTCTAGTGACCTCAGAGAGCTCTGCACAGGCTCCAGTACTGCTTGAACACATTCAGTTATGAGGTATAAGCCCCACCACTATCACAGAGATGGGGCCATTCAATAAACCTAACTAATACAGGCTGGGACCTGGATGGTTTGATAGGACTGCTGGGTCAACACTTTCCAGATTATGATCTGGGAAGTTCTACTTCTGAGTTACTCCTGGACTGCAAAGACAACCCAACTGCCTTTCGAGGCAAAATAATTTTAAAAACTGCTCTCCCTTCCCAGCCTCCTCCAAAATATCCATGACAGTATATAAAAACACTGCAGCCTCTGTTGGTGCTCTCACTTTGAAATCAGGCAATTTGACAGAAGCTGTAAATCATAAAGCACAGCCAGGACTGTAGCCATCTGTAGTGGCACACTATCAGGTCTCAGCCAAATGCAGACTATGAAAGACACCTCCCTGTATCTCACTCTGCTTGCATCCGCACTGCTGTCAGATAAAAAAAAGCCTTAGAAAAAAACCAACTATTTCCAGTTTCCCATAAACAGCACTTGGTGAACTGTGTGCATTAATCAGGGACTACGGCTGTTAATCTTCACTGTGGAGTACTTGAAGACACATCATCTTCAAAAAAAAAAAAAACCTTTTCTTTTGAGAATTCTCCTAACTGAACATGTGCTAAAAAGATATTGTGATCAGATAAAATTTATGCTGGAACAAACGACAGTTCTTGATAGATCTGTCGCCCCAGAAACCCAGCTGCCACCCTCCGAGGGACGGCGCGGGAGCGGGAAGCGGAAGCCTGGCGCGCCCCCTCCTGGCGCCCCGGCAGAATACAGCCGGGCTCGCCCCGCGCACACAGCGCCCGCCGCGGACACCGATCCCGGCGCGCCCCGGCATGTACACAGGAGACACGGACACCTTCAGAGGCCTGCACAAGTACAGCGTGTCGATTTCGCTAATCAGCCGTTCCCGACAAATATTCCTATCCCCTCGAAGTCTCTCATGCATTTTGGAAGCAAGAGAAAAAAGTGTATTTTCAGAGAAGCACAGAACGGGGTCAGGCTGGAAGAGACGACAGCGGATCATCTGGTCCAACCTCCTTGCTCAAGCAGGGTCATCCCGGCACAGCAGTGTGTCCAGACAGTTCTGAATATCTCCAGTGAGGGAGACTCCACAACCTCTCTGGGCAATGTCCTCTAGGGAACAGTCACCCATACAGTAAAGAAGTTCTTCCTCATGTTCCAGCACAACTTCCTGCCCATTGCCTCTTGTTCTACTGCTTAGTGTTTTGGACTTAGTGACTTCTTTTGGGTTTTTTGTTTGCTTCTTTTGGTGGTACTTGGAGGAATCTGAAAGTGCCTCTACTCAAAAGAAAAAGCAAATAAACTATAAGGAAAAGGTGAAAACCCTTTGGGAAATGGCTGGACTTCCTGTAAATATTTTCTGAATCTAACTCCAGATGAGAAATACAATATTGAAGACTATTCTACTACAAGCAATATTTATTTGTTCATTTTTAATAAATCTAAACAAAATTTTAAATGTCCATCAAGCCTAAAATCAGAACTACAGTCAACATTTAAACCTCTCAAAGGACATAAGTAATTCACAGTTCGGAAATAACTCTCAATACAGTGACACATAAATATAACTGCAAATACAGGGATTCACACTGAACTGGAAAAAATGTTCTCTGTTATTTAGTGTTAAAATGGCTTTTAAAATGAAACCTGAAATGTGGAAGAAAGTAATTTCTTTTTGTACCACCACAGTCTTAAACATCTACTCTCAAGAATTTAAACACTAGGATTCTTTTTAAAATATTTAAATCAGAAAACCTAATGTACTGCCCCAAGTAAAAAAAATAATGTAAAGTTTACCTTATCATACAGCATCCACCCAACATATTTTAAGTAGCTATCATTTAAAAAAGCATCTGGGTATGTTTTAATCCAGCAGCCAATTTCCTCAATGCAAGTTGCTCTGATCTCAGGGATAACATCACTGTGAAATTATAAAAACATAATATTAATACACCAAAAATTAATTTTAAAACCACTTACATTATTCACAATATCTTTATGTTCTGGAATTTCAAAAGCATGGGTAATTCAAAATATCTTGATATTAATATTATAAGTTATTCTTCAGTCAATACTTTAACCACTTTTAGCCACAAATTATTTTGCAGTTCTGGGTATCTTCTCATTCACAAATGCGCTGCTCTACAGACAGCAGAAAGAACTGAAAGAATACACTTGAGAGGTCTTTTTGGAAGCCCAGATTCTTAAAAATAATTTAACTACTACACTTTCCTTGACACCATCAGTGCCTCCAGGATGTTTAACTTGATTCTCATATCTGTACAATCTGAGCAAGAGTTTCTGGGGAATGCAGATACTCGTCACAGCTTTATTTTTACTCTTACCGGTAACGGTTTAGAAAAGTCCCTTTGAAAATAGCATTCATCATGTTCTGTATCTCTAGGAGCTTATCCTCATACTGAAATACAAAGAGAACTGAATGTTAATATTGGTCCCACAATTCACTACACATGAAAAATTTGCATCAGGGCCCTTGGAATACTACTGTGATGCAAACTGCTGATGTTTACACATGGTACCAACAGAAAATGAGTGGTCTGTATCTGCACTAGCAACTGGCCTTTTTCTGGCTACATCCTGAGGAAAGGTTTATTGGATACCAACTGCTAGGCTTGGGAAACAAGGTACTTGTTTGACACAGCGAGTCTTGATCTATCAGAAATCACACAGAACAATACAGCACAATTATTAAGCAATCCTCACATACAGATCCAAATTCTCTTTTCATGTACTTGAACAGAGATGGCAAAAAGGCAGACAAAGGAATTTTCAAAATACACAATGAGCTTATTAAAAAACTGAATCCTGAAAACGTAAGTGGGAATTTCTGAAAATCCAAGTCACCTAATAAAAATGTTCTCTCATCAACAGCATCAGGAAGGATGACAAGTTTGTGTTTTCCCTCCAACACACCCAATTCCAATGTCTTTCCCAGAAGATCAGACTTACAATGATACTAAAATATCCTGTCTCACCCAAACACCCCACCCCACAAAAGGGGAGAAGCCCACAGACATCTAAAACTCAGAACAGAGATAAGTGATTCTGAGGTCAGGAGACAAGGAACCATACTTGATGTTCATTCATCAAGTCACCTTCTCCCTCAAGCCAGAGTTATTTTTCACAGTTATAGGTCTGCCTCTGGGAGTTGAAAAGGAGCTGTCTTTGAGCAGGGAAGAAACAACAGAAACTGAAAAGCAAAAATGATATAGGACATCCTTGAAGTTCAATCCATTTTTATAATGCATTACTTACACAGAGATGACACAGCCTGTGCCCTTTTTGATCCATCGCTAAAATTCAGGCTTGTAATTTGTACAAACATATATACAAAACTGCACTCAAACAACACCAGAGCTACTGAGACAATTAAATTCGTGTGTAAATCCATATTTGTGTGAAGGTCAAGGGCTAATGACACCAATTTAGAAAAGCAACCAGTAGGACAGACGTCACAGGTTAACAGTACATAAGGTAGTTATTATCTTAGTCATGTTTGTACCACTTAATCCAGCCAGTCACACCTCCTGCCCGCCATGCATAGATAGATAGATAGACAATATACATCTATCTAGATGTACAGATAAACATATAAACCTCAAAGAACTGCAGGAACCCAAAAGCAAACAGCCAGCAATCCTTCTACGCTTTCACAAATCTCCCATACAAGACACTTCGCTAACCTCTTTCCTTTTTCTTTCTAGCTGATCAAGTCTGTAACTGGTCCTCTTGCCACTTATCCTCTTCTTCTCCACCTCATACAATCTTTGAGCATTGTGCTTGTTGACATCAAGGTTCAGATGGACACTTACAACTGCTGTCAGAAGTTTCATTGCTAAAAAAGAAATAAACCCAGCACAAATAACTTAGCTCAGAGATATGTAGCATAAATCTTTACCATTTTACTACAAAAAGGATATGGTTAGCCAAATGCAGTTTATATCAAAAATATGAACACTACTATAGTAATTTACTTTAAAATACAGTGTTTATTTTAAAGGCAGACAATGATCAAAATGGGAAAATTAACTCCTGTTTCTGGTGATTTACAACTTTTGGTCAGAGTTCTGGTCAGAGAAGTAATTCACTTGTAAGTTTATGTAATTCTGACTTTTCTGCAAAAGAATCTAGAATTGTGGAACAGCTGATTGTCAGTAACAAAAGAAAAGAAAAGAAAAGAAAAGAAAACAAAACAAAAGCCAGTGAAGCTGGCTCAGAAATGGCTAGGAATCTTAATATACTACTGGAATGAAAAAAAATTCACTTTCCTCTAAGGATTGCTGGATGGTTTGAACAGATTTCAAGTCTGTTTTTTGAGTCCTCAAAACGAACAGTGTACTTTAGAATAAATTATACCTTAAGTGCTCTTTGCATGGCAAAGAGGATATTCACTGGCTTTAGGGGAAAAAAGTAGTAGCTTTGGTATCATCATACTGCATGAAACAAAAATGTGTAACAAGCAACGTTCTTTTTTGCACAGAGACCACAAGAATAACAGTTCTCCAAAGGAAGCTCCTTATGGTGAAGCATCTACTGCAACCTCATCACAGTAGTTAGTGGAGGGAGAAAAACAACAAAATAGAAAACTGTGAAAAATCCATTACTGAAAAATATAATACTCAGAACAGCAAAATTCTGAAGTCAGTCATGTCAGGCATTAAAGAAGATTTCTTTATAAAGAAAAAATTGTGTTAGATCTATCATTCAAATTCAATTCAGATACACATGGGAACAAACAGTCTAAATCACAGACATTTATATAATGTACACTATAAGGTACTCTCAGTGCATAAGAGAACTGCTCCAGTAAACAGGTTTTCAATTTAGAGCAGTTTTATTAGTACACAAGTCAATAAAACTCAGCACCTCTACAGCAACTGTGCAAGTGATTTTACCTGCCAAAGTGCTTGTGTGCCTGAATGCTCTGACCATGGAATCTGCTAAACCTGTAAGCAGCGAGATGATGGTGTCCATCAAGTAGTTATCATACAGGATGCTGCACTGGCACTGCTGGACAAGCACTGCAATGAATTCACAGAAATTGGCCTTGAACTTCTTCCAATAGGGTCCTGTTCTGATCAGCGGGTAGTCCTCATTGTCCTGCACAAGAAAGACAAGTTGAGAGAAAAGACAGTAATTAGTTCTGCTTGTGCATTCACATCTCTCCCACCAAACATCAGAGAGAGTTTTGCTGACAGTTTCACTTCATCCCCCATAACTTTTTTCATGGTTAGTATTCCAAAGTCAGTACAAGCAACTAGGATACAAGCAAACAGAGAGACAAAATAGCTTCATTAGAGCAACACTGTCATAACAGATCACATTTGAAAGCAATATATGCAAAGTAGCTGTGAACAGACAGGAGGGAGAAACTGTGTGAAGGCAAAGCAGAATAAGTAACTGTCACTGGCATAAACCATGAGCACTCCTGGCTTCTTCTACTTTCTCACAGGTAGCAGTGCTTCCCCACTTTCCTATTCTTCCTGCAAAAGCGTGGTAAAATTCAGGCAGAAAATTAAGTAAGTGAAAAGTGGAGACAAACAACTGTGGTGTGAGTGAACAAGATAGGACTGTTCTCCTCAGCAGCACTGCCAGCTTGAGCAGTTTATTAAGCTAAAGCTTAATGCCAAATACTCGGTCATTCACCTATACCACCTTCACCTGGGTCTCCAAAACCCCCACAGAAGCAGTATGTGGGCAATACCTTTGACATCATGCAAAAAGCAAGTTACAATAAGAACATAAGTACCCACAGTACAGCTGATACTCTAAGGAGGAAAGCAGACAGAGGGAAGGTGAAATGACTTCTCACAAAGTAGTGGAATGGACACTAGACAGACTTTGTAAATGGCAACCTAAGACAGTGCGAACATTTATTTCATGTACACCTCACAGATCCCAGGAATGGCTCAGAATATGAATCTGCATCTTCGTAGTTTCCAGATGTGAGTGGAGTCAAGGAACTCCGAAACTTCACCCACTATGGAAAACCTCTTCCTGAAGGCAGGCCACTGCTCAGCTCGGCCTTCACCAGAGAGCAAACACCTTCTCAGCCACATTCTAACGCGGGGTCACACCCAGCATAACCTCCTGGCTTATACAGTACACATCATGCTCTTCTCCTGTAACTATGTTTCCAAAGCATACCGGCTGCTGCTTTCTTTAAAGAGAAATGCAAATACAGACTGATCACAGGGCTGGCAGCAACCCAAAGCACATCAGGAATTTGGAATATGTTCCTGACCAGGCTCTGAGAGTCAGTTCAGAGCCTAACAGTAGCAGCAAGGGCCGAAACAGAAAGGGAAGTTTCCAGCAAGCCTCATTTAATGCTCCTTGATCATGACATGGACAGTAGAAAGGCCATCTACAACTTCAGGGAATGCCTACTTTATCACCATAGTTTGCTCCTCAATCTGAAAAGCAGCATAAAATACACAAAGACCTCTCACTTTTTAAGAACATTTCTACTGTCCATGTTTATCACACTGGGAATACCCTTTAATGGTAACATGTAAACTGCAAACATACACACAACATGAAGAGCAGGCCACCTAAATTTAGACACCTAACTTTGGATTCCCTTAGATTCCTTCCATAACCCCCGGAAATCAAGTCAGATTAGGCCCTTAAAACAGGTTCTTCCAGAGAACTATTCAAATCACTCAACAGAGTGATGTGAGCTCCTGCCCTGACTCAATCTGGAAATGTTTCCTTTTTTCATACAGAGCCTACAGAAAGAGAGGAAAGTCAAAATGAAGTGCCAACAAGGAGTTTAGGTAAATTCCCCACAAAAAAAGGCTATACTACAGTTGTGGAAAACTACAACAGCCCTACCATGTCCACTGGCCAAGTAACTGTCAGGATCCAAGGATAGGCCATGAATTTCTTATACTGCAATCCAGTTTCCTGTAATGCAGGAGACAAAATTTTGAAAGCTTGTTAATGAAATGGCACAGATAATTCATAGACAAAAGCATTACAAAACATGCAACATATTTCAAAGGCCATTAGAACTTCAGCCAATGTGTGTTACAGGTGGCCCACACAAGCCAAAATATTAGACAAAACCTAAATCCTTTTCATCTGGGTTTTTTGTTGTTGTTGTTTTTTATAACTAATGACAGAAGAAAGACACATTTTTATATAAAACCTGAGTTGTCTTGCTACTAATAGGAGACAACTTATTTCCAAAATTTATAAGCAAACATATACAAGGTATAACCGTCATTATTAATTTTAAGATATGGCTCCTCAGCAAGTCTAAGTATACATCCCTTGTCAACGTTTGGTACTTATATGTAAACATCTAAGCCTCAAAAAAAAACATTCTGAACTTTTCAAATTAGAGAGAAATGTTTTCAGCATCAATGTGACTTCATTCAAAGACGTTTTCTCAACTCTGCAATTATTCCAAAACAAATGGCAATAAATCTAGAGTTCTTTATCAGGTTCAGTGAAGTGCAAGTATTTCTATCCCCATCTATCTGTAGAGTTGAGCACCAAAGTTAACTTTTCCCTTCCTAAATGTTCGAGCAACAAAATGAGAAAGGGAAGAAAAACTACATAAGAACAAAGAACTGCATGAAGTTAATGTCACAAACAGGAACAAAAGCAGAAGAGAGAAAAAGAATATCATAAAACAGAAGAAAAACAAAACAGTATAAAGACAAGACTGTCTTATCACTGAGGACTACCACAGCTCACAAAGACAAAATAAATGCCTCAATGACCACATTAAAGCCATTCTCTGCTTCCAATATCAGTACAAGCTTTCACAGAATTACAGAAAGACTGAAATTGAGAGGGACTCCTTGAGATCATCTAACCAAACCCCATCTGCCCAGGCAGGGTCAGCCAGAATAGGCTGCACAGTGCTGTGTGCAACCAGCACCTCTGCTCTCAACCCCTGGAAATGTGGTTAGCATAACTAATGCCATTTCAAGAGGCAAGCAGCCTTTCTCTGTGACCAAGCAGGTCATGTATTCATTCCCTTTCCCTCATTGCCAGGCCCCGAAGGTCCTGTGAATCAAGCAGACAAATCAAACAGAGGAACTGCCCTCCCTCATAGTCCCATGGTTCCTGGGTGCCAGGCCAATCACTCCCTTCCTTACCAACCCTGAAGGAGCCAGGCATCCAGCCAGGCAGGTGGTGGCAATGACAGTCAAAGAACAGGAAAGCGTCATAGCACCCAGAGCACTGTCAATGAAATCAAAGTACTGCAAGGTCTAATGGTGAACTTCGATGTCCAGCTGGACAGAGAGACCTGAGCTACATCATAAATTCTGTATTTTGCTATTATATTGATTCTGCTTGTAGAAATCCTGTGCCATTTCAATCATAAATTCTGCTTTATACTAACATACTGTTAAGAAATAAAGCTTTAATTTTAGCTACACTTGTTGCCATCATCATTCTGCCAAGGATCCCTCAAAGGACACATCCTTTCCCTCAGTGTCAGGTGATGTCATGAGCAGTCAAATAATATCTTCAGAGACTCCACAACCTCTCTGAGTAACCTGCTCCACTGTTTGACCATCTTCTTAGTAACAATTTTCTTGTGTCCAGGTAAAATTTTGTACATTTTCGTTTGTGCCCATTGCCCATCTTGGCTTGCCTTTGCGCTCACCGTCTCACTGCACACCACTGAGTGGAGCTGTGCTTCCTCCTCGTCATTCTGTCACATCAGATATTTTAACACATGGCTGAGATTCCTTTGAGTCAGCTTCTTTCCAGACTGAACAGGCTCAACTCTCTCAGCCTCTCCTGATATCAAAGATCATAAATCATCTTTGTGGCCCTTCACTGGACTCACTCCAGTAAACCCATCTCTCTCTTGTTCTGTAAGGTCCAGAACTTGACTCAGCACTCCAGATGAGTCTCAGCAGTACCAGCAGAGAGGAAAGATCACCCCCCATGACCTGCTGGCAATGCTCTGCCTAATGCAAGTCAGGACATTGCTGGTTAACTTCGTAGCAAGGCTGCATAGCTGGCTCATGTTCATTTTGTCACCCACACCAAGATCCTACTCTGAAGAGCTGCTTTCCAGTCAATCAGCTCCCAGCGTATAGTGGTGCACAGGGTTATTCATCCCCTGGTTCCTAGGGTTTCCTGCAGTAGAACTTCATGAGGTTCCCCTCTGGCAAATGCTCCAGTCTGCTGAGGTCCCTCTGAACAGCAGAACAACCACCTGATTTGGCAGCTAATCCTTCCTGTTTTGCATCTGAAAACTTGCTAAGAATAAACTCTGCCCCAGTGTGCAGGTCATTATTAAATATGTTAAACAGCATTGGCCCCAGTACCAACTGAGGTACAGTACTAGTGAATAGTCTCCGACTGGACCTTTTGCCACTGATCATTTCCCCATAGGCTTGGCTGCTCCACCAGTTTTCAGTCCACCTCGCTGACCATTTAACTAACTCATACTTCACCACCATGTCCATGAGGATGTTACGAATTCTTTTCTTGCCACACTGAACTCTATTAACACTTTCCACTAACATTAGTAAGAATTTTAGGAAGAAGCATTGGTACAAGGATCCAGTGCTGCAATTAACTGAACAGCAATGCCATGGTTGAATCACTGAAATCATCATGAATGAATCCTCTAAATGCTAAAAAAACCAATAAAAATTCAAAGGCAAGATGATATTGAGTAGATATCTGACAATATTTTCCACTCTCATTACTATTTTCACTATTACTGTCATTAGTTTTCAAAAAATGTTTTTGAAATCACAGTAGTCCCATATGGTACTACTTCTCAACTAACTTAAACCATTAACTTACATTTCCATTTATTTATGAAAAAGATGAGAGAGAACTTACTTTTTTTACAGAACATGGAGAACACAGCTTCTAAGGCGACTGTAGAACCTGCCTTTTTACCCACCAGGACAGGTGAAAAGGTTACAAAGCTGTAATATTTCCAGGCTGATGGTAAGAATAATCACGTCTTTGTATCTGCACTATCATGAGTGTAATTCGGGGCTAATTTAGTTGGCAAAGACTACTAATTGGCCAGACTACTAATTCATATGGCCAGACACATATAGGTTCACTTCTGTCAAAAAATTAGCCTAAGTGCTACTACGCTTCTAAAATGAAGAAAACCATGTTAGCAAATTCATCCTCGGTGGGAATTTCTACAGCAGCTGGTCTTTGAGAGATGCTCAGTTAAAACAAGGTTGATGGCTGCTGCTTGACAAATCAATTCAGAGGTGACAAACATGGGAAAAAAAGCACAGAAGCAACTGTGAGAGCACTGCAGAAAATTTAATGTTGCCATAATTAGTCAAGGAGCAGTCAAGCAGTGAAACAGCATTGTAAAGCTATGTGCTTTTCTTAACAATCCACAAGAAATAAGATACTCACTACTGTTTTCACTATTATCTAAAAATTTGAAATGCATTTTTCTTCTTCCATATGACATAATACAGTTATTAAAAATTGTAATTGTCAGTAAAGCAGAAAGAACATATTCAAATAAATTATCAGCTAAAAATATCTTTGAATTAACTCATCAGTAATTCATATTAGTATTTTTTAAAGGACCTATCAATCAAATACCAAAGGAACCATTTACCTGGTGCAGTGCTGGGTTATATTTACCTCTATGCAGTCATAATCAAAAGAACTCCTAAGAGAAAGATTTAGGAAGACTGCAATCAGACAGCCCTAATAAAACTCCTGAAGTAAAAGTCACTTAAAAAACCCCATATCCTGCTGCTGCTAAAATGGGTCATTACGACACCAAATTCCTCATGCAAAAAAAACAGGTTTATTTTACTAAATTAAGTAAGTGGTACAGAGCCCCTGATAAGCAACAGGAATTCCATCCAGGTTGGCTCTTAAGGTAAAGCCTATTACTTATATGAAAAAGATGCACAAAATCAGAGCTGTGCCTACCTTATCAAAGGTCTCTGTCATTTTTCGCATGACATCCTTCTTGTACAAACTTTGAAACATCTCTGCTGTTACCATGCCTGAAAAGGTAGCGTTTTAAAAAGAATTACTGACAACTCTACAACATTAAGCAAGTCCAAATCACAGTAAGGACTTTATTAAATTTAGAAACACTGGAAAAAGAGAAATTCTGTTTTATGTGTGTACACTGGTACAGGCAACGTATATATAAAGAGACACATAAATTAATTGATAGGATAAAGTATTGATGAACCAAAACTGAAATTCCCATTAGAGACATCTGCTCTGAACTGTCTGGAAAGGCTATTTTCTCTGTTCATTCATTTACTTCAAAGTTTGACTAAAATTTTGCCCACTGCTAGTCAAAAACTCCAAAGTATTTCCCATAAGAGAAGGCATATTGTCAAAGACCTAGGGGAAAAAAAAAAAAAAAAAGAGACAAGTAAAAGGTACATTTCTAGATGCTTAAATACACTCAGAAGTTTCAAACTAACAGGACAGTCTTCTTAAAACTCCTACTTGCCATCCTGAAGCATTTCGATAGCAGACTGTCCCCAGAAGTCAGTGCCTCAATGTTTGTTATGAAACAAAGAGCTTCACAACTCTCTAGTAAGAGTGACTGCAATGAGGCCAGAGATTGCTTTTCTAGCCACCAAATCAGGGAGCTGAATTTGCTAGCTGTTTATTTTCCAACGAGGATACTAGCAAAACAAAAGATACCAGGAAATATAAAACAAATGGCAACTGAAACACTGGATTTTAATTAGAACATTCATCAAAAGCACTGTCCCTATGTGAGGATTCTGCAAAGCAATGTGACATGCCACTTCAGAAACCTGACCCTGCAAGCCTTGTTCAAATACAACTCTCAGAGCTGGAATGCTGCAAGCACAAAGAATTTAACCAGCAGCATTCTTTTCTGTTTTGCCTGCCCATCTGGAGTTCGTCTTAACGAACAGCACAGATTATAAGTACATGATTTACTGGAGAGAAAAACTCCATTTCAGAAAGCACACTTCAGACTCCTCTCACACACAGACAGTGGCAAGGGCTATGAAGAAGGTAAATTACCTTGACAGCCTGAGCACTGAATGAAGAAGTTGATGAGATCCAGAAGTGCCACATTCCTGTCTTGTTTATAAGCTTCAACCCAGTCAACTACTACAGACTAGAAGAGATTAAAGAAGCTCATTAGTCAGGAGACGAACACAGTTTGCTGCACTCCACTGAGTATACCCACAATAAAGAGAAAAACTAACACTGTTCCATCTCCATTAAGTTACAAAATCGAGAATAAACTCCAAGCAAGTCTCTTCCATTTCTAACAGTTCTAAAAGACTCTTTCAAGGCTTAAACTGCTTTAGACAATGTTGCCTTTCATAGATGCTTTGCTTCCTGTTAACAGGGAAAATTACACAGTTTTAATAAACATAATATTAAAAATAAGTTGTCCTCCTGAGTTCTTGATAGTACTGAGGTAACAATTTAATTTAAAAACAAATAAATAAACACAAACAATGAAAAATCCACACGCACATTTAGCCTCCACACCATCTAATAATTAGTATTAAATTATAGCAGCAATTTACCCTGGAAGTTCTATTTTTCTCTAGCATTTGATTTGTACAGTAGATTTGAAACAGTTCACATACTACACATAAGCCAAAAAACAACTCCAAATTTCATTTCCAGGGCAGTACAGCCTACAGCCTGTGACATGGGTCTCCTGGGACAAGCCATCCAGGCTTCAGCCCAGTAGTTCCATACAGGCCTGATAAATTCTAGCAGCAATAGAACTCAAGCTCTGCTGCCTTTCCAAGACCTTCCCATGATGGTTGGCACAGCAGAAATCAAGCTCCTCAGGGAGCTCTACTGAAGTTACCACAGCTGTAGCATGACAAAAGCCATCCACATAAATATCTTGGAAAAATGAAGGTTTCACATCCAAAATATAAATGGACTTTTTATGCACACACTTTGCTTACAGACACTACACACTAGAGACATAGCTATAACTCTACATAAAAATATTTGGGGCTCCAGATTTTCATACACATATATCAAGATGATAGACATATATGTGCTCACAGAATATGGGAAGGTGGGCTTCCTCACATTGAAGAAAATTGATAACTATACAGATGAACAGGGAACCTGACTATTATGCAAGCTGCTGGCAAACTGCATTGGAATGAAGGTAAAATATTAGTACAAGGCAAGCACAGAGAGGAAAAAGAAAAAAAAAAGAAAAACAAAAGGAAAAAAAAAAACAAACTGATTTTTCAGAATTCTGGACAACTAAAACATACTATTGATGAACCTTTTCCACTTTTTTAAAAACTTATCTTTTTGTATGTTAAGGCATTGTTTTAGGAAGACTGGTTTAGGTGCAATTTCCTTCCTCTTTTTAAATATCTGACAGTTACCTATTCACTAATTTCTTGAAGCTGCAAGATGTTGCTTCTAAGAGCCATACTCACAGCAGTTTTCCAATCCTTTTCCAATCCTTTTCCAATGCTTCCTTCCCACCTAAGCCAAAATTTAAATGTTCCACAGTACAAATAATGGAAATTACCACTGTTTATTCATCTTCCCTCCACCAAGCGCTTTCAAAATTCAGCACCAGGAATACCTGCATGGCCTGCTTCCCCATGCTAACCACTTCAAACAGGGTAACTGCCTCAACCACTTCGCCATTCTGCAGCTGGCTCACTCTTCTGCTACCCGTGGAATTCCTCCTTATGTTTTCACACTGTTCTCGGGCCTTCCGCTTCTCTCTCTGAAACAAGGCAAGTAAACCAAGTATGTGAGAAAACGCAGCACACGACAGACATTCACAGATACAAGTTTATTTGGCTCATACTGTAATCACTTCCTCAGGTTGCTCAGTTTTATGCCCCAAGGACCCCAACAATTCCTTACCAAATTACCATACTAAAAGGGGATGAAAGAAAGGATTTACCAGTTCGAATTTTACTCTTAACAATGAGTCATAAGCATAGGAAGGTAGAACAGGAAAGAAGTTTTTGTATAGTTTCACACTACCCAGAAGGTAGTTTTCAGTAGCAGTTGTCATTTCTGAAGAATAGAATGCAAGCACAATAGCTCTTCTACATCTTTTCACTCATAGGTTAAACTCACTACCTGCAAATTAACATCAGTTTCACACAGAGCACAGAAAGGAAAAGCACGTGCTGAAATGAACTGACTGTTCAAAAGCCAGCATTGAGGCTCTGCTGTCAATGGAATTTGAGGGTCAAGCTGTATCCAGTGACTAGCTTTTAGACGCACTGTGATTGCTGTATGCAATACTCAATTTTGCAACAACTGTAACATCTGAGACACAAAATTAACTCCACAATTTAAAAGAATTAAAACTTTTAAATGTTTTAAAATTGACTTACTGGTGTTTTCAGGTTGCCATTTCTCACACAGGTGCCATTCTGCGCAGCAGACTCAGGCACAGTCTCATCATGGACAGCATTCTCTCTAAGGTGTAACAAACATGTTGAAGGGGTTAGCAGTGAGCACCCACAACTACACACTTCAGGACAAAACCAGAAGAAAATAAAAGCAAATACATGTACTTTAGTATTTTTAATTTGTTGTTTTTAGAAGTGGTGACATTTCATCACTAAAAGCCAAACAGCTAACTTTAAAAATACAACAGAAATTTGGGGCCTTTTTCAGCCTGTTGGCTTTCCTGTAAGATATGCAAATAATTACAAAACCAGCAAAGCTATCAAAGGTATCAAGGAAGTATAAGGTAAGTAAATGAAACAGAAAGCTGATGTTGACTTAATGCAGCCTTTGTTGACTTAAGAGCTTTGCACCATGAACCAATAGCACAAGTAGGCATTCATTCTGCGGGTGCCCTTAGCTAAATAAGGCAGTAACATTTGATGGGTCTACATTTTAAAGTGAGAGGAAGAAATTGGTTTACTTTGTTTATAAAACATGCTGAAGAAAAAAGACACATAAAAAACTTCATTTTCAGCTCATTGCTAATATCATGGAGGAATAATTTTATAAAGAAAGATGCACCTTCTGGGCGATCTGAAGCCATACATTTATCTGCAATGAAACCATGCCATTTTTCATCATTCCCAATGCTAACAATGTGCTTTGCCAAAGGTCATGTTTGAGTAGACGAGTTGGATCCCACTTGTGCAGCAGGTCCAGTACTGGAAGCTGGCTGCAATGGCCTCCTTTAAACTACAGTGGCCAGGACATGAAGCCAGTTGACTTGTACTATAGGAAGGCACAAAAAGAAAGTAAATATGAGAGTGTACAATTACTTCTATTTTCATGATACTACTGCAACAACAGAGTGCACTAACACAAGTGACCACTTTACAAACAAAAAAAACCCCAGTGTGTTACACTGTCAGATACAGCCAACTCTCCAGTATCCAGTGTTGGCTAACACAGATGGAGAATTAACTATTCTATGGATGCAGAGCCTGCTCAACTCCACCTAGGTTTATCAATGCCAGATAAGCATTTTTATCATTCTTCTTCCCAAGATTGTTTTGCAAAACAAATTCTGAGACTGAATAGCATCAACTGCAGGACCAAGGTTGGTAAGAGCAGACACGTTTTATTTAAACATCTCTCTTTATTTTTTTGATCTATTGAGACACTTTGAGAAGTGACATAGAATGAGGCTTCCAAATACTCCTATAAAAATTCTATATAAATACAAAATTGCACAAAAATATGTAAAATTTCTAAATACAACTATGCATATGCTTACCTTCCCTACAGAGAAATGTCCCATGAATGTTAAATTCCATTAATTACTTGTTATAGAAAAGTTCAAAATGTGCCACAGTGTTTGACAGATGGAAGCAAAGAAAATAATTCAGGATGGACCAAACCTTATACCACCTGTCTGGATTTCTGCATGTGAAGAGTGGGATAAATTATAGCTCCCAGTTGAGTCAGCATTCTATAAGCATTCACAAAAGTTTTCAATTGTCTTCTTTGATTTAAAATTGCAAGCCACAGAGATTAAGTATCCCATGTACCAACAAAGACTTCCCATGTGAACAGAACAAACAGCAAGGGACAGCAATAAGTATTGCTTTTCTGATGCCACTTTGCTCTTCTCAGATTCTTCTACAGACCACAAAACCAAAAAGAATCCAAACGTGTTTGTCAAGGAGCTGTTTCTCCTATGTGATTAAATCCTTTCACTCTTGATTTCAAAGCAGAATGCATGACTGTGGGGCTGGACTAACAGGTTCTTACCTGCACTGTTTCACTGGAACTACAACTCCAGTGCCAGCCAACACCATAGTAACATGGGTTACCAGCTCCTGCATTGTACCTCAACGTAACACACCTTCAAAACCTTCTCTGAATTGTTTACAAGTACTATTTAGCAACTTACTCCATCCCATAATAAAGATAAATGCACTGAATTTGATATAGCAACTATACTTGAGTCCAAGTTGATTTAAAGCACTTAAATAATTCAAAGATCAGAACTGCCACAGGACAGTTCTGTCAAGGACTTGTCTGATCGTGTACTGCTTTTAGTCTCTCTGTCTAGAACATACTCCTCTGAAGGTTTAATTCACGCCTCTCTTTCCCGAGAACATCATGAAGGACACCACTATGGACAGTATCTACTGGCCTTGTGCTACTTGTTTAGTCTCTTATGCCAGACAAAATGTACTTGTAGCAAAAGGGGCCAACAAAGTAAGGAAATGCCTGGCATATGGAACAGCACATCACCAAAGCTCAGCAAAACCTCCAAGAGTGGGAAGACCACAGATCTACAGTTCCCTCACGGTGGGCCAAATAACCACCAACTAAAACATATCTGAGGTGAAACCTGTGAGAGTAACAAGAACACATGCAAATAAACATCCATCTTAAACACCTAACAAATTTAACTAAGCACTAAATACTAATATTAAAAAGCCACTTAGTTTATGAACTGTTTTGGTTATCAGTGCATCACAGCACATAGCTACGCCTCAGGAAGTACTGGGCAACAACAGACAACTTACACAAACGTAGAGGATTTTTTAAATCCAGAAATCCAGATACTACTAACATTCATGTTTCTTTTCTCTCTCTCTCCTTTTTTGGTTTGTTTTTTTTTTTTTTGGTAGCCTTTAATAGTGTCGTTTTCAGTAAGGTTATTAATAAGGCAAGTACAAACATTTGCAGAAACTAGACCAGCATCTAGAAACTGAATCTGGTGAAACCACTAAGCAATTAAATGTGATATTTAAATGGAACTTTCATTTGCACAACTACATTTCTGTTGAAGAAAGTGTTAAAAGAATTAAGACATCCTCTTATCTTCTTAAGCAAAATAGGAATTACTATACTAGTTGGGGGTCACTTCTGCAGCAATCCCTAAACATATCTCCATTTAACATCTTTTCAACTATAGGAGTGCAACGGTAGGTTTGACAAATTTTGAACTAGCTGGGTTTTTTTTTTCCTCCCTTGTTATTCTACACCATGTTGAGCACTTCTGCGTGCATACATTCACTGCTTCATGCACTGGAAGAAACAGCTCTCAGGCATTTAGTTTGCTTCTATCAGCAACCAGTAAGAAAGCATAAGCAGAATGCCATTTCTATTTCCATCTTTATAGCCTGTTACATATGGCTCAGAGACACATTTTTACTTTGTGTTTCCTGCCACAATATTGTCCTTTCACTAGCACTTGAAGTATTACTGATAAAACACTTGAAGTACGAAGGAAGCCAAGTCTCACATCTAATCCTCAGACACAATACTACTGTGATAACTTCTGAATTCAGTTTTCTTAATAAACATTTAGAATAGATTTGGTGACTCACACCTGAAAAGAAAACTACTTCTTTACCAAGGAGGCAATATAGTCCTTTTGCCGTGTAAAAGGAACAATTAATCTATGCTACTGAAAGAATCCTACCTGTAAATTTTTAAAATTATAAATTTCAAAACGACTGGTTCCTCTTTTAGAAGCAATATAAGAAACTCCACTAAGCAACTGCCATGTGCCTGCCTAACACTTCTGAAGGTAAAAGGCTGGTTTCACATGAAACATACTGGAACGGACATACGGGAAGCTATACACATCATCAAACTCTCACAGCTTTCATCAGAGCATAATGAAGCAAAATACATTAAGTAAACAGGCCCAGAACATGACAGGACCAACAAAGACTGGGCTGCAATGAGTTCAGAGCACACAACAGTGGACATCTAAGAAGTCTCATTCCTTGAAACCAAAGAAGAAATGCTTAAATGTTTTAACTTTACCATTTATTTATTTATATTTATTCTAGTAGAACTTCTAATTACCATTGTGTAAACAATGATATGAGTACTTTAGCTCATCTCAACAGATGACCAAAAAATACATTATAAAAGGGAGAAGACACGATGGATCCCTGATAAAAACGATTTAAAATATATAGAAGCAATGCCCCCATCAACGCCTACAGGGAGCCTACAGATTACTTAGCACTCTTCCCCCTCAGCATCCCCAAATTCTCCAATGAAGAAACACATGCACTGACAATGAATCTGCCCCCTTTTTTTAAAGGAAGGGTGCACATTGGCAGTGTGGTGAGTAACGCACAGAAATGCTTGCCAAGCCAAGGTCCCTGTCAAACAGCTTAAAACACTACATTAAGAAGATGGTAAATAGTACATGAAAGGAAACAAAATGAAGATATTAGCAACAAAGCAAAATGCACAGCAAATTCCTTTTTTTCCCCTTTCCTCCCAAGATGACAAACTACAGATTGCCGCGGTCTCTGCACGGCACAAATCCAAGGGACAGCACCCCAATTTACCAATAGATTTCACAGGCAACCTGTGCCAGGTCTTACTTTTGGCTGGGGAGGTTACTGGCTGCGTTGGGCTCGGCTATCATTTCCGCTACATTATTTCAGCAGCACGAACAGGCTGACACGACTTTCTGAGGAAACTTCACCGAAATCGAGAGCGTTAAACGCTTAACAACCCTTCGGCTTCTGCGGGCGGAACAGCGGCCGAAAACTGTCAAGAAAGGCACACAAAGAGACTTAATTCCAGGCAAACCAGGGCAGAAACAGCCCCCACTCCATCCTCCCGCGCCGGCCGCCGAAGAGGATGAAACAGAAAGAAATGAAACCTACCGACAGCCGCGCCGTCCCTCCCGGGCTCTGCCCAGCGCGGCCGGCCCGGGCCCGCCGTCAATCACGGCTGGGCCCGACANGAAGAAGAAGAAGACGACGACGACGACGACGAGGATGAGGCGGCGTTGGAGGAGCTGCTGGGCCCGTCTCCGGTGGCCCCGGGGCCCGGCGCCCAGCGCGTTGCCATCGTGCACCCCGCGGTCAAGTGGGGCCCGCGGAAGTCGCCGCTCACCACGGGTGCGGGGCTGCGGGGGGCGGGAGCGCCGCCAGAGCGCTGGGAAGGAACACGTGCGGGGGATTTGGCACGGACTGCCCCGGGAGGTGCTGGAGGCGCTGTGCCTGGACGTGCGTAGGGAAAGACTGATAGTAGCACTGAGTGCCGCGGGTTATTGACATGGAGGGTTTCGGCCACGGGTTGGACTCGAGGAGCTCAGAGGTCTTTTCCACCCTGAGTCTGTGGCTGTGCCGCTAGTGTGAAGTGGACCCGCTGTTACGGCGGCTTGCCAAGGACGAGCTTGGATGGAAGGTCTCAGTCGCTCTTCCCTTCTTTGATAACTTTTTTAAAAACAAGGAGCTGTTAGTGAGTCTTGGTAGGGCTGTGCTTTGACTTGCAAACCATACTAGCTGTGTTTTGGACGGCAGAACGCCTCAGTTCAGGTTGCTCAGGAAAACAAGTCGGGTGTCCCCCTTATTAGCACAATGTTAATTGCCCTCAGCCGTGCAGCGTGGCCAGGTGAGCTGGAGTCCTTTGGCCTGCCCACAAGTTGGCTGAAGAGCAGCAATACCCTCGTGTCCAGAGGAGTGCAGTGAAGTCTTGTATAAATCCTTCCGGGGACTAAGGTGCTTTTATGTAGTTACTTAGTGATGCAGTCACCAATAATTCCTCTGTAGGGTCTATTTTTAGGACTACTATTAGATTTCTCTCAGAGATCGTCATGACTTGCTAATATATCAACATTAATCGCACACAATTGAGATACATTATGAACTTGATGCTTCTCTATGAACACTTGACATAAGTGACACAATTTTACAACTGAAAAATAGGTAAAATATGAAGGCACCTTTTGATGCAGTTCGTCACGCACACACAAACACACACTCACACTTTGATCAGAAGGCATGAACTAAAACTCCTACTTTTCTTTGAAAACCTGACTTCATATATAGTATATTTACAAAGGCCAGGGATTGGGGGAGAAGGTTGACACTTCTCCCCATCCTGTTGGTCAAGACAACTGTTCATCAGCTGTCTATCTCTCTTAAGACAAAGAATGTAAACTATCTTGAAACTATACAATAACATTGGCTGTGTTTACAGACCAGAGCATGAGAAAGAACCCAAAACATGAAACTGTGAAACAGAAGAGAAGGCTGAAAAAATCAGGGCGACACACCTTTCTGTCCAGTCATACAGAAGAATGTCAATGGTCCACTTCCATTTATTTAGGCCCTCTAGATGAAGACCCTGAAGTCTGAACAAATGTTTTGGAATGATTTTTGAAGCTCCACAGATACAACAGGAAATCTCTGTATTTTGCAAGAAACAATGAACAATGAGGAAAAAGCAGAACATGATTATCTTTAAAAATATGTTGCCTTTCGGACCAATGTAACCTATTAGTATATAAATTATGTTTTGCTGTGCATAGAAACTTGACAGTTTTGTTATGAAGAGGAAAAGTTTGGCATATCAAGACTGGAATTGCTGATCTGATATGCTTGTGTAGTCTTTGTGATTTCACAAAGTTCTCAAAAATCATTGCTTCACAGTGTAGATGTTAAAAACCCAAAAGTAATTGATGAACCAGGATTCAAATCTGCTGGTTTTAGCAAGTCACAAACAAGTTTAAGTGCCTTACGAATAAGTGGCTGTGAAGTTAGCAGCAGGATATGCTGTATTAGTAATTCCCAAATTATTGCTGCAAAACACCAAGGTGTTAGTTGTGTGGCTTTGTGCTCAACTCAATTAACAGATTTTCCTGCTAGTTGTTCACTTCACTTGTTGAAGAAAAAAGCTTGGTGATTTCTTTCCTGACAATACAACTAAAAATCCTCCTAAGCCAACAACGACAGAAATAATTTATACTGTCAGAAAGATGCTTTGTGTGATAAAATTGCATCAAACTATTCAATTACTCTGATTACAGGTAAGACACTTCACTCCTTGTGCTAGAGGTTAAAAGAATTTCAGGGTGGCTTAGTCTTTCCATGTTCATGCATGTACTGTAGTTATTGGAGATTTGAGCAATTATGATGGTACATTGTAATATTTTTTTCTTTTTTCTATTATTGTTATGTTCCTGAAGCTGAATTACAGATTGCCGAAGCTGTTGCTCTTGTAGATACTCTTCAGAACTGGACAGTTCTAGATAAAATAATTGTTCCTACAAAAAATCCCAACAAGAAGTTTGTTTTTGGCAAAGGAAACTTTCAGGTTTTGACAGGTAAGGACTGAGATCTTTCGACACTGCATCACTAAATGGAAAACTTTTGCAGCCAAACTCTTCAAGGATAGGTGTGAAAGATGAAGAGAAGGAGAGCTTTCTTAATCCATCATGCAGATTTGCAGGCAAACTTGAAAGAATTTTTAAGGTTACAAAAGCAATGCAGAATAGACATAACCCCTGGTCACTGAAAATGTGTGAGGCAACTTAGTCTATAACTTTATGTGATTAACATAAGTGAAACTGATGCTGTTCTTGGCACAGTACTAAATTAGCAATTACAGCTGCTCTATGAACAAAGAATATGGTGCCATTTGATGTTTTATGAGCATTCTGCTCAATGCAAAATGGTTTATAGTCTGGACATTTTAAAAAGAGAATTGACATTTAACACTGTATTTTGCAATCATTATCCATCTTTTAGAAAAGATTAAAAAATTGCCCCATGTGACAGCTGTCTTCTTGAATGTGGAAAGAATATCTTCACTAACAAAGGTAATTAAATATAATATCAAATCACATTCTTTTCATCAATATTGTTTGGAAGCTGTTGATGTTAGGAGAAGTGGTCAGTTAAGATTCTGAATTTGCAAATGTTAATATACAAAGTACTAGGACTGAGTTTTGTTGAAAAGAATCTTAATACCTATTGCATTTGTCCAGTTGATATATGTTTCCAGCTCTTGTGCATGAAATTTTCCAGCAGCTTAGTATAATTCATTGTAGACTCTGCTCCCAGATTTGACACTGGCCCTATTTAAAATGTTGAAAAACTTACTCAAGATGGTTTTTTACAAAATGATGGTGTTAACACAGCTTTTGTTATGAAGAATATCGACATTTGGATTAGCTATGGGCTCAAGTTTCTATATTTATAATGGATAGCATATCTTTCTCCCTGTGCTGTGGATGCTGACTTGTGTTTTGAATATGGGGTGTTAATTCAGAGCAAGCTTATGGCTGAACGTTTCAAATACTTAAACTTTCCGTGCCTAACCCTTAAAAAGAAGCACTGAGGGTTGCAGCATACTTTAGTACTTGAACACTGGCAGTAAAACAACTGGTACATAAACTACAGATAATCTTGGACAAACTGAAAAATTTTCTGGGATTTTCTGTATGTGCAGCATCATGTGGGGTGTAAAGTGTATGCAATATCTGCAAGCAAACGTTAATGCTTTGCTGGTAGTTTTGAATGCTCTCCCTGATTATAAAATGAAGAGATGCCAAATACCTCTAAGAGATGGTTATTCAAGTGCTTCCATTTGTTGATGAAAGGGAAGTCGAAAATGTTTCATTTCAATTTTCTAGGTTTTAGGAAAACTCTTTATTTTATAGTATGAGTTCTTTTAGTGCTAGATTTGCTAAAAATTATTTTCACAAATACAGATCTTAAGAGCAATTAAACAGGGTTAATTTCAAGAAAATGTTTGAGAACATGTATACAAACACTCTAGATTTTAGAAAAGGGAACTGCTGCATATTTAAGTGTCTTTTGCTGAATTGGAGCAAGGATGAGGGGTTTGGGTTGGTTGGGGGTTTATTAAGTTTTTCATTAAAAGCTTGCTATTGAATAATTTTCCTGTATTCCTCTCTATCTGTTCGCAAGTTTTAGTAATCTTTTTTCTTTGCTTATGTTATCCCTAGCCTTTCCCATTCCAGTATTTCATAATTGTTTTTTACAAGGATTTAACCACTGAGATTCTTGATTTTGAGATATGTTATACGACTTGTTGCAAGAATCCATAAAGGGCAGTGGAAGGATTCTTGCTGAATTTGATGGGCCTAGACATAAAGTTCTACTTTCTAAACTGTCTTTAACTCCTCTCTTTCTGGTCAACCAAATTTTGACTTTGCATGCTCATAATGATTGCCCATCCAATGCAATGGAATCCTGAGATCCTCTGAGTTCAAGCGTCCATCAGCTAACTAACTGTACTTGCTGTGTAGGAATTGATCTGGTGATACTGTGGAAAATACATCTCAATTATTTTGTCTTACATGGCTAAAGAAAGAACTAGAATGTGCCTGGGGCGTGCGAGTCTTTGACAGATACACTGTGGTACTTCACATTTTTCGCTGTAATGCCCAGACGAAAGAAGCAAAACTGCAGATAGCATTGGCTGAAATTCCACTTCTCAGGTACCTGGGACTGTGCAAATCACATACTCAGAACTGCATGTTTTAGTGGCTATTTCTTTACAGTAACAAACCCCAACAATATTTACTGTAAAGGAAAAATAGGTAGGATGTTCAATAATTGATTCGAGCACAGAATTATTTACTATAATGTCATTATTTTAAGCTTCTGCAGTGCTGACGAGCAAAACCAGAATGTGTTCAATAATCTTATAAAATGTATTTTTCACGAAAAGGTCCTGGTTCTTTCTAAGATACAAGATGGGTTGCAGGAATATGTAGGCATTGGATATGTATATCTCATATATAAAACTGTTGAGTTTAATAAGGAAAGCTCTAAACAAGTAAGATTAATTTGTATTTAAATTTTCCACCTTTCTGCATTATGTGGCATAGAAATGTATACATGGCAGTTGGGGTGAGTTATGTGGATGTTTCAGAAGTATATTTGGCTCTCTGAAATTTCAGAATAGCAATTATAATTTACCAAGAGAGTTGTATGCTTTTTCAAGCTATAGTTGAGCCAGAAACATCTGGATTTTTTTCTCCAGGCTTCTTGCCATGAGCAGGTTTTATTTACAACTCAGTCATTTAGTGGGTTTATTTGTACTATCAGAATACCACTACTGCTTCACAATTTTTAGGTTTTTTGGTATAACTGGATTAAAGAAAATTGCTTCTAATTAACTGTTATTCTGCTGCCAGGTCAAATCTGAAAAACGAGGTGTCTCAGCTAGATCAGCAGAGAGGTGGTTCAAGATACATTATGGGCTCAGGTAAGGTCTAAATATTCTCATGATTTAGAGGATTTTTTTCCTCCATAGTTTTTAAACAAAATCGGTTGCATCTTATTTTATTTGGAGGAGGTCAGAAGGAAAAACAGTGTTCTGCATCTAATTAAACAAATGTACAAAAATGTTATTTTATTGGAAAGTAACTTAAATAATAAGGTTTGGGTTTGTACTGGTCAAGTCTGTTGGTCAGTAAGTGGTCAAGGATAAACTGTTTTCTTGCCACAGGGATTTTTCGTAAGTGTAAAAGATATTTTAGAGTGGTTAGCATATGTTTTATAATTACTTACCCACTTTCTTAGGCAAGATATATAGGTTTAGTGGCTTATTTTTTACAAGCAATGCTAACTCACTTGATTTCCAAATACATCACTTGCTTTACAGTTTCTCTTGTAAACTATTCTGACTGTCAGTCGTTTGTATTTTTCAGGTGAAACATTTCTAGAAACACAGAACCGTGTCTTGAAAGAAAGAGAACTTAAAATTAGGAATGCCCTGGAGAAACTAAGGGGAAAAAGGGCTTTACTTAGAACTCAGCGCAAAAAATGTGAGCTCCCAATGGTCTCAGTAATGGGCTATACCAATTGTGGTAAGCAAAACCTCCTGAAATCATAACACAAAGAGCTTATATTGTCTAATTTTTTAATTAGAAACTCTGGCCAAATTCTCATTTGTGTGTGTATAGGCTTCATATTTTAATTAGTTTTTTTTAATTGTGTAATGAATATTTGTCAGTTAGGATGTAGTTAGGAAAGCAAATTACGCTGCTTGGTTTTTTTCAGTCTCGAAGACATATTTTGGAGAAATGCCTAGCACCTATTGTGACAAAAAGATTTTATATACAGTGCTGAAGACTACGCTATTAATGTCCCTTTATATGAATCTCTACTACTTGATCAGAATGGGTACAGAAAAGTACACAGGTGTTTAGATCTCCATGAAGACTTGAGGCATAGAAAGACAATTGAGAGTTGGCTATTGATCTGAGAAACCTGCTTAAGGAGCACTGTAGCTTTTCATGGATTATGTGTAGCATTCTGAGATGTGTTCCTAAGAGAATCTAAATAAAGCTAAAGGGGTTTTTTCTGCTTTGTTTGCTTTGCTTTGCTTTTTTAGCTTACACAAGTGAATTCTTACCGAAGGCATAAATAGACTTTGGATAATCAGGTTGGATTATCTTAAGACAATTTCATTTTCTTGCTCAACTTCTTTAAATAAACAAACCTATCTTGCACTAATTTTGTTATGACTTGTACACTCAAAGACGTGGATTATACTTTGTTTTTCTTAAACGTCATACTTCCATACTTTTCAAACTGAAGATTCAAATATATATATAGATATATAGAGAGATATAAAACCATTTTGTATACACATAATTGAAACACTTTAATTAGGCTATGTACTGAGCACTTTAATGACTAATAATGTGAAATATTTATTGAGTCAAATAAATGTCTCTAGTATTATGTTCATGAGGAAATGCCCAATAAAGGCCTCAGCCTAGTAAGGTATATATTATTAGTGCTTCTCTTATTTAGCAAGTAAATTATTTCATTTGACAACAGAAGCCTGAGCACTGTAAGTGCATGCCTACTAATGTGGCCATGGCAGTGCTCTTCAGAGAGTCTTACAGGTGAGAGATGTGGATAGGTCACTTTGCAGGTCAAATCAGTCTTTGATCATCTTGTGATTTCACAGCACACCGGTAGATACCAGTATGTGATTACATACGTGACCTTAAACCCAATTCCAAGTTACAAAATGTAGGGCTGTCTTTGGATTTCCTAACATCATATAGATAACTGATCACAAGCTGCTAAAATAGATCTAAAAATATATGTTACATTATACATTTCATCTGAGCCTTGCAAATTAAATTTTACTTGGAACAAGCCATTAAAATCTTGTCGTTTTTCATTTAATTAGGAAAAACTACTTTGATCAAAGCCTTGACAGGGGAAGCAGGACTTCAACCCAGGGATCAGCTGTTTGCCACGCTGGATATTACAGCACATGCTGGCTATCTGCCCTCACATATGGCAGTTATTTATGTGGACACCATTGGGTTTCTGACTGATCTTCCACATAATCTGGTTGAGTCATTTTCAGCTACTCTAGAAGAAGTGGCTTACTCGGTAAGTAGTTGATTATAAAAATTGAGAAATCAAATTAATTTCCTTTTAGATAATCTTCACCCCATCAGAACAGGGGAAGTTAATTGACATGCTGTTCTTAGTAAAGTACCCAGCTGACTACAGTAAACTCCTGAGATAACGACATAAATATCTTAAAATAAACTAATTTTCTGATACTTTTTCTATGCAGAACATACAGCTATGAAAGGATTTCAGGAAGGGCATGTGTCCATCTCCATGATACTTAAACCAGATAAACCAGATTTTTCTGATAAAATAACTGAACACTGCATCCAAGTGAGTCAAGGCTAGCTTTCCTGGGAGTTGAAAATTAGATAAAGCATCTGGTATGACCTGGTTTTAACTTAAGGTTTCCTGTAGAACTACAAGTGGGTGATTGTGATGTGATGCAGGCAGCATGTAATAAACACAAATCTACTTTAGCAATTATTTTCTCAATAAAGTTGTTTTCCTGTGCTATAACAAAGTGTAAAGCTGCACACATACACACAGACATTCAAACAAAACCCTTGTATTATGAAGGTAAAGAAATTCAGTGGTAGCTAGATGCCAGAATGCTGCTGAAGATTAGATTTCACCATGTAATAGCAGGGCTTTCAAAAGCTGGCTGAAAGCGTCCTCTTTGTCCCTTACTTCTAATTATTTTTCAAAAGTTTAAAGCAATGTCTTGAGCAAAGATGATGAAACAATTTGAATGCAAATGTTGAGTTTGGTTGCTTGGTTTTTATCGTGGCAAACATTATATATATAGTTGAAACTGGTAAGTTTTGTATAAAGCTTTTTAGTGAAGCATCAGTAATAGTATCCTGGGAGCTAAGCATAGGGATAGTCATCTATATTTTGAATGTAAAAATAGAATTACAAGTTACATGGAGATTTTTTTCCCTCTGGTTTTGATACAGTTTTGCAGCCATTACTCTTCTAAAAGCTTTTTTTAGAGATTGCTCTTTTTAATCTCCAGTGGTTTTAAAGCCTTATTGTTACAAAGCCTTATCCAAAATATAGATCAGTTATTATTTGAAATCTATTTCTGTAACTAGCTTGATTGATAACATTTGCTTCAGGTTTGTGGGATGCAATTTGTACTCACTAGAGGTGGAAGATGAAGCTGCTACAGACTTTCTTCCATCATGGTCTAAGAAACAGTTAATAGTAGTAGTTTAATACTGTTTTGGCAGTTAATTTTACAGTGCTAATCTCCCAGTGTATTATCAAATGGATAGGAAAGTATCTTACATGAATTAGCAATGTAAAAATTATATACAGTCTCTACAACCTGGTAACAGGTGTTGCATATTGATCTTTGCTAGGATCTGATAGTTCATGTGAGGGATATTACTCATCCAGAAACCATCCTCCAGAAAGCAACTGTTCTGTCAGTTCTGAGGAATCTTAATCTTCCCAGCCATTTGCTGGACTCAGTGGTAGAAGTTCATAACAAAGTGGATTTGGTAGAAAGGTAAGCAAGAGATGCTAAATGTACTTAAACATTTCTTATGTTCTGGAAGCTTTCTAATTCTCAGTCTAGAAAAGAGATCCCACATTTCAGAATATATTTAATAGTGTTTCTCAATCTTTTACATATGTAACTATGGTCTGAAAAAGAATTAATTATCTTTTAATTACAAAAGAAATCACTTGAGTCATACAAGAAGTGGCCTCTGTAGAAGGGTCAGTACAAAGTAATTCAGTTAAATTGTCTGTGCTCGGAATATTTTCACAACCTAATCATCATGAATAAATGTGCTAGCAATTAATTTTCTTTCAGGTATAAACCCACTGAAGAAAATGCTTTAGCTGTTTCTGCTCTGCATGGGCATGGTTTAGAAGAACTGAAACAAGAAATAGAGAAAAAAATACTGACAGCAACAGGGAAGAAGATTCTAACAGTTAACATCAACTTAGAGGGACCTCAGCTAAGGTAAATAATTCTGAATTGTATGAAGGACTTGGAGAAATATGAAATGCCTAATCATTCATGTCATAAACTTTTCAAATCATATCATACTGATTTGAATCTGCATTAAGAATGACAGAGATAATTATCAATGTTTTGCAACGTATTGACAAAAAATAGCCCCATTAAAGAAGTGAAGCAAAGCATTTCATCTTTTAAAATTACCTAGATAGGAACCTTCCGACCTAGACCAAGGATCACATTTTGTGCAGTGTGTCATATTTCTAAGATGCTAATATGCTTTTACATTTACAGTTGGCTCTATAAAGAAGCAACAGTTCAGGACGTAGAGGTCATGCCTGAAGACGGCACAGCCAGGGTGAAGGTGATAATCAGCAGTTCTGCTTTTGGCAGATACAAAAACCTCTTTCCCAACAGTAAGATTTTCATGTCATGAAACTGCATCCTGTTCTAGGAGAAGAAACTGATCTCCTCAAGAGGATGTGAAATGAACAACCTGTTAGTCTCACTGCTGAATAGTTTATTTTTCTTCCCCACTTGATGTTTTTGGAATGGACACTGTTTTGGAACACTTCTGTATGGAAACAGTAAGAGCTTTGAGCTTAGTTTTGTCAGCAAGTACCAGGACAGCACTAATTTTTTTATGTTAAACCTGTAGCTGGCTATAAGCTGAGGACCTCAAACACATGGAATGGCATCTGACTTAACCTTCAGAACAGTACCAAGTTTCTTATATCAAGCTTTTTATTGCCTTTTTCAGAAGAAAATAGTATTTATTAAAGTGTTTCAGATGGTCTTCGGAAAATGAAAGCTAGTGAACAAAATGCTGTTGGTTGTATATAAATAATGAAGATAAATATGTGTTCAAGCAGAATGCATGAATGTAAGTAAAATAACTGCCATGTCTTATTGCAGTGAAGAAGAAATATTAATTAAGACATTAAATAAACTTAGCCATGAGCATTTTACCCATACAGTTTTCTTGCCTACAGTAATTTATCCACAATACCCATTACTGTGTCAGTTCTTGGAGAAAACATTTAAAGTACAGCAAACCTTTTCACAGAAGAAAACAAAAGGGAAAAAAAAAACCCACAACAGATCCATTTCCTAAGTTATGAATTACTACTGAGAACCGATAAAAGTATCACAGAAAGGAGAAACCAAACTATTTCATTCCATGTTACAGAGAGAGAGATCAAGTTTTATTAGAAAAACAAAGGTACAAAAGAGGGCACAAATGATAGGCAGAAAAACCTCTGCAAACATTAGCAGACATCTGAATTTAGCTTTTGCATATAAAGTGCATCTAAAAAGTGAGGTATATGAGCAAAGTTGCATAGTGAACTTTACACAATAATTGGTTTTATTTTAGTCCTGATGCTTCACATTTCTCTTGCCTTCATGATGATCTGTTATTACACTGTTTATTTAGAAAAACGGAATTAGTACGCCATGGGAAATAGCATAAACCTCTTAGTTTTGACATACACAAAAACTACTTAGTGAGAGGAAAAATAATTACAGAGCTACTAAAATAGCTAAATAAAATACCAGATGTGAAACCCCAAATGAGCATGATAGAAGCCAAGAATCTGTATTTCTAGGGCAGTTTAGGTTGAGATCAGGAATTTGTTTCCTCTGTGTTTATTTTCGGTGTAAGGCATACTTAGGCAACACCTAGTAAAACGTTTAACTGCCACAGACAAACTGTGTGAGGGCCTCGTTTTGTTATCTTTATTCCTGCAGAACTGGCATGACTAAGTGCAAAACCAATTACCTCTTAAAAATTCCAAATAATTTTGGAGATACACTGTAAGGTAGCTCAGAACAGATACTCAGAACATTGGTGTATATATAAAATCATTTCAAACTGGATTATCAGTGCAGCACCTTTGAGACATCAAAAATATTTTTAATTGTTCCTTTTGTTTATTTGACAGGAACCATGAAAACAGACAAGTCAATTTCACACTGATATAAAAGAATAAGAATTTGGGTTGCAAGTAGTGCAGAATATCCTTACAATTATAAGATAAAATCTTACCACTAAATCACACAACTATTGACATTTTCCTCCATAGTCATATGAAAAATAAGACTGAGTTCTTGGGACTTTCAGTATTGCCAGCTGCTACAGAATCAAAGCACCTCCAAAAAAATTACACCTATACCATAGTTCTCTAGGGAGTTGGGCAAGGTACACCTGCTCTTTTGTGTCCAAGGGCCTCAAAAGCCTGATGATGTTGAGAGACCTTTTCCTACTGAGCTTTGAAAGCATTCCTGGTTTAAAGTAATTGGACCTTCATGGGACTCAGGATGTTTACATCAGGGCACAATAAACACAGAAAAAGCCCTTTCAACTTTTCATAGATTAAGAAGCTGAGAATTAAAGGCTATTTGTTCCAGTTCACTTTGACAGTGCAATGGAGTATTAATTTTTGTGTTAAGTTCTATCACATCTTTGACAAAATCATTGTTTCCTATAAAGTCTCCAGCAATGATGTTAATACACTTTTTCTTTGGTCCTGGATACTGCTGTTTTATCCAGATTTTCAAGCATGGAAGACTCTGGAGTGTCATTTTCTTCAATGATCCAAATGGGTGTACAAGAATATACCTTAGATTTTCAGTAAGGTTAATCCCTGCCACAAAGAATTTTCCTGAAACAAAAATCAGAAAGTGACACATTAAATTTTCCTCTGAGGAGAAGAGAAACTTCTCAGTATTGCATTAACTTCACATCTCATTCCTTTTGTATACTGCACTAGAGCATGCAGTATACAATTCCGGAGCCACGCTGTTATCCAAACATTCCAGTTTAGCTAAATTTGTCTAGTTATTCATACAGTCTAAAAGTTCTCCACTGACTAGTCCTCCTTTTTAAATTATGTTTGTTTCTGTGAGGGTTGCTTCCAAACTCCTAGCCTTCCCCCGCAATGGATGGGAACACACGAGTGTTTGCCTTTGACTGGGGAGTGCACTTCTGAAGTGGCTCCCCCGTCACCACCCTGTGCATTCACTTCAAAAGCTGTGTCAGAGGTTCTGAACTGAAACTCTGTCAGATTACACTGCACTAGAACACTTGAATGCTGCTGTTTAATGTGCAGCTACATACCCTTCTCATACTGCTCTTGTATCACAGAATCACTAAGGTTGGAAAAGGCCTCCAAGATCATTGAGTCCAACATTTGACCAAACACCACCATGACAACTAAACCATGGCACTAAGTGCCACGTCCAGGTGCTTCTTGAGCCCTGGGTCCACTTGCTTCTTGAACGCCTCCAGGGATAGCGACTCCATCACCTCACTGGGCAGTCCATTCCAATGCTTAACCACCCCTTCAGTGAAGAAATTCTTCCTGATTTCCAGCCTCCCCTGGCAGAGCCTGAGGCCATTTCCTTTTGCTGGTTGCCTGGAAGAAGAGGCCAATTTCCACCTTGCTACAACCTCCTTTCAAGTAGCTGTAGAGAGTGATAAGGTCTCCCCTGAGAGAAACCTCGTAGGGGGTTCCTTTTACAACAAGACTAGTGGAATGCACTTCTCTCATCATCTGTGGTGCCTAAAGCAACAAGCACTGGACTGAGGAAGCAGCCTCCTACCTCTGAAGCAGCACAACTGCGCCAGCGAGCTGGTGTGCACTGAGGGCTCCCTTTCTGTGGGTCACACAAGCAAGGTGGCTGCCACAGTCTCTACAGTCTGTGCATGTGCATACACGGACAGCATCCACAGCACCAAGGACAAGGTCACACTTGCCCAGGGGCGGGCAGAGCACTCAGCAGCCATGGGCACACAGCACACACAGGGTGGTTATATCCCGTAAGGCAACAATTGCCCAACATCCTACTTGTTTGGCACTGCTATAAATGCCCCTTCTCTCCTCCAAGCGAACTCCCTGTGCCTACCTGGACGGCCCATCCGCTTCATGCGCTCCAAATACCGGATAAGAGCACGAGTGGACGTTTTGTTTCCCCACCAGTATGGGATAGGGGGCCACAGCTCACAGTGCTTCTCCAGTTCCATTTCCTCTTCGTACGAGACTATAGCCTGATGGCCGAGGTGCCACATGGTCCTCAGTGTTGGCACCACCTAAAGGAAGTATGCCCAGGTTGAAGTCAGCAACACAGCAGCACTCCCGAAGTCCAAATACTGATATGTGACATCACCTTGGCATGGAATCAGTTCAGATGAAGCTTTTAAATGAGCGGCCCAGTAGGTGATGGGCTGGTTTACAAGCTGCAGGGAAATAGGACCCTTCAGCAAATCCCTCCTTTCCTCAAACAATTTAACTATGATCACGTACATAACTCAAGGTCTTACACTTGCATAATAGGAAACCATCCCTGTGCCAGCCCTCATGCACAAACCACTGCTGGAAGTTTGTTAGGGGAGGAAGATACAGACCATCTGCTGCAAGAATGCAGACAGAGAAAAGCAGGGATCATTTTGGCAGATTCTGCACATTGATGCAAATTTGGCACAGTAACCATCAAAGAAAACCGAACTGCTTAAAACTTGGTAAGACTAAATGTGAATCACCAAGAGCTACATTAATTCTCCTTTCTCTAAGTGGAAAGTTTATGAAATTGGGATGCTCCAAACACTTTAATTGAGAGAGAGGAAGACCTGAGTCAGACATTTTCTCTATCTATCTAGATAGGTGGGCTAAAATAGCTGCTAAATTTAAGTGTCTCAATATGAAATTACATTTTCCAGCCTCAGAAGTTACCATTGGAGAGAACTGAGGCCCTCTGACTAGTTCTATTTGCAAAACCAACCTATTTAACAGGCATTGTTTTTTCTAAGAATGTTGTAGTTAAAAACTACATTTGCTGTTTGTGAAAAAGAAATGGTAGCTTTTTGATGTTCCAATTAGCTTACTAATTTAAATAAAAGCCAAAGGCACTTGAAAATTAATAATGTAAATATTTGAAGAAAGCTGAGGGTTGACTGAATCCCTCTCAGTTCATCCACAAAAGAGAGAATGCAAGCTCCCATTAGGTCAGAGAATACTGCAAAATTAAGGCACAAGCTACTTAAGCTACAAAACTTCGTGGTTGACTGAAGCTTTTGCTTTACTCCAGCTGCCTTTCTAAAGCTGGAACCTCTTAAACAAACAAACAAAGATGTGTAATAAAAGCCTAAAAAATAAGCTACCAGAGATGTGTATATGAAAACAGGTGCTTATTTTGCAAACAAAGCAGAAATGAAAGTCTAACAAGGGATTTTTAAACCCTAGTAATCCACATCAAAGGATGACACCTTGAATAGTTAAGACAATTAAAATTTTAAATGCAGTGTAATATTGTCACGCTGTGGCCTGTTCCAGTATTACATACAGATCTTGCCTGAGCAGCTGCTTCATGAACACTTTGACACTTAATTCTGTACAACAGAGATGCAGTCTTGAAAGATGGTAGGTAGCATTTTATTTTAGAATAAGTCAGCAAGCACTTGGATATTTGATCTAAATCTGTGATTCTGAAAAATCCCACAGGTGCCTAACCAGCAATGATACCACTAGCAAAAATGGTGAGATCCATTGTGCTGGTCACAGATTCCACAGATATAAAGTACTACTACTTAGTACTACTAAAGTAGTACTTCCTACTCAAGGGAAGTACTTGGTTTGTCTTTTCTCCAGTTCTCTTCCTCCGTCCTCTTGGACACAGCTCAAAAATGTTCTTTCTTCAGTGAAGTGATCTCAGACCATTCTTTCAATACCTCATTCAACAAATTGTCATCAGCAACTTGCCCCTTTTGCAGTTAATAACTTTCTTCTTTTTAAGAGCTGGCCGCGCATCTGAAAGCAAATTTGACCACCTCCTCTAGTATCTCTATTCATCCACAACTTACACGCTCAAGTTATTTGGGGAAACAATAAAATAGTGTCACTCAGGTCTTCAGTTATTCAGCTGAGGCCTGAATATTTCAGAATCCCCTAGTTTTGCTGAGAATTGTTCTATTTTAACTCTACTGTACAAAATGCTTTGAAATGGTAATACTCACACGTTACTGATACACCAGCTTCAAAGACTGAATTTGAATCGTGAACAGGGTCATCATTCTCCTGTACCACTCACATCTCCAGAGAAAACCCTCTGTTCCTGTGCATCTTTGAAATGTTAATTGTTTAACTACTAAAAGCTCCCATACTTTGTAAAAAACAGAGGGAGCCAAAAGTCTCAACTTCTAAACTCTTGCAATCAAATATTTGCAGATTTTTTAAATTAAGGCTTTTCTGGATGTTTGGGTAACTGTAAGACTGGTTAGGAGGTCAGCTCCAGGAAAATCAATGCCACCAGAAATACCTTGACGGCAGAGATGCTATTAAAAGGGACCTCAACAAGTTGACAGAAACCTCATGAAGCTCAACAAAAGCAAATGGAAAGTCTTGGACAGACAAACCCCACACACCAGGACAGACTGGTGGAAGCTGTCAAGAAACCTGCTTTGCAGAAAAGGACCTGAAGATTCTCATAGACATCAAGCTGCACATGAGCCAGTAGTGTGCCCACCTGGCAAAGGTCAATTGGGAACTGGGCTGCATTAGCAAAGGCACAGACAGCAAATCAGGAAAAGGGGATCTTCCCTTCTATTCGCCAGTTGTGGGACTGTGGCTCAAGTATGGTTTCCAGCTGGGGCTTCTCCAGTACAAAGTCACCGTGAGCTGGAGTGAATCCAGCAGCACACAACAGTAGCTGTAGGAGGCTGGAGCAGAGGCTGGAGCATGACACACAAGAGCAGGCTGAGGGAGCTGAGTCTCTCCAGCATGAAAAAAGACTGGAAAGGTCTTACTGCTGTCTGCAAATACCTAACAAGTAAACGTAGAGAAGATTCCTCAGATATGCACAGCAAAGGATGGAAGTCAGCAGACACAAGAGAGATTCTGATCAGATGGAGAAGGAAAACACAGTTACTGGGAGAGTGGTCAAATTTTGCATAGAAGGTTGTAAAATCTCCATCCTTGGAGATAATCGAGAATGAACAGGACACAGCTCAACATAATTTTGAAGCTGGTCCTGCTTTTCATAGTGATGTTGGACCAGATGACCTCCAGAGGTCACTTCCAACCAAAACTGTTTTGACTAGAAAAAAATTAATTTATAATTATTGCTGTGAAAAGGCAGAAAATGGATTCTTTAAATTCTATAAATATATAAGATGCACAACTTTTATTTCCTTTCTTTTTTCTTTCATTTTCCTTTATTTTCCTCTCGTTTCTCTCTTCTTTTCCCTTTCCTTTCCTTTCCAAGGAAACTCAGACAGGACAATGGATGACAGTTGTCTCTACTATTGTCCCACAACTCAACAGACATAACAGCCAAATTTATTTCCCTCCTCCACGGGGTAGAATGCAGGTTTAACAGAACCTCAGTTCTGTTAGGTAATGACTTGTCTCTGATGCAGGAAGCGGTACCTTTCTGAGGTTAAAAACACAGTGAAAGTAGACAGTATCTAAAAATTTGGAATCAAAGATCTCACTGTGATGTATCATTCCTTTAAAAATGAGAAAAAAAGGACCTCATACTTACATTTCTAGGGCACAGTTTACACTGGAAAATCTCTTTTATACAGGCAACAAGATGATTATGAAGTCTCTTGGTTAATCCATCAAAATTCCTGCAGGCTATGATAACAACTTCCTGAGGATGAGTTTCTAACCACCTCAGTATTTCCCACAGAATATCCTACAAGAAAGATGTGGCAGCTTAGAAAGTTATCTGTGCTATGCAGGGGAAAGAACATACAATCAACAGAGCAGTGATGGTGGAGTAGACTCAAAATCGCAGAAATGAAAAACCGTGTTTTCTCAAAAAAAAGTGTTTCTGTAATTGTATAGGGCTTTTAATACTTTCTTCACTGTGATAACTTCTCCCCTTACCAGGGAAACAGGAATGCCCTGTGTATCATCCTGGGACAACACATGATAAACCCCAGAACATCGGGCATGTGGTAGGGGATAAGCAGCAGAGAGCAGGCACAAAGATTCTGGTTTGAGGATCAGGAAAAGACTGATGTTCCAGTATCACGTGCAGCTGCTGAAACTAACTTCCAGCCCTGCTGATTTTCTCTAGTTTGAAGCCTCACAAAAGAAAACAAATAACCTGCTCAGAAGACTTTGAGCCAGCATTTTTAGATTATGATGGCCTTTAAATGAAAGAAATGGCACTGGTTTTATAGGCATCACAAAGGTAAGGAAAATACCTGCACAGTAACAGTTGTGTAAACCATATGCACGAAGTACAAATTCATCGATGGATCATTAGCCTTGTGGGCGATCCTGAAATCCAGGTATCTCACTCCGGCCTCAAGTTGCTCTGTAACAGTCAGGACCTGAAAGGTGAAACAGAAGACAAAGGCCCTGAGAGCTTGAAAGAGATTTGTTCTTTTAGTTTAGAAAGCTAAAAGAAGGGTACAAAGATAGCCCTATGGCATTTTTCACAGGTCTTTGATCTTTAAAATGTCACTGTACAGCACCAAATTGCAACTTGGAAGCATTTTGCTCCAGAACAAGGGATTCCAATTTCCCTCAGCATAAACTGCAAGTACAGATTGGATTAGTTCTAGAATTGCCCTTGTTGTGTTCTGAAAGTTAAAGATCAATTAACCTGTGCATAAATACATGATTGCTCTTCACACAACTGTTCATTTAAAAAACAATTGCAGGATCAGCACCTTAGAAATCCTGTATTTATTTTATTAGATCAAAGACTTTACCATGATTGTCTCTGTGGACCTCACACATCCTCAATAGAAGGAAAACCAAAATTTGGAAAAACTACTGGCCATTGTTCTTTTTCAAGATAAAGTTTCTTATTAAGGATGAATTAACCTGTAGAAGTCCTACAAAACAAAGGCACTTCTCTAGATCCACTGCTCTCACAGCACTTCCACTGGATTTGAGGGCTGAGTAGAACAGGTGATAAAGCTGTTTCTGAGGCAAAAAGTTCCAAATGATATGTCTTTTCCTTATATCAGGACTCTCTTAGCATAAGAAAATAGCATCAATTTAATTAAATATGTTTAAACACTAATTTGTCTCAGTTCAACCTGCTAGGGATAAAAAATTTAGGCTTCAGAAACCATACATGGTACTGATTTAAGTCAGAAAGGATTCAACAAAAGCTAAATCAGTACAAGGCATTGCTCTTGAATATTCAAATTCGTAGCTTTAACATGGAGGCAGAGCTTAAGACACATGGCAGGATGCTCACCTTGCCTAGTTTAACCCCCTAACTTCCGGTTCTTGGGACGTGACTTGAGCCTCCCCGGGCTGTGCCCGAGGGGCCAGGCTGGGACAGATCCAGCCCCGTGTGCCCCAGGGTCCAGGGGGTGCAGTGGGTCTGGCCAACAGCTCCTCCTGGGCCTGCTTGGTCTCCACCAGGCTGAAGTTGGATGATCCATATGCCTTTGCTTCGAGTATGGCAGAGATGGGAGCATACATGGCTGTTGGTCATATGTAACCTTTGTGGCCAGAAAAGGCCCCAAATTAAATAGCTGCTCTGAACTGCCCTTCAGACTAATTCATTTCTTATCTGCTGACTACTTGGGAAAATGAGACAAATTAGACTCTCTAATTAGTCACCTGGGTTTGGATACTGAATTAGGCAGTGTGAACATTGCACCCTAAAGGGCAAAATTTAAAAGGAAGCCCTGAGGAGCTGCTCAGTGCTTCAGCCTCACAACAGGCACCCAGGCCTTGACTGGAAGTTACATGGCCATTATACAGGAAACATCTGGGTCTCTGGCCTGACAGCCACAGCATCTGGGGCTCAAACAGGCAACTCCCAGGCACTGGGCCATCCAGGAACTTGTGGATCCTACCATCAGGAGGGCTCTGTGGTGTCTGTTCTGGATACCAGTGGGGTGGAGTCATCTCCCCAAAGAGATAACTGGAGCACAGCCAGACTAAGGAGGGGCAGGATTGTAGCTATGCCTCTTCCCTATCAGCACTGAGCCACTTCCTGCTTGTCACACTGGGTTTGGACCAGAAAATTACTATTATGATGCTAAGAGATTGTTTGTCACCAACAGGGTCACTTTGCCAGCCAGAAACCCACAAGTTAGGAGGTTTCTAAATCTTTCATTGGCTGAAGTCCCCTCCAAAAAAGCAGCTCAAAATAAACAAGGATCTGTGCTAAGCAAGTGCCCTTCAACATCAGCTCACCTTTGCTGGTTCATATTTGATATCTCGTGGTGTCTAAAATTCCAGTTTGCCAGAGCTGCTCAAATACAGCAAAAGAAGCCTTAGCATGCTTATTGCTATTTATTAATTATTCAGTTTTAATTCCCTAACAATATTCCTTCAATAAAAACAAAAACAGAAAGATTTTTGGTACCTCTTTGATGTTAGGAAAGTCTGTTCTTAGGAAGAATCTTCAAAAGCTGTAGCTTAAATTATGATCCTCAATTTTGTCTTTAACATACACTTGTGAGGAACAAAGAGATAACTACTATCTTAATATTTACACATTTTAAAAAGTCAACTAAACCTTACGTGATGGACCACACCTTCACTCTGTAATCTTTATGGGAGAAAAAACCCCTTCACCAAGGGATTCTTCTGTTTCTGCTGCTGGTAAATTACCCACTATAGGTGAGGAAAACAACTGACATCTCACACAACAGTGATAGCAAAAATGACAAGCAAGTACCTTGTAAAAAAGTTCAAGAGAAAGAGAACCTCTGTTAATTACATTAATATTAAATGTTATTTACCACCACTATAAACATGTGAAAAATGGTTTCTAGTACCAAGAGTCAGCTTTAAGCAACAACTTGAAGTACAATTCCTCTCTCACCTGCATGCTTTTTCCCCAGAAAAGGTGATCAGATATGTATGGCTCCTATCTCATACTCCAAGGTGCTGGAGTGAGATAGGAAAGAGCAATTTTCTTCATATTAGCTGGAATGGAACTGCGGTTTGGGTTTGGGTTGGAAACAGCATTAATTACACAGGGATGCTTTTGCTGTAGCTGAGAAGTGCTTACACAAAGTCAGGGCCTTTTCTGCCTCTCACCCCCCGCCACCAGCGAGGAGGCTGGGGATGCACAAAGCAGTTGGGAGGGGACACAGCCAGGAACTGGGAGGGGACACAGCTGACCCTAACTGACCACAGGGATATCCCACATCACAAGAAGTCAAGCTCAGCACATAAAGCAGGGGGAAGAAGAGGGGGAAAATTCAGAGTGATGGTGTTTGTCATGCTAAGACACCATTGCANGGTCTCCACCAGGCTGAAGTTGGATGATCCATATGCCTTTGCTTCGAGTATGGCAGAGATGGGAGCATACATGGCTGTTGGTCATATGTAACCTTTGTGGCCAGAAAAGGCCCCAAATTAAATAGCTGCTCTGAACTGCCCTTCAGACTAATTCATTTCTTATCTGCTGACTACTTGGGAAAATGAGACAAATTAGACTCTCTAATTAGTCACCTGGGTTTGGATACTGAATTAGGCAGTGTGAACATTGCACCCTAAAGGGCAAAATTTAAAAGGAAGCCCTGAGGAGCTGCTCAGTGCTTCAGCCTCACAACAGGCACCCAGGCCTTGACTGGAAGTTACATGGCCATTATACAGGAAACATCTGGGTCTCTGGCCTGACAGCCACAGCATCTGGGGCTCAAACAGGCAACTCCCAGGCACTGGGCCATCCAGGAACTTGTGGATCCTACCATCAGGAGGGCTCTGTGGTGTGTGTTCTGGATACCAGTGGGGTGGAGTCATCTCCCCAAAGAGATAACTGGAGCACAGCCAGACTAAGGAGGGGCAGGATTGTAGCTATGCCTCTTCCCTATCAGCACTGAGCCACTTCCTGCTTGTCACACTGGGTTTGGACCAGAAAATTACTATTATGATGCTAAGAGATTGTTTGTCACCAACAGGGTCACTTTGCCAGCCAGAAACCCACAAGTTAGGAGGTTTCTAAATCTTTCATTGGCTGAAGTCCCCTCCAAAAAAGCAGCTCAAAATAAACAAGGATCTGTGCTAAGCAAGTGCCCTTCAACATCAGCTCACCTTTGCTGGTTCATATTTGATATCTCGTGGTGTCTAAAATTCCAGTTTGCCAGAGCTGCTCAAATACAGCAAAAGAAGCCTTAGCATGCTTATTGCTATTTATTAATTATTCAGTTTTAATTCCCTAACAATATTCCTTCAATAAAAACAAAACCAGAAAGATTTTTGGTACCTCTTTGATGTTAGGAAAGTCTGTTCTTAGGAAGAATCTTCAAAAGCTGTAGCTTAAATTATGATCCTCAATTTTGTCTTTAACATACACTTGTGAGGAACAAAGAGATAACTACTATCTTAATATTTACACATTTTAAAAAGTCAACTAAACCTTACGTGATGGACCACACCTTCACTCTGTAATCTTTATGGGAGAAAAAACCCCTTCACCAAGGGATTCTTCTGTTTCTGCTGCTGGTAAATTACCCACTATAGGTGAGGAAAACAACTGACATCTCACACAACAGTGATAGCAAAAATGACAAGCAAGTACCTTGTAAAAAAGTTCAAGAGAAAGAGAACCTCTGTTAATTACATTAATATTAAATGTTATTTACCACCACTATAAACATGTGAAAAATGGTTTCTAGTACCAAGAGTCAGCTTTAAGCAACAACTTGAAGTACAATTCCTCTCTCACCTGCATGCTTTTTCCCCAGAAAAGGTGATCAGATATGTATGGCTCCTATCTCATACTCCAAGGTGCTGGAGTGAGATAGGAAAGAGCAATTTTCTTCATATTAGCTGGAATGGAACTGCGGTTTGGGTTTGGGTTGGAAACAGCATTAATTACACAGGGATGCTTTTGCTGTAGCTGAGAAGTGCTTACACAAAGTCAGGGCCTTTTCTGCCTCTCACCCCCCGCCACCAGCGAGGAGGCTGGGGATGCACAAAGCAGTTGGGAGGGGACACAGCCAGGAACTGGGAGGGGACACAGCTGACCCTAACTGACCACAGGGATATCCCACATCACAAGAAGTCAAGCTCAGCACATAAAGCAGGGGGAAGAAGAGGGGGAAAATTCAGAGTGATGGTGTTTGTCATGCTAAGACACCATTGCACATGATGGAGCCTGGCTTTCTTGGAGATGACTGAACATCTGCACGTCCATGGGAAGTGGTGAATTAACTCCTTATTTTGCTTTGCTTGCACATGTGGCTTTTGCTTAATCCATTAAACACTCTTTATCTCAACCCACAAGCTCTCTAGCTTTTACCCTTCCAATTCCCTCCCCTATCTCACCCAGGAGCAGCGAGAAGCAGCAGTGCAGGGCTGAGCTGCTGGCTGGGGTTAAGCCACAACACCCAAGCACGGCATCTCATGAGAGCAGAGATTTCTGGGCAGCAGGCTATTCTGTCATTGTACACTCTCAGCCCTGCAGCACAAGATTCAACTTTGCCAAGGCAAGAAGAGAACACCAGACAATGGTTACCTGTGTTATAGACCACTTCATGATAATGGGGCGCACAATGCAGGGCAGACATTTGTTTAAAAACTTCACCAGCTTGGACTCATTGGCACTAACAGCAGAGCTTTTGTCCAAACAGTAGGTCATAGTGTCATGACTCCCTGTAGGATACAAAATTAATGTACAGAAAATCTCATTCCTTAACTACTCAAGACCACATTCCATGGCTACATTTCATGCGCACACCTGATAGGCCACCACATTTGCAAGCCACACACCTACATTGTCTGAGCCTCTGTAGCTATGACAAAAAGTTGGAATTGTCTACAGAAGTTGTTCACCTAATATTAATATGCTTAGCGTGAAATCCTTGTGAAGGGAAGGCATTGACACTTTTCAATAAAGTAGTCCCCATCTAAACTACACATCGCTGTTGTTTGCCCCAAACCACAATAAAATGATCTCTTTCAAATGGTGTCTGCCCTCAGAATACTTATTTTGATGTGAAAACATTTTTTTTCAGGGAATAAATAGCTGAAGGATGAATTTATCTAGAATTTGTCCTGTTTTCAGAGTAATCCAAATGCAGGATTTCATTGTCCACTACGCTCATCTTTGCATGGGAAAATATGACTGAAAGCAGAAATTCATGTTCTTACACCTTTGACTGGACCAACACTTAACTTGGCACTTTACCACTTATATCTTAAATATTTGCTAAAAATGTCTTCCTGAACTAAATTCCCATCTCCCCTACAAAAAACAACAAACAAGGTGGGTGGTTGAAGGTTTCTGAGGCAAATCCAAGATTAATTTATGAGCAAAAGATGAAAAGCCTCATTTGATGGACTTCAAAAATTACCTCTTTCCAGCACAGGGAATTACCCAGGCATTGGAGCCAAGAACAGTCTTCACAAATATTTTATTTCCTTAAAGTCTTCATAAATCTGACACATCTCTTGCATCATGTTTAGATGAAACTATTGCAACTCACAATTTCATCAGGACAGGAAACCAGTGATTTTGCTAGCTGTTCTGTTCCATTATTTCTTCCAGTTTTACAAAGCATCAATAAGAAAAGCTAACAGCTCAGTGAAGTGACTTGCTTGGATCTTAACAGAGTATCTGCAAAGAATCTGCTTATCATTTTGGGGTTTAAGTCTTCTGTCAAACTAATTGTTCACTGGTGCTAGGAACTGCTTTCTTGAATTGTCAGTCTTACTCGTGCCAGTGGTAATATTTCTAGGAAACAAAGTAAAAAGGACTGGTTTGGAAATAAAAATTTTTTGGAATGGTCAATAATAGTTTGATGTCTCACTCCATTTTTTCACCTTCTAAAAGCCATTTTTGATCTATTTTACTGGTTTGAACACCCAAACCACACTCAATGCAGATAGAAGATCTGCAATATTGAGGGCATGCAATAAAAGAAATATTTGTTAGAAGATGTAAGAGTCAAACTATTAAATACTCATGGTCCAAATCCAAGCCTAAGAGAGATGAGCAGGATTCCATTGATGGGTGTTGCATCTATGGATGACAATGGATTGTAATCTTTTACTCACGAGTCTTTTGTGATGTCATGAGTTACAGTAATGAAATGAAGATGGGTACATCCATGACACAACATATATGATGCAAAGATAGTGAGCTAGCACCATGCCAAGTAGCTCCAGACCTTGAATCCACACCTCCCCAGCAGCACTGTGCTGAATCTGGTGCAAGCACAACACTAATTAATGAGATTTGCTGCTGTCTCCTCATTATGCTTTCAGAATCCACTCTGTCATGTTTCTTGCATGCCTTCTATGAGATAAACTTCCACTTCCAAACTGGGTTTCCTCCCTCTGGAAACCTGCCAGAGCTGCTTTAACCAGGCTGGTCTTGATCAGTTTGTGTTCTGACTTGGGCTAGATCAGCTTTGTAGGTCAGCTGGACAGACACCAAAACATTCCAAGCTAATAGCCTGCAATGCTCTGTAACAAAGTACTCTAATATTTGCTGAAATGGACTTGCCTTCAACTGTTCTTCATGCCTGTTCTCCCTGCAGGCATATTCACAAGAACAACAAACATTTGCAAGAGTAACAAGGTCACCCTTAGGAGGAGAGCCAGGAAGGCAAACAAGCCCATCAGGAGGTTCTCCCCTTTCTATGATGGCCAAGAAACACCAGGTGAAAATCTTATTGACACAACATGGCTCCTTTTCCAGCAAAAGAAAATCCCACTGAGTGTGCTACTGACTTTTGAATGATCTTTGCAATAGGAACAAAAATAGAAAAAGAGAAGACTATAACCTTCTTTCTTCAGTCATAAGACAGATATGTATTTTTGTTTTTCCTCTCTTGATGGTTAAATAAGAAATCTAGAGGGGTTTTTTTTATAGCACCTGCCCTAGTCCTCTTACATAGGCTTTATCCTAAACAGAGATGTGCTTGTTTTGAAGTTAACATCAATTCCAATTACATCATCTAAGACGCCTCCATGAAATGAGTTTCTGGGTTTCAATTTTAATTCAAACTCCACACTCCATTAGTTCACAACGGGCAGAAAAAAGCCAAAACACTACAATTCTTAGGTTCTCTCAGGACTCTACCCACTGAAGACAAGAATTCACACTATCTCTAAACAGACACCTTTCCTAAAATTAACCTATGATCCTGTGGCGTACATAAACAGTCATCTACATGCTGTGCTGCTTTCCCCCTGAACTACCTGTCACCTCTACAGGTGTGAGAGAAAACGTGGGCTAGGCTTTTCTTTAGTGCCATTTTTGATGTGGAGGCAAAGGGAATCACTCAAAGAGCTGATAGTCCTTCAGTGCCTTCCCATGTGTTAGTGAAATCACATTATACCATAAATTTTTTGGACAGAATGAGAGAGGTAAAAAATCAAGGCAGCAGAAGGAAGCAGTAATATGACCAAAGAAAGGTTGATAATACACAGGTGTCATTTGAATGCATTTACACATAACAAAATAAATCCAGTTTTTATGTCTGGATCATGTAGCAAAATAACAGTCTACAGTAATAAAAACATGTTAATTACAAGTTTCAATTCTCCTTTTTCTGCAACTTCACAGCCTCTTTTAGACAGTACAAAGAAACAAATATTAAGGTAAAATATTAATTTTACCATCCTGGAAACATTTTATTATATAGGAAGTCACAAGAATTAATTAGGAAAATTTTATCATTGCCCAAATAAGTCAATCCTTAGGTTATTAATAGTAACTGTCAAGATGATGTGCCTCTTTCTAAAAAACAATAAAAAAATTCCTTTTTTACCCTCCCCTCTAAGAAACCCCAAACATTACAGACCAACATTATTCACATAACATCACACAAACCCTCCCCCACACACTGACCCAAATAATAAACATAGCCGTCCTGAAATGGGACAAACAGGATATTCCAAAGCTTAAATGGCAAGCTAGCAAAACAGTGGAGAACAAAAGTTAATCTTTACCTGGAAGAGCTAAGTGATAGAGGGGAATATCCCAGAGCTTCTCTGGTAACTGTGACATCCATTGACCATTTTCATGGCACACATGAACAAAGGTTTGCAAAGGGCCTTCCATTGCTATGTTCTCAGGGACTTCATAGGGTGTTCTGGGAGGCAAAAAGAAAAGAAAAACAATAAACCATTCCATATGCTGCAGTTGAATTATTGACCTTGCACCTGTGTAGGACGGATTAATAGATGTTAAAAAATGCCAACCCTTCTCTCAAGTAGTTGCAGCAAAAATGTCAAGAGCTTGTCAGCCACGGCACATGCTGCTTTTGGTAACACTGTGTCCCAGCACAGTGCCAAAGGGTGGGGTCCAGCTTCGGGCTTGCAAACTGACCAAGTGAAAGAAAAAACTAAGCCAAGACAAATATACACAGTTGCATTGGTATGGAGAAATTACTGCCTATATTGGCTATTGTGAAATCTCAAGGAGTACCTCCCTCCAGTGTGAAACTGCATCCATTCCTTTACCCTTTGCAGTCCCAGAAGCATGGCAAGGGGGCTGATGGCAGGGCTGGGACAGGGGCTGGGTCTGCTACCCTCAGGTTCCTAGAGAACACCTATCTTGAAGGATCAAATAAGGTGCCACAGGAGTACCTCTATGAAAAGCCTTTAAAAATATGTCAGGACATTGGATTTGCAGGTCATGCCAGCATCTGGGGTCAAAGAGGAAAACCTTCCTCTCCTTATTCCTGCTTTGGAGAACACCAAAGATGTTTTTATTATCCCTACAAGTCCATGATCATAAGTATTTCAGTTTGGTCTGATCTTCCTGAAACTACTCTGGAACTGTTCTTCTCTGGGATCTTCTGCAAAATTTGCAGTGGTCATGCAGGAGCGCAAGTGAATGAAACCCAGATGAGAAATCATGGCAACACCACGGCCTACTAGAGTTAACCTGTTCATTTTTCATTTTATGTCCTTCTGGATTGTGCAGAACATAAAAATAAGCTCTCTGTGTTTGGGTTGGTTTTTTTTTCCTAGGACATTCCTAGTTCAGGTAGTGGTCTGGAGATTAGAGTCTTCCTTCTTATCACTGCTTTTAAGGCTTTATTTTGTCACAGCTAGTGTGAGAGTTTCTTTTAGATCACGGCGCAGTGATTACCATCATTAATATCACAGCTTCCTTGTTAATACTTTTTTTAAAAGCTGCCAATGTAAATAATTCCTTCTTGTCTGGTACAGCAATCACAGTCAGATACATATTTTTGAGGTTTTGTACTCTGCAAACACCCTCACTGGTCCCTGGTCCCTTCTGCTGAATCCTACACATTGATTCAAGATTGTTTCTCCTAGGAGGTGGTTGGTTTTTTCTCATATACTGGAGAGCCACAGTGTTTGTATGAAGAACATTTCCTTAAACATGGTACAATAGATTTCTTTTTCTTTTTACAGTCACATAGGGTCATCTGAAAGGCAACTTTAGGAACTGCATTCCTAAGTTTTATGTCCATACCACACAAAAATATACAATCTGTTTTTATACCGGCCAATGCACAAAGCATCACCTGCCTAGCCTACCTTGCTGTGCCTTTGGTGTATCTTTGAGTTGAAAGAAACAAATGGTCTCTATATGCCACATCAGCTATTTTTATTCTTGGAAAAATGTTCAGATCTCAGGCAGATCAACTCACCCACTCTCTGGCTCTGCACTTTAATATGATGAGCTTCTGTCCCCCACAGACCCTTGTTCAGACAACAAATGTCTGCAGCTCATTTTGTCACCTTTTGCTGCTTCATGCTTCATCAGACTGCACACCACTGCTCACCCACGGCTGCTCTGCTCTATTCTCTGTGCTAAGTAGCATCAGCGTGCACAGGGGCTGCAGGTGCTTAAAACAGCATTGCTGGTTAGTAAAGACTGGATGGTGTGTCTTATTCTCCAGCTCTGAAGCTGACAGGAGCTGGGAGGCTGCAAAACCCCAGCATACGGCAGCACTTACTCAGGTCCTGTATGCAGACTAGAAACCTGACTATAAGCATTGCTTTTCCTCTTTTGAGGGGGGAGATTTGCAGCTCCTTTGGGGCTCTCCAATTCCGCAAGGCCACCCATGCTCCCCCAGAGCAGGCACCCATCACTCCAGGGACCCATAGCAAGACCCTTGAGCCCTGCTGGGCAGTCACACCTTGCATGGCACAGGCTCCTTTGCACCAAAAGCACCCCCAGGATGCGTCCAAGGGTGCAGGTTTGCCTGCTGCCAGTCTCCTCCTGCCATGTGCTCTCACTGCCTTGCTTGGGCTAACACAGGCACAGCCTCACAGCTGCCAGAATAAAACAATCGGTTTGTGACATGCTGATCCCTTTCTCCAGTTCAGCATGGAGTCAGGATAGCACATGCTGAGGAAGAAGTCCCTGCACAGGCATCAAGCCCTGCAATTGCCTTTGCTGAGCTGTACAAGAGACCCCTTGGCATTGCCCAGCCAAAGCCCATGGGCAGCAGGTTCTCAGCATAACACAAGCTGCCATCAATGCCCCAGCCTCTGCAGGACCAGGACACTTCACAGAGTGTCCTGCTGGGCCTGAGGAAAGTAGGAGAGAGCAGAAACAGCAAGACCGAGACACACTGCAGTCCTGCAAAGACAGACATGTGAGATGCACATCTCAGTCTCCTCTTCCTCTTCTTCTTCCACAGTACCCTGAGACTGGGGACAGTAGCCACTGGCAGTGCATGGCAGGAGCCATCTGCTGATCAAGTTCTGTACAAAAGTGACTCGACCAGGTTTTGTCCTGCTCCCCCAGGCAATGCAAAGCCCTAGATATTCACACTGCCACCTCTAAACTCAGCTGCTACCTTATGCTTGAGGGGCAACCTTTGGGGAAAAACCAAGGCTTACCTGGAGAAATGAAACTGCAAACCATTAGCTGCTGCTTTTCACAACTAAATCCTAATCTTCACAAATGAGAACTGTTTCTTTATTCCCCTTTTCCAGAATGTAAGTCCATCCTACACACAGTACTGCGACAAACTACTGTGTTGGGTTTGCATGGAAAGATTTTGGTAGTGGGGGAGTTACAGAGGTGATTTTTGTGAGAAGCTGCCAGAAACTTTCCCATGTAGAACAGAGCCAGTGCCAGCTGGCTCCTGATGCTGGCCAAGGTTGAGCCCATCAACAACACTGGTAGAGCCTCTGAGGTAACAGAGTCAAGAAGAAGAAAAAAGTTGCTGTGCAACAGCAGCCAGGAATAGAGGAGTAAAAATATGTGACAAAAGCAACTCTGCAGACACCAGGGCCAGTATAGAAGGAGGGGGAAGAAGTGCTCCAGGCACTGGAGCAGAGATTTGCCTGTAGTCAATGGTAAAGACCATGGTGAGGCTGCTCTACCCCTGTAGCCCATGGAGATCCATTCTGGAGCAGTCCCCCACCTACAGCCTGTGGAGGGTCTCACACTAGAGCTGGTGAATGTCCAAAGGCAACTGTGACCCCATGGGAAGCCCATGTGGGAGCAGGCTCCTGGCAGGACCTGTGGTCTCAAGGAGAGAGCAACCCATGCAGGAGCAGGTTTGCTAGCAGGACTTGTGACCCCATGGAAAGGACCCACACTGGAGCACATCACGAAGAACTGCAGCTCTTGGGAAGGACTGATACTGGAGAAATTTGTGGAGGACTGTCTCCCATAGGAGGGACCCCATGCTGGAGCAGAAGACAGTGAGGAGTCCTCCCTCTGAGGAGGAAGGATTAGCAGAGACAATACTTGATGAACTGACCTCAGCCCCCATTCCACATCCCCCTGCGCCACTGCAGGTAGAGGAGGTAGAGGAAATCAGGAAATCAGATGTGAAGTTGCACTCTGGAAGAATGGAGCTGTGGGGGATAGATTTTCTAAGATTTGCTGTTTATTTCTCATTACCTTGCTCTGATTTCATTGGTAATTAATTTAGTATTTTGCCCAAGTCAAGACTGCTTTGCCTGTGATGGTACCTGGTGAGTGATCGCTCCCTGTCCTTATCTTGGCCTGTGAACCTTTCATAACATTTTTCTCTCCTTTTACTGAGCAGGACAGTGATAGAGAGACTCTGGTGGGCACTTGGCTTCCAGACAGGAGCAACCCACCCTAAATACTCTCGCTTCCCCTGTGGGGGGCAAATCTCTTCTCCAGTGCCTGGAGCACCTCTTCCTCCTCCTTCTATACTGGCCCTGGTGTCTGCAGAGTTGCGTCTCTCACATATTTTTACTCCTCTGTTCCTGGCTGCTGTTGCACATCATCTGTCTGACCTTCCTTGGGCGCTCTGCATGTAGGCAGCAATTACATTTTGAGGACTATACCGGGACGCACGCAATAAGCGAGCAATAAAACACGCCGACGTGTAGAGCCGCTAGAGATCACCAGCGTCCAGCCGCGGGGCACGACAGCCCCGGGTCGATGGTCCCTCGCCGGGCCGAGCCCCGCCGGCCCCGGGCCTGGGACACGGCCAAACCCCGGCCCACGCCGTTCCGGCACGGAGATATCATTAAAGAACGATTCACGATGACATCAGTAAAACGCACGCTGCAGTCGACCCAGAAGCTAAAGAAACCCTCACGGGAATTATAGGAAACCCTGTGAGGAGCAGTACCGAGCAGCCCCGGCGAGGAGGGAGCGATGGGCATCGCCCAGGGCTCCGCGCACCCCCGCCGCCCGCTGCCGGACCCTCCGGGGAGCCACATCCCTCCCTCCCTCTCCCTCTCCCTCCCAATGCTTTACTCACGCCGAGGAACGACTCCGTGTCCATGTCGGCTCCCCGGGAAGCCGTGCGCGCCCCAGCCCGCCCGGGGCCCCGCAGCCCGGCGGGGCGGAGCTGCCCCGCCCGCCTCAAGCGCCCGCAGGTTTCAGGCAGGTGACGAAGGGGCGGGAGGGATGAAGGAGAGGAGGGGAAGTGGGTCTGGTGAAGTGGTACTGCCCGAAGCGCAGAGCCGCTCTCTGGACTGACGGGGCATTGCTCCAGGAGAAGCCTGCGGGCAGGGATAGGCAGAGGAACCGCCCGGTAGCAGCGCATGCCCCGCTGCTGCTGCATTTGATATCTTATTAATTGACTGATTAATGCAAGAAGGCTTAAAATAAATATTTAAATATATATAAATATACGTTAAAAGTACCTTAATTTCCTGTTGTGTCTGTCCAATAAAGCTTGTCAGTCCCTCAGCTGCGGTGAAATTCACTTATGATGTCACCTGGCAGAAATCTTGGCAAGCTCTTCAAAAAGCTTTTCTGTGTTAAGAGGCAGGAGGTAAATAGATAAATGAATGGCATGTAGAGGCAAACATGCAAATCCTTGGTTCAGTTCTTGAAGCAGGATGTGTTCTCAGCCTTCCCAGACAGATGGAGAAAGGATCTCACCTATCCCTTAGTGTTCCAAAAGCACACTATAACACACAGTTCCCTAAGTAGAGAATGGTGAGCTGTAACTCCAGCTGAAAGAATGGATAGAGAAGATTAGCTCCCCTTTCTCCACAGGGCAGCATTCCTAGAGGATCACTACAATGGAACTGTCATCTAACTGCTCTGGGATCATACTGCAGTCAGGATTAGCAGTACTTTGGGCTGCTGCAGTGTTGTGCTTCTTCTTGCAATTCTTATTTTCCAGACAGGCCTTTTTCACTAATTCATTTTTGCGTAAGGCAGAGCAGTGTATATGTGTAGAGCAAAACTTGCTGTGGTACCAACAGCAGCAAGATCAAGTTAACATTCAGCTAAATGAGTAATTTCCATTGGTGAATCTCAGGACAGCAGGGCTGCCTGGGCTTCAAGGTGATGCTTGCACGTCAATTATATGTTCAGGCTTATTATCAGTTCAGACTGCTGTTTATATATCAGCTCTTACAGAGTATCACAAACCTCATTGCGGGTAGATGCAGAATAGATGTGCACCAAGCTGTAGCACTAGGCAGCAGTAGCTGTAGCACTAGTAAAAAGGATAAGATGCCAAAAGGAATGAAGTAAAGCTAAGAAGAAGGTAGGAAAGAAAAGACACTCTCTACTGGCTGTGTGGTTTTGCACTACCATAATAGAAAGTAGCTGAGAACAGTTACAGAGAAGTGTTATTACGCCCTTTGTGGAATGAAATAAATAGGAAAGTATTTCAATCAGAAAAGGCTAGGAGCAATAATCAAAGTCAACTTTAATTCTTCATTTGCTTAGAAAGTTAGGACCATGAAGGTGTGACAAAACAGAAGTCAGACAGTCTCTGGATACTACCATGATGAATACAGTACAGCCAGACATGGTTCCAGTCTTGTGAAACAAATCTGTGCAAAGTTGCTTGGACTAAAAGGCAAAACATGACCATGGAAAAAAAAAATTAAAAGCTATTTTGGTGTGGATTTGAAACGAGTAACAGAAAAGTCAAAAAGAACCATGAAACTGAAATCCCGCATTTTATTCTGAGGCCCTTAACCCAGGACTTTACATCCTAGTAATGTGAAGTGTCTGCTGAGTGATGTGGCTATGATCTTGCAGGTCTCACCTCAACAGAAATACTCTATGAAGAAATCTCAAGCCCTGTCCAAACCCTTCTAAATCCCACACTTTCAAGTCTGAGTTTGTGTCTCAGTTCTCCTTTGTTTGCAGTGGAATTACTGGAGATGTCAAGAGAGTTGATCTTGGTTTAGTTCTGAGATCACAACCTCTCAGGAGGGATTTAGGAATTCCATAAACGAAGGAATGACAGCAAGTTAATCAGCAAATGATTAAAGCCCTGAATAAGCATGTCTTCTGAGGAACAGTCAAGGCAAGGATAACTTTTAGTAGTATTTGCAGAAATAATGATAAGCAAATTTCAAGGTGAAGAAGCAGGGACATTAAAAAGCCCAAGATTTACCCTACTCACAAAATAAATGTCTGCACTAAAAAGACAGGACAGAGCTCAAAAGACAAAGAACTTACCCAGAAGGAGCTTATCAGGTTTTGAAGCATTCAGTACTGAAGAGGTTTGAAGCTGATAGCATCTGGGTGAGTCAAAACAGGCAGATACACCAGTGTGAGGATGATGGAAGTGCAGGTCTGATTTATAGCTGCGGATCAGAGTGAAATTTCTGGTTTGTTAGTCACAGAGGCAGCAGTCATAGAGTCTCAAACCAGATTTTACATATTTAAACACTTTGGCATACCAAAATATGATGCTCTCAGTCTGAGAGAAATCAATTGATTTGTTTAGATGAATTAGAGGTTTATGACATTTTTTTGAAAAGGTACAGTATTTGAGATGTTGCATGAGACATTTGTATTCCAATCCAGTTTTATATTTTCAGATATGGAACACCTTTACTCTATACTGTGATGTACAGAAACACCACTAAGCATTTAAACAACCTTAACTGAATTCCCTGGATTTGGAGTGTTTGTTTTGAGGACATTTGCAACACCCTGGGCAATGTGTGTATTTGCCTCTGTCCTGACTGATAAGTCCTCTCAACCTTCACCTAATTTCTGGCTTTGGAACAAACAGGCAGCTTAATATTTCTGAGAGGAGGTTGTATATCTAGGGCAACAACCACGGTGTCTCCTACGAGCCCTTCTTTGTGCCTGGTCCCTGTGCATGGAGCTGCCTATCAGTGACGTGCCTCTGATAATCTGACACCGGCTGGCAAGAAACCTTAGGCAGAAGCATTGGGGTGGGATTTAGGTTGCCCAAACACATTACAGTGTGCCAATTCCACCATGAAGAAACACCTCTGGCTTTATTTGCAACAGGTAAAGCCAGTGATAAAATTTGGTGGCTGGTAAAAATGCTACTGGGGTGGTTAGACATGGGGTACAGTGTTGATGAGAGGAAAAAATAGAGTTGAATTTTATTAGCAAATATTAAACTGAAATTTTTAAAACAGAAAATTGTGGGGAAAAAATGCTCAAATTCTTCCATTTTGGTCCATTTCCACCAATATAAGAGAGACTTCAGTGGTCAAGGTGCAGGCAAAATAAACTTCTTGATCCTTCAAGGATCAAGGTGCAGGCAAAATAAACTTCTCCTCAAACAGAAGCAAGAGAGATTTTGATTTCAACTTATCTACACCATTATTGACAAGAAGAGTTAAAATGACCCAAAATACTTTTGGTACAGCCAGCTACTTCATGTCTGACACTAACAGTGTTTAAAACCAGATAAAAAAAAGCCCTCCAACATGCACAGGAGAGCTGCTCATAATGTCCTACTAGGAATAGAAACTTCATGGGGGAGATAAACAAAACTCTCTCCTCGGACCCAGCATCTGAGAAAACATGAGCAAGAAGAGAACTGGGCCTTGTTGCTAGAACCTAACAGAGAAACTGGGGAGACACAAAATAATAAATGCATTTCTAGTCCACTAGAAAGGATTTCAAGTTACAGGTAGAAGGGAAACCTCCTCATTCCTCCCTCGGCCATTAGCTTGTTATCTAACCCTTCAAACTTGTGGGAATTCCCTGTCCTGCATGAAACTGTCTTTTTCTTTCCTAATTGGAACAGGTCAGAAACAAAGCCCTCTACTCTGATGTCCCAATCCCTGGAGAAGATGAAGTGACTATAGACTCACACTTTTCATCCACAAAGGCAGCTCTCAGTTCTGCATCAGAGGCAGCTGCCTGGGCAGGATGAGGCTGAAGCATTGCCCTGGGATAAACAAGAGCATCAAGACAATGTGCCCTGTCCATGTCTTTCCTGTGTGCAGCTTCTAGCTTGGTGGCACACAATGGGCAGAAGGAGGAAGGACTCTTTTTGTGCTTAAATTCATCACTTTGATGAAACCAAGGGAGTGAATCTTGTGTCCTTCAGCGCCATAAACAGCATCCCACTTTCTTCCTGTGATTAGCTGTGGAAATTAGGCTCCCGTGTCCTTGGGGACAAATTTCCAGGGCTGGGCAAAGGTTGGAGGTAACAGTGTCTGGGTCTTTAAGCCAGCCAGACTTTAACTCCTGTGGTTCTCATGCTGGTTAAGTCTTGGTGACCTTGGGTGGTTAATGGATTGCTGGGAAATAACTGAATATTCTTCTAAAGCTAGTGAGGTTTTTTTCCCCCATGCATTGATGCTTTGTACTGCCAAGGAGCAAGACCTTTTAAAGTCCATGCTTCAGCAGCAAAGATGATACAGGTCAGATAAAGTGGATCCTCAGTGCAGAGCCAGTCCTGTTCTGTGCCCTGCAGAGCTGTATCTTTGGCAATTTCATAGACTTGGTGCTTCTTTTTAGTCTCTGCCTACATTTCACTCCCACCTATTGGGGCACAATAGCAAAAGCAGGCGAGGATGGATGTCTTGGGCAGTGCAGGCATAATCTGCAGTGATCTGCAGTAAAAGTTCGTCTTCCAACATAACTTCACACTGCAAACAGCACAAGTCATCTATGGCAGAGGATTTAGGCGCAGGGCTGGTAGAAGGTGAGCTCAGGATGTCAGTCTGGGCCAACCATTGCTAATATTAGATGCTGAAATCTACAGCAGAAAAATGATATGAGTTTCCCAGAGGGACAGATAACCTAAGAAAGTACTTCATCTCTTATTCCATTTACCTATTTTATTGCAGGGTAACAAAGCACCACGTTGACCTCCCACACTACCACAGGGCAGTAATTAATAGCACAGTCACTTATAAACTACTTAATACATATAACTGGGCCTTTTTTTTTCTATCCACATCCCCTAAATCCCACTGTCCATTGGTAGATTGTTTTCCACTGGTACTTGTGTCAGGGATGGGGAGGTGAAAATTTGCATGAGGGGTGCAGCTACTAGGGTAGTCCCACTCCTGCACACCCAGGATAGCAGTTTTGCTGGAAGGGTTCATACCAACATTACAGTTAACATTTCCCACAAACAGTTTGTGTTATGGTTTTTTTTGGCCTGAGCTAATTCCTCAGTATTCAGACATACACTAAATATTCCCATCTTTAAACTTTATAATATTATAATACGTATGCTTCAAGTTGTTAACAGTATTTTTAGTTAGGGGATGTTGCTATCACAGGCGGCCTACAATGTTGTCCGGCCATAAAAGCAGATTTGCAAAGCCCCAAAATGTAAACAAACCATCTTCTATTAAAAGCAGGGGTAAGAAACCACTCCAATGCACTAGAGGCTCAGCAGCTGTCAACATGAATGTCACAAGCAAGACACGGAGAAGCTGCTCTAGCTGTGACCAAACGCTACCTGACTTGTAGTTGTTTTCATGTTTCATTTTCCACGGCAATTTTCTTTCTGTTGGACTCCAGATGCAGTAAGACTCTTGTAACCACCCCATGCCTTACCAGGGGAAAATAAAAATCCACTGCCTTTTATAAACAAAACTAATCCTACACAAGACTTATGTGTGAAGACTGTGTTGTCAACTGGCTTTTCCATGGATAGGATGTTCCTGATTGACAGATTTTTCTGTAAAAACAAAGCTGGACTTTTTTTTTTTCACTTATATACACCTCCATATCTGTTTTACCTGAAATTCTCATGGCAAGGGCAACTAATCAATTTATATTAATAACGATGAGTAATAAATCTCCCTTACAAGAGCATATAAACACATTTTTTACAGCACACATGTTAGAAGCTACAGGAAGCAAGGACATTAGTGGCAAGTTGAAATGCAAGTTTTTCCTGTTCCCTGGTTACAAGCGAAGAACATGATGTCACACCCACTGTTCATTGTTGACTTTTTTATATGAACAGCTGTGCTAGAAAGAGGAAAGAATTTCACTAAGTTCATGGGTGTGATAACAACCATCAAATAAAGATTCAGTCATTGCTCTAAGTACATTTGAACCATTTCTGGTCCTGAAGTGGTCCTCTGGTCCTCTCACAAAACTTTGTATTGGCCTATGGGTTTTGACCCATATTTTCAGTCTGCACCATACTGAAAGGAAGATCAGGGCTCAGGTAATGGGGAAAGGAGGTTAGCACAAAACCAAACAACTGATGGTTTATAGGAAATAGAATTTGGTAATTAGAAGGGATATTTCTTTTTTGGTATTTTTTTTTTCTTGTTTGGTTTGGGTCTGGGGTTTTTATAAGGGGAAGGGGGTTTTTTTAGGGAAATGAGATTTATGCAGTTGCCTAACCTGGTACAGTTTTTCTTCCTATTTTCTTACCCACAAGCTGAATTGAAGCAAAATCCTGTCAACTCTATCATGAGGTTCTTGAAAATAGCCTCTCTTCAATGTTTTGATAACCTGTCTAACAGACCCTTGAGTTTCAGGCCAAATGCAAAGGAGTGGACATCGCTTGCCTCTTGTGGAGGTCACATAGAATCCTAAAATCATTAAGGTTGGGGAAGTGACCTCTAAGATCATTGAGTCCAGCCTTTAGCCCGGCAACACCATGTTTGCCTTTAAACCATATCCCCAGGTGCCACAGACCAAGAGGGCAGAAGGTTCAAGATGGGATTTTTTTCATTTTCTTCCTACTGCAGTAGCTAGAGGGGGCTGATAACCTTGCAGAGGGCTGTACACTGTAGGTGTACTTGCTACTGGCACCCTGTTTAAGAGGGTTCTGGTGATTCACCTTTGAACATCTATAGGCCCTCACATCTAAAACCCTGCTGCATCTCCTCATGTAGTTGTGTTGCAGCAGCAAGTGGACCAAGCCCTGAGCAGCCCATCCCTTCCCATCCCATCCCATCCCAGAGCTGCCTGGCTTTGGCAGGAGGTTGAAAAGGAGACCCATATAAGGACTCTTGCAGCCCCAGTAGTGCTCTGAGGCTGCAGGCACATTCCAGGCCAGGAAATTTAACCAGAAAAACAGAATTAGAAGGAGGCTAACACTTAGAGTCAAACAGTCCTAGCCTCATGGGACAAATAGTTTGCCAGACTAACGTGATTTTTTAAATGATGTTTCTTTTTAGCAGGTTGAGTGTATGCAGCCACACTGTCATACGCCTGCTTCTCCTCCCATCATATCTTCTCTTTATTCCCAGCTGCTTCTGGATACAAGCTAACAACCCTCTAAAGTCAAGAGGGGGAAAGGAGCACATCTAGCATGCCCATCATCTAACCTTCTTCAGATTGGCCCAAACAGAGACATACTGCTACCAAAATTTTCTGGTTGGTTTCTACCTCCTTCCTAAGGACACCACGTTACTAAAGATTCACATTTCAGGTGCCCTTACTTTTTCAGTGGTATGACCATAGTCTCCAACCCCGCTTTTCTTCCTGCTGCTTGTCCCTTTCCTTTTCATTGATGATCATCTCAGCAAGGAAACTCAATCATCTTTCAGAACACCTGCTTTCCTTTATACAGTCAACCAAAGGATGCAGAAAGCTCTACCAGGACCAACATGTCAGGTTGCTCCTTTCCAAACCTGCTTTTTCCCACTGGATCCCATGATCTGCAAGGACCATGCCTACAGCTTGGGATACAGAGCTGTCTCTCAGCTCTGGTGTTGAGCAGCACAATAGAGAGTGTTCCAGACCTGTCTCACATGCACAAATCTCTGTGCTTCTCATTTCTGTACAAGGGGCTTGAGCAGCTCCCCAGTTTGGACAGCCAGAAGAGAAGAACCTCAGAGAAGAGAAGAAGGACAGACACAGCCAAAGATATTGAAAATTTTTTTTGCCTGTGAGAGGAAGTATGATAAATCTGATAATGGTCACCCACAGTGGCTCACATTAGCACTGTAAGGCAACTGTGAGGAAAAGAGGCCACAAGATACCACCATGCAAGAGCCAATAGTTATCAGCTGGAGAGCAAGCGGGCAGCTAAAAGGGGAGCAAAGTTCTGCTAACTCTGCATTCATATTTTACCCACTAAGTGTACTGCTGAGAAAGGAAAGTGCTGGTGCCACATTCCTACTATTGCAGCTTGAAAAGAGATGATGAGATTATTTAGTTACAGCTAATAAATCACTGCAGGGCTGGGTGAAGGGGAAAACAATGGCCCTAAAAGATTAATTTTTTTCTTGAGAACATATCCATAAGGCATCAAAATATGTGGAACTCACTCTTCACCCAACAGCCCTCAGCTGTTGTGTAAGCAAAAAATCCCCAAATGATTTCAGGCTCATAGCTATTAGCATGAGGTTGAGAAATGCAAGTTTGTTTGCTCTTACGAACTCAACTCCCTTTGCTGTCACAGACAGAGTTTAGGAGAGGGTAATTTAAAAGTAATATAGGATATAACTGTGCAAACACATTTATGCAGATGTCTATGTTTTTTTTCATTACCTTGCTTAACAGAGTGTGACACCCTAAAGAACCAAAACCAGTGATATGCTTGTGTCAAAAGGCTTGTGTGCAACAGGAGAATGGTGTACTTGCAGCTTATCTTTGCTCAGTATGGGTTCTGTGTACCACCCAGACTCACTCTGATGGCAAGTATTAGTGGCCAGGTTCTCCTGTGTGGGCTTTCTACCAGTGGTTTCAAAGAAAAGCCAGACAAGAGCAATGCATATGGGCAGATATACAGAGCTGCTATCTTAATGTCACATGTTAGAGGAACCACCCCAGCCGCAGAAGTCTGCAGCTTGTGCAAGGCCTTGGCATGATAATCATGGCTAAGAGAAGTATTTGCACAATCTCCAGTTACTATTTAATCCAACACCTAGGGCAAAATGTCAGGCTATTGTCTTGCAAAAGTGCAGAGTGATGTCAAGGCTGTAAAATTTCTTCTACAAGCTTTCCAAATGCAGGCTCAGAAAAACACAAATAAAAACGTGACTCATATTCTGACAGAGCAGCTGAGGCTCAGCCTCCACTTTGAGCAGCCTGAGCAGGCATGTCCCTTCATATTCCTGTCCCTCTCGTCTTGATTAGGCAGGTCTCCTTCCAAAACAAAAGCCAACCATTTTGCTCACTACATAAGAAACAAGGGCTGGGGAACCTGTTTCTTTCTCCACTCTACTTCAAAACTTATCTCCAAATGTTAGCCCAGAGGCAACAGGCACAGCTTCACTTTGAAACACATGCAAACTGACAGGAGTACAAACAAAATAAGGATTCATGGATTTTCCCACAGTTATTCAGTAAGTCTAGAAGTCTCTAGAGAATTTCTTAAATACACACAAAGTATAGGCGCAGGTGCCCCCACGGGACTGAAAAGGAATACAGATATCTCCTAGACAGTAAATTCTGAGATATTTCATCCTTGTATGGGCAAACAGCAGAGGAAATCTCCTTGTACTAGGACAGCCATAGTTCACATAATCATCTCCCACTGGCATTCCTCCCTGTACAGAGTCTTCATTTTCCTGAGGGTATTATGCTCCTTAGCAGCATTTTGATTGCTTTACCCGTCAGCTCTTTGTATCACCTGGAGTTTCATCTGAACCAAACCTGGCTTGCACCTGGAAGTCATTCCCATCAGAGGAAGAGACTACAGTTCAGAGCAATTTCTAGAGAGTCATTCCACCCCCAAAAATCAGAGAGACTACAGCCTTGAAATTGCCATTTCTCTCCACCAGCTTCCTTTAGTGCTTCTGGCAACTAGCACCCCATCTCCAGGAAAGAAACAGCTCTAATGGGAGCTAATTGGTCGCAGTTGCTTCGGGGCATTTCAGAGAAGTTGGCTGACACAGGCCAACACTACATGAACAGATGTGCCTGGTGGTTCATGTTGGCTTAGGATGATGTGGCACTACAGAGGAGGCTGGAGTCAGGCAGGGGCACACAGTTCACCACTAGACAGAGCATCTGACAGAGACATTGCACACACTTTTTCTTTACATCCCAGCATTATGTTACCACAGAAGGACACACAGCCAATACCTGGTCCAACTCAGAGCCTGCTGGTACAAAAGAAATCATCCAGCTCTTATGGCATATTTAAAACATATGATTGAGGGTTTCTTTAGGAAATCAACACTGTGTGTCATTATGCCCAAAACCTGTGGATTGGTTGAAGAGTCACAGTGTTAGATTTAATGTAGTATTGGAATATGGCTTCATCATGAACTGATTCTGCCTCAAGCCTTGTCTCAGATGTATCATCTATTTTCTGGAGTATCAAATTCAGCATTTAAAAGGCATTTCAGTAAGAAAGGATGATGCCAGCAGAGGTCAGTGCATCACCATACTCAACCTCTTCTATCCTATCTGGTAAAAAAAGTTCAACTTACAGATCATGGGGCTTTTTTAAGGAGGAAGTGATTTAAAGAATAAGTAACATGTTTGAAGAGGAATCATCCTTGTCACTAGCTCATCCTGGGAATTATAATAGAGGAAGAATGAACAACAAAACTCCCTACTTTTTTAAAAAAAGAAAGAACTTTTATGAATCTAGCACTCTTTGACGTCAGTTTCTCCCTCACCCCTCAACTACGTAAACATTTAAAGCAGATGCTGAAAATAAATGAGAAGTTTATAAAATTATCCTATGTGGTTTTAATTATAAGAAAATTCACTGACATGCCAGGAGATGTTCCCTATGAACTTCAGTTCACCCTAAGACACTGTCTTTGCATCAACAATCAACTACACATAGAAATGAGTGGTTGAAATGAATAAAGCAAATTGTTAAAAAGGAAGTTTGCTATCTGCCCTACTGGGAAGTCCCTAGTGACAGATTGTAGAAAATAGCAACTCATTCTCAGTGACCTGCTTCTTATGGAAAACCAAGAGCAAATTCCTAGGATAGCCACCCTAAAACTGCCCTGGCAGCTTTGATGCCTGCATGCCAAGCAGAGATCACCTACACTGAAGAAATGGTAAGGCGCTGACTCATGTTACTCCCACTCACTCTTGTGAAAGTAGATGCAAACAGACCTCATTGGCATTGGCAGAGAGTGGGAGAATGCAGCAACAGCAGCAGCAGCCCGTGTAGGAAAAATGGTGTCTGAAGGGCTTGCCATCAGCTTTCCTGGGCACTGACTTTTGCCTTCCTCTCTCTCTCTTCCCAGCAGTTACTCCCACTAATTCTAATTACTGCAGTCCCCATGTCACCAAAACCCACCAGGTTTTAGTGGAGTAGGAGGCAGCAGATGGGGCTCTGCTGGGGCTCTTCAAATCTGCTAAAGAGTACTTAAACCATCTGGTGTGTGCATCAGTTACCCAAGAATGTCAAGATGATAATGTTGATGTCTCTCCAGCTCTTCTAGGAAGATGGCCCTTGTGTGCCTGTACAAAGTCTTCTCTAATAGGGTATGCTCAGGGAAGTTGTGGTGATAGGACAAGGAGTAAGGAGTACAAATTGAAAGAGTGGAAAATTAGGTTAGATATTAAGAAGAAATTCTTTACTGTGAGCATGGTGAGACACTGGAATGGGTTGCCCAGGGAGGCTGTAAGTGCCTCAGTCCAGTTTGGATAAAGCCTTGGCCAACCTGGTCTAGTGTCGCTGCCCTTGGCAGGAGGGTGTCAGATTAGATGATTTTTATGGTCCCTTCCAACCATTAACATTCTCTGGTTCTGTGATACATTGTGGATGCCCCATCCTTTGCAGTGTTCAAGGCCAGGCTGGATGGGGCTTGGAGTAACCTGGTCTACTGGGAAGTGTCCCTGCCCATGGCAGGGGAGGTGGAACTAGATGATCTTCAAGGCACTTTTCAACCCCAAAATTTTCATGATTCTCTTATCAAGTGTCCTTGGTATCCTTTACATCCCACCCTCATACCAGCAGTGTAATGGACATCATGAGCTGCAGAGAGGGTTATTAATTATGAAAAAGGAAGCTCTTATCAAATGAGGGGAAACAAATTGAGCAATGTCAGGCTCCAGCATCCCTTAACAGAGATGATTCCTATGCCAAACTACAGAAACTGCCTGCTGAGAACAGAGCTTGGAGATGCCCTCCAAGCACTGTGAAGGTAGAAGTGACTACTGCCACTACACAGCCTCACCACCCAAAGGCACGAGACTATGACATCACCCAGTGATCTCTCAGGTAGCATTTTGACCTTTTGACCGATGCTCACAATGTTTGAGGGACAAGTCCAGGTCACCAGAATACAGAAGTGGGATTCAGCTCAATCAGCTTCACAGACACCTGCAGCAGAGACATCTACTGATGCACTAGCCAGCTAAGCACTACACAGCTAAGACTCCTTTTGCAATCAAAGGGAGTAAATAATTAAAAGTTTGCAATTCATCAGCTTCTAGAATCAGTCTGCTGAGTTACACCCTAAACCTGACTGCTTCTCTTGACCACATAGTGAAGAATTTGTTGGTTTCAAAGCAATAACCTTTTATTGAAGGTTATTGAGATTTGGAATTGTGTCTTCCAGTGAAAAGAGCTCTGGCCCAGGTTGAAGACTGGCAGAGGCAACAAGAGCACACTGCTGAGGGTAGTGACCCCAGGAGTAGTGTCTGCACAGTATGAAGAGATCTCAGACTGGAAGACACAATTCCAGATGCCAAATCGTTCAAGGCCAGCAAATGTATAACCTTCCCTAAGCCAAGACAGCACAGTCAAGCGTGTCCATAGTACTCTTTTTTAAAGCCAAAGTTAGTCTGCCTGTTCCCTGCTGTGCAGAATCTGACAAAGATTTGGGAGGTAGCCCGAAACACGCCCACCCATTTGCAGCTTGCTTGAGTCTTGTTTTGGTGCTGGAGGAGAACACATCAACACCAACTGTTTCTTTGACTTTTAGGTTGTCAACACTGCAACACACAACACAAACAAACTCAATAAACTGGTGCTTTATGCACCTCAAACAAGCTACAATCTTTGATAAATTTAATAATAGATAAATTTAATCTGCAGCTTTTCCAAATGGTACCTACTGGGGATGAATAGGTCCTCGGCAGAATAAAGAGGTAGCTGCCTTGCTGACATGACATGGTATTGCATGTGGTATTTCAAATCCTGTTCTGCTGTTGAAAGAGATTACATGGATTTGATAATTTCTTACTGGCTGCTGCTCACATCCTTGTTTTCTTGCAACACTAACAAATAACTTGATTTGTCAGTTTTTTAAACATTTTCTGAAAGCCGAAATTAAGCTAGTGGCTGAATCATACCCTAATCTTCCTTTCTCCTTATTTAAAGACAATCACTATCTTTTTCTTCATGAACCTTTCAAGACATTTCCTGCCTATAACATGTTCTCAGGTAAAACATTATTATCCAATATTCCTTGTGAAGTTCTTTAGCGTCTTCATGAGGAAACTCATAATCCCTTGCTGACTTGAAAAACTCTGAATTTTTCTATTCCCTTTCAAAGTTAACATCTTTACTTATATCGATAGTATGGATTATAATATCCTTCAACTAAAATTGATCATTCTTCTAAAGACAGAGTCAAAAAAATGTTATTACAGAATTTTACCACCTGAATATCATCTAGAAATATTTTTTCCTCTCTCTGAACAGCTGACTAATTAATCCTTGCCTTCACCTTTCCTCTGTTACAACTGCACTTCTAAAATTATTTATACTTCTTGGCAGATGCACCTTGTTTTGAGCTTTTATTTTTTTAAAAGTTTGTTCCTCTATCTTCATGTTATATTTATCACTCATCCTTAGTAGCCTGACCTAGTTTCTGCTTCCAGCTTGATCCTTTCTTGTGTTTAAGGTTCATGCACAGTTCATGCTTTAATCAAGCTGATCTCTTACTGCACTTTCTCTCTTTTTTCACAGTGGGGTAATATATGCCTTTGGATGGTGTTATTGTGCACATTTTTTGTAAAGCACTAACCCTTCAACAGCCTTTATTGAAGTCTACCTTGTATCCCTCAGCTGCTATTCCTCCATCTTGTACTATAATAATCATGAATCCTTTTTCTAATGGCCACTCTTCAATGGTCCTTCCAGCCTCAAATTCTCATCCATTCCTCACAATTGTCAATGAATATACAAAAATCTCTCCGTTACTTATTTATTTTACTTCTTGAATCAGAAACATTTTCCCAGATTAAAGCAAAAATTTTCCAGTCAATCTGCTGTATTTCTTTCCCAGCCAGTAACCTTGGGCAACATATAACAATCTTTTTTTTCCTCTGCAGTTCTTTTCTGTTTATGCTACAAACCTTGGGAGTACAATGCAATTTAAAGGTGCATCTTGCATTCAAAGGCCAAATTTTGCAAAATTTATGGCTAGCACATGTTTTGTTTGATAAGAACACAAAGGTCAATTTCAGGGTAGCTTCAGTCATCAAGAGCACAACCCAGAGCACATGAGATCTTGCAAGTAAGGTAATTCCATGTGCTACTGCTATGGCATCAGAGAGTGAATATGTCTAGATAGTCCATGTGCTTGTCTACAGTCAATCTGGGGTTTGCCTACAGGGTTGAGGGGTCTGAACACTGGAAATCAGTGGATCTAGGAGTATGCCAGGCTGCTGGCAGCTCATGTATGTCCTGTTTAAAGTCATGATAACATTGCTGAATCACAGGAAAGGGAGAATACTGAGGAGACCTCTTACATTAAAAGCTTGCCTTTTTCAACACAGCTGGACGTGCTTCTGAAAACATGATATTTCTTTATATCAAATTACCCAAATACACCAAATCTAGGTAATTATGCTAGTTTCAGTGCTATGAGCAGAAAGAACATTAAATATTTTTATATATTTATACACACACAATGTAAAAATAAGGCAATTCTATAACACCATTTTATTTAAACAAGAATGGAGTTTTTTATAGTTCATAAAAATACAGCACAAGAATAAAACAGTAATATGGCAATAATATATTTGTTGTGTACCAGCACACAGGCCTAATGTCCATAGAAGAGGCAGATGTGGAATTTGTAATTTCTAATAATTACTAGTCAAACATAATTCAAATGATAAAACCCAAAGTTTGCAATTTAAAGTTATATCCTAGGCAGAATTCAAGGTCCTAGGTGTTCTTCAAACAGAACACAAGGAAGAAGAGTCTTCCTTTCCCTACTGTATATGTATCACAAATGGGTTTTATAGCAGAGCCCAGAAAAAACCTTATGCTATATCAGATCATATATGAGGTTCGGAAGCATATCAGAATTAGAATTTCAGCTTTCATTCTACAACAAAGTGTTTAGGCATTCTAAATATTTGATATAATCAACATCTTGATTTCTCTCTGTGTCTGTAAAGATCCAGAACAAAGATATTTGAAAAGCACAGAATTGCCCCTATGTTATCATAAGGTCTTCTTTTCAAGACTGGTAAATACATAATTTTGACCTTCTAAGTCTTAGATAGATTAAGTGAAGATTTTTAAGTCCTAGATACCTTTAGGGCCATAGAACTTAAGAGCATATAGCCACCTGCACCTGATTTATGAATCATGGAGGCCTCACCAGCTGACTCTTTAGGATAAACACTTCTGGCGGGAAACAGAACAATGGGAAGGATGTAAGAGATGAGCTAGTAGTTTCCCAGAAACTACTTAAATCAGCTCAACAGGGAATAGCAAGTATCTGTACTTGTCTTACGGATGTAGAGATGGTCTTAGTGCCAAAGGAATAGAATGCTTCAAATTAAGATGGCTCGTTTTGTACTGAACACAGAGAAACCTCTCCTTGCAAGTGCCATTACGAATTCATAAGAACTTAAGAGTTAGCTTAAACTTAAGTAAGTTAGCTGGAGTTGTCTTCCGTCAGTAAGAATCTCCTTCCTTTAATTGTGCTGATACCTTAAGTGTTGTGTTATTGTTCAGTTGCCTGCTGCATTGTGTGGCAAAGACTGTAAGTACATTTTTACCTGCTGGGTCACAGCCACTTGGTGTCTGCTGTTGATTTCTGATTCTCTAATGGTCACAGTGCAGGATTATTGTATTTATCAGAGTGACTACTGGGAAATGACAGGTTTACAGGGACTATCTTTGCTGCATGTGTGAGAGGAGTACACTATAGAATGCAGTGGGACTTAGCATAGGCAGTTATATGTTACTGAGGTGAGGGTGGCTTTCCTGTCCTCGTGGCTTCCCCAGTCCTATTGTCAGGGGAAGTAATGCTTGTGAAATTGGTGTCTTTACATCAAACAGGTAAGAAGTCCTGCATTGCAGTTTATGAGGCCTCTTCTTTGTCACACAGAATAGGCGCTCGTTAGACATTTTAATCTCTTTTGGAACCAATTTTAATTGTGAGCACAGAGCATAGCTTAATTCTGAGCCATTGTTAAAGGGCTCTGAAAGTGCTGAAAGGTGATCTTATCACATATTTAATACTTTGGAAGACCTGTAACATATTGGGCTTCTTGTTCTTTTAGTAAAGCTCCCAGAATCCCAACCCAGTTCCTGAGATTAGATTCCTTCAGGTGCTGCACCGGTAAGTAAGTTGCCCATCTCCATTGCCAGTCCTAAGCATCTCAGTAACCTTCAATTTTTTAAAATTTATTTAAAAGACAATAATGACTTTTGGTGCCAAGAGTACAAAGTAGAAGAGCAATATGTCTTTAAAACAGATTTAAACTGAGAGTGGGTTTACATTGGATATTAGGAGGAAATTCTTCACTGTGAGGGTGGTGAGACACTGGAACAGGTTGCCCAGACAAGCTGTGGATACCCCTTTCTTGGAAGTGCTCAAGGCCAGTGGATGAGGCTCTGAGCTGCCTGGTCTAGTTGAAGGTGTCCCTGCCCATAGCAGGAGAGTTGGAGCTAGATGGTCGTAAAGGTCGCCCCTTCCATCCCAAACCATTCTGTGTTTCTATGATTCAATATATGACTATCTAGACAGAGAAAGAGTAAGCAGAATTGCTTTCTAAAGCCATAAGAAGCTCTATAGGAGTAAGTATTCTTAGTAATAGCTGATAAATAAAGGAGCTAAACACAGGAAAGAAAGCATAGGAGTAAAGCGGCAGCATATTGGAGCTTGCGGTAGCTTGTCCCTCGGATAGGTATTACATCAAAATACTTTCCTATATAAGGAGCAAATTTATTCTTCTGTTCTTCTGTTATACTCAGAACCACACATATATTACAAGTAAAGACCCTAAAAAGCATAGTTACTCTATAAGCAGGAAATCAAACAAAGACCAGCTCTGTCAGGAACGGACAGTCTTGCCCTCATCCTCTCTCCTGTCATAATAACCCCAAAACTCCACATCTCTAGTGCACCCCAATGCATCAAGAAGCATCCTTACTGTTGCTATCCCAGACAAACACATCTGCTCAGGCATCAGCCAGATCCTTCATTTTCTCTTCCATAGGCCATTAGCCTGGACCTCCTTTCCACCCAGGTATCAGTATTCAACACAAAGGTGGTCTTTGGAACTGCTCCTTGTCTTCCAGTTTGGACTGAGTTGGGTCAACAGATACAAAACTTAGCAGAGGTGGCAGTTAGTACTCTTTTCTTTTAAAAAAAGACATAAAATATCCACTAAAGTCTTATTCTTCCCCAAATCCGTTTCTTATATCACAGACAACACAAACATTCAGTACACAGGTATTACAGAATGAAGGAATATTTTACCACTGTCTTGGGAAGGTTACCCTCAGGCAATGTATCACTGGAAAATCTTGTTGGCTGGATAGTATTAAAAATTATATCAATAAGCATTTTCTTCAATCCTTTCTGACTATTGTATTTTGATGGCAGAGTTCTATCTCTAAGGCACATAAGAATGGTTTGAACTTATACCCTCCAGCATTACTTGAATGTTCTACTACTTGAATCATTGACCTGATCTGGTCTTGTAGCCTAAAAAAAAAGAAACTTTGCATAAGCAGAAACAATTATAAGAAGTCTTTGACATGCCAAGTTGATTTTAGTAGAGATGTTTAAAAGTATGTGATAAATATGGTTAGTATACCACACAGAGATGTAAAAATACAGCAGCAAAAAATTCTGCCTTTTTTTTTTATTTGGGATTTGGGGATTTGGTTGTGTCTAATAGATAAGCATCTACTTGTTGGACCAGTCTTCCTCAAGTAAATGAGTCCATAGGAAGAAGGTGTTCTGAAGATATCCAAAAAAAGCTCCAATTTACCAAAAGTAAGCACTTAGCACATTACAAAATTTAAAAATTCATTTTAGTTGGAGTAGATTTCCCACTGGAGGCCTTCAAAAGTATCCAATATTTCTCCTACATCTAGGAAGGGAATTTATTTATTCATTATTAAAAAGATATTTATTTCTATTTTTATTTATTTATTTCCATATAGAGACTTACTGGGGGAATCACCAGGCACCCAGGATGAAGATACAAGTGCTAGAGCTATACATATAGGTCTACACACACTATCCTTCCTCTGGGAAAGCAAAATTAAGGAAAGGTTTTTAAGAGAAAATGAAAACAGCAAGCTAGTACCATTTCAGAACAAAATAATTTTCCATTATTCTATTTCTAAGCTTTCTTGTTGCTAGAGATATTGGTAGGAAAGTAAAAACTGAAGGTGAAATAAATGTCTTTCCAATGTTCAAGACTAAATTGAAGTCCTTAATAAAGATTTTACATCTTCTTATTTACATATTATCTGAGGGCTTGCAAAACTTCTCATTTCTTCTCTCATCTCCATGTAAGAAAGGGAACACCCTAAATTTTTCTTAATAATTTCCCAAAGTTTTGTGTTAATCTTTGTGTGGTTTTTGTGTTAATGTTATAATTCAAAAAAAAGAAAGACAACTATTTTGTCAGGCTAGTGTACACCAGCAAAGGAAGAGCTGACAAAAAAACACTGAGCCTTGAGGCAGTTTCTGTAGTGGAAAATAAATGCTTGGCCTGAACACAACTATACAGATGTAATGCCAAAAATGAAGTAACTCCTCTCTTTAAAGCCCCAGAGAGTCATTGGAAAGCTTCCCCAAATTTCAGATTACACTCTAATTTAATTTATTTTTTACTGATTCTGTAGCGGGTAAATTGCTGAACTGACATTCATGAAATGGAGTTAGTTTCCTGCTCCTGACACAGATTATCTGCAAGGTCCTGGATCAGTCACAGTGCAGTAATGAAGAGCAGCCCTGCCAAGAAGGACTTGAGTCTGCTGGTGAATAAGAGGCTGGACATGAGCTGGCAATGTGTTCTCACAGCCCAGAAAGCCAACTGTGTCCTGGACTGCATCAAAGGCAGGCTATCACAACCTGTATAAATCAAAAGCTTTAAATTCCAAATTCTGTACTTCTTTCTGTTCCATCAGTTTACTGCATTTCAAAAACAAACTTAACCAACATCTGGTTACTAAGAGGGAGCTCAGACAAACTTTTGCTGCAGTCAGGTAGAGAATTTTACAAAACCAGTCAGTCATCAGAACATTTTTAATGTGCTTCACAGGGTGAGCATTTAACCATGGAATGGCTAACTTAAAATACTACTAGTATATAATACTATCATCCAGTGTGGTATCAGTTAAATATAGATAAAACATAATAAATACTTATAAAAGGCAGGATCTACAGAGTAATCCCTTAAAAGAGAAGCCAGCTCCCATCAGTCTATGCCATATTGTTGACTAGCTGGTTTATTTTCTGTAGGTTACCCCTGGGCAGGAGCATCCTCCCTGTCATGCTTGTCAATATGTAGGGCTGACCCACACCAATCAAGTACTCAGCCACCCAGTAACCACCTCAGAGTGGTCTCAGCAAGGACTCCGCAAGGACTACGGATACCATATTATTCCCTATATGCACAAAAGGAATGAACCCAGTCCCGTACCCCCTTCCTTCATGCCTTCATCCTTGGTCTCAAGGCAGAGGGGCCTTTACCTCACTTTGGCTAACTGAGGCTGGAGGACAACCCCAACAAGGTTTTCAATTACCACTTTCTTTTTTAGAAATCAAAAGCACTAAAGAGCAACTTCTGAAATCTGAAGGGAAGTCAAGTAGTGGGCCTTTGGGTAACAAACTCATCCTCAGGCCTTTTTTGGTTTGAGGAGCTGTGCTACAAAGAGAGAGTTTCCAAAGCACTTAGACCTTGGAATCTGAGAGCAGTACGCACCAAGTCTCCATTTAGAAATGGAGGAAGGTGTTGCTGGAGAATAATAAGCCAGCAACCCCAGGTAACATTCATGGGAAAGCTCTAGGAAAAAAAAATTTGCAGAGATAGTAAGTATTTCTCAAATGTAAATTGTTTCAAAATTATCTACTTTGCTTTTCTGGCAGAGCAAAGAACCTACAGGTAGGCAATTTTGCAAATAACTGGATATTTTTCATTAAATAAAGTATCTGCACTCACTTCCCATATTTTTTTTAATTAAAGGTTAAGACACTCAACTTGCCTCCAAACACCCTGCTGTCACATTCCTCTCCAGATGGGGTAAACAGGAAATCTTCATAATTGTCCATGTTCCTTATACCAGTTTGGCATTGACATGATGCCAAAGGGTATTTAGCACCTTTGCTCTTAAGAACCCCCAGCAGCTTAATTACTATTGGAATTATGACTTAGGAAGAAAAACAACAGCCTAATTGTTGAGCAAACATTACAATAAGCTGAATGTTTTATTTCTCAACCAAGTTGTCTCTGTGCAGCTCTATGGACTCACCTCCCTTCCAGGACAAAAGTTAGGAGTGATAGGCCAACCCCCTTTATCCTGTTGTACAAATTATCTGGTCAAGTAGCACAGGATCAAAGTGCTTACTAATGACCTAAAATTACCATCTACAATAAGTGTCTGAAAAACACCTAACAAGTGTTCTAGAGTAGACTTCAGGTAACTGCATTGAAATAACACACTTAGGAAAACCCTGTTCATGGCCAAGGATATTCAATACTACTTAGTGAATAAAACTCCCTTCCTGGTCCTCTGGATCTCAGATTTCTTTCTCTGTGTGACACAGTTCAACTGAGGGGCCAAATATACCACCTAACCTTCCCCCATCACACCCACCTTTGAAACAGGTGGGACATTTTCCTAGCATATGTGGCTTGACCTACTCCCTGCCTGATCAGATCTCAGCACCAGATCTCCTACTTGTCAGCAGGCCAGAAGGCTACCATGTAAGAGAGTTGGGCAATGTGGGTATTTTTAAAATTTAAAATATTTAAAATTTAAAATATTCTTTCAAAACTGTTGTGAGGGACCCTTGGCTAGGAGAGGGATGCTGGGTTTGGAGAAAACAACTAATTCTAGAAGCCATCTGCATACAACCCCACGGAAACTGTGTCCAACATTTCTGCACAGCTAACCACAGTTCCTCTGCTTCTCCCTACATGGGTTACTGGGGGAGATTATCCTCATGAGGCATTGAGTACTTTCTCCCTACTCATAGTGTCTGAGGGCTTTGAATGGCAGGGGTGAAAAGGTCAAATACTTCAGAGGAAAACACTGAAACATCTGGTCTGGTAAATGATGCGTATTATTGCCTTCTTTGCAACATTGTGAAGTGTCAGCATTAAAGATCTGAGCACGTATTATGTGCTGTGTACTTTTCCAGGCAGCAAAAAGATAGCAAACTGAATGCAGAGGCATATTTCACTGCATATCTGCAGGTCTCGAGCATGCTGAAATCCTGAAAGGACCACGGTGGTTCAGTGAGACCAGGGCTGGGTCATTCTTTAAACAGCCTCTAAAAATACACCTTGATGATGTGCTTTCTGGAGGAGAAGGGAGGGGAGGATCTGAAGGGAAAAAGGAGGAAAATACCTGAAATGGGAGTGGATGAGCACCAGAAGAAAGGGGAACAAGATGGTGAGGCTGTGCACACATTAAGGCCTGTAAAGCAAAAGGAAGTTCCTGTGTGTGGGTGTAAATATCACCCCTGAAAGGACAACTCCACCAAGCATCTATGTCTGGTATCACAGGCTATCCTGGTGGTCCACAACCTGTGTGTGTACTGGCTGTGTGTGGTCATTCAGTGTTTTCATGGCAACACCTGAATGCAGAGAAAAAACATCCATAAGTAGTTCTTTAAATATAGCTGTGTAGTTTATTTTCAGCAGCCTAAGTGGTGTCCTAAAGACAGGACAGCCTGGAAAAAGGCTAATGAGGATGTAAAAATGGAACCTGGATACTACAAATAGGTCTGATCATCAAAAAAAAACCCAACCCACAAAAAAAAAAAAAAAAAAAAACCACCAAAAAAAAAAAAAACCCAAACACACAAAAAAAACACCCTCAGAGGAATCCTGCAGCAGAGGAATAGTCCAGTTCAAGACACCACTCTTAAAATGTTTATTAAAATCTGCCATATTGCTGCTGGTGCATCACTGTAACATGAGGAGTCAGATTCTGCTTTGGGAATTGCACAGACTTGAAAAGCCAGAGCTGGTCATCAGAAAGGTCAGCGAAACTACACTTGAGCATTTAGAGGTTTACAGAAACTCACAAAAGCTATCAAAGTGTAACACAGATTAACTTTACCTCTCTAACCTATTGCATCAAGCCACAGGCCCACAGAAGAAGAAATATCTTGAACTCCAAACAAGCACACTCACAAATGTGGGCTTAGAAATCTTCACACAAATAAATTGTGTAGTTCATTTGACTTCTTCTGGTCAGAGTTACTACAATATGGAGTATTTCTTCTTCACTGTTTTTTGTCAAGGTTCAAGCAGCATAGAAATTCTGTGGGATCCCTTTCACACCCAGGCCTGTTATCTGTTTAAAAAAAAGAAAAATTAAAAGATAAAAGAAAGGAAACAGATAAATCTCCAACTGGGTATAATGAAAACATTCAAACATTGTAGAACTAATATCATAGCAACAGACTACTATGTGGAGGGTCCCCTGATTCAAGAGGAGCCCAAAAAGAGTCACTACTTGGAGTTGTTTCAAACTCTTTAAGATCACTAAGATTATCAAGCACTACTCAATAATTTTGCTAATTTAAATCTTATCTGTGGCCCTTACATGTAGTCCTTATCTTCAAAACAATTGGTAGTAATTTTTAACATGTTTTGCCTGTGCAAGACAAATGTGAGTTTGGAAAACACCAATTCCCTTGTGGAACTGGAGATCAAAACCAAAAAAGATGCTTATTTAATCTTCTTGTGGGCTTCTAAGCTGTGCTGCTTGCAGTTCTCAGCCATGAGAAATCTACTCTAAGCACTGCTTTCAACAGGAGTGTCCCAGATCCCAGAATAGATCTCCATTCCTCCTGTAACATGTCTTCAACCTGTGGCTGAACCAATAAAAAAGTTTGGTTTGGGTTGATGACAATTGTTGAGTATGAACTGCATTTTATTCTCCTGATGTGCTCTTTGCTAATGGAGCAAAAAAAAAATGAAGTGAGAAACAAGTTTCAGATTCAAGAGCCCTGGACAAAAATGTTTTTTAAAAAGTAGCAATCATTTTTAAAAGACAAAAAAAAATCCTAAAAGTTTTCAGATTGAGATGCAAAATTTTGCCCTGGTAAATTTAAACATTTCATTTTTAAAGGAGAAATATGTTCTGTAAGCATTTCAATTTGCTGGCACAATTAAAAACTGAGAAGTAAGAGAATTACTTTTCCAAAAGAGATTAAAGTAGAGATAAAAGCAATTCCTTGCAGTACAGAATACACTATCCACATGGCAGATCCATACTCACTGCCTTCAGATCCTGACCAGCCAACTTTGGCCAACCCAGCTATCAACACTATTGCTTGTAATTTCTCCAAATCCTCCTTCCAAGTTCATGAGCAGCTCTGCAAAAGCAGCTGGGCCTGCCTGGGGGACAAGCACTGCACCTGGAACAGCTCCTGAGGTGAGTGGGATAAGAAAGGGCAGCTAGGGCCACCTCACTCTCAGAACATGAGGCTTGGCAGGTCTGATGTACAGAAAGAAAGAAAAAAAATCTGCCCACCTTGAAAATCTCTCCTGCATGAGGTTCCTTGGCTAAGGTGGCCTCGTCCAGTCCATCGTATGCAGAAGTCACATACATTTCTGAGTAGTCTTTTCCACCGAAGCAGCAAGAGGTGATCCTTGGAGTAGGCAGCCTCACAGTTTGGATTCTTTTTCCTGGGAAAAATGTGCAATTGTTTTCTAATGTTCATTTTTTAGGAAGCATGTAATTACAAATGTACTATTCGTACACGTGGCACAGAGGTGACATTTACTCAGAAGGCACCTCCCCTTCAGACAGAGACCATATCCTAAAGGACAGTTTGTGGGGAAATCAAATTATTTCATCTGCCTCATCTCTAACTTTTTCAGGCTGTACACCACATCTGCGAGTCTTCATGTCCTTTTCTCAAAATGAAGCAGTACTGTGTGTGAGGTCAGGAAGGGCATGGACACCTGGCATGGGATGGATGTTGTTCCTTAAAGCATTTTCCAGTTAAACATTTCAACACTGAGAAATTTTATATGCAATATTTTGTGAGGGTTATTTGATAATGATATTATTAAGAGTGTGCAGTTCATCAGCCGACCTTGGGAGCAGGGGTACCTGACACTGGGATGCAGCACAGGGAGCTGCACTCTTCACACAATCAGAGCCTGAGCCAGCAATGCTCTTGGCAACTCCTGGGGCAGACATAGGCAATAAATTTCACCTTATCTCACCTTCAAACTATTCCTCTTGTTGCCATTCCCCTGATATTGACATGCACAAACTGGTGGAGGCCTTACCTGTCTCTGGGTCTATGCGAATGACTCTGCCGCCGTCAATACAGGCCACCCAGAGCTTCCCTTCTGCATCTATGCACATCCCGTCAGGCATTTGCTCCTCCTTTTCCAGATGGTACAAAAGCTTGGGGCAGGCTGCAGGAAGAGTTACAAAGCTGATATTATGTGGGCAGCTACCCATTCTGTACCAGATCCCAGTCTAGCGTCTTCCATGCTCTTGCAAACAGCTAAGTTTGTTTTCTGCGAGAAAGACATGCTGCAAAATGTACATCACACCCGCATTTTGCAGATGTGTTAAAAGCCTAATTCAGCCTGGCAGAGACCAGTCCCCAGCACAGCCATTTCAGTCTGGGTCTGTACCGAATTCGAGTTCCTATTATTTTACCAAGAGAACAAAATGCCCCCATCTCTCTTGTTAACCCACCTGCTTCCTGCCGTAACAGAACAGCTGCAAGTGCAATAACTTTTCCTGGACTTTCACTGGTCATAGCAGCCTAGATATGTCAAATAAATAATTACCTGGGTTTAAACACTGGTGATAAGCAACCTCTCCTAGCTAAAGATCAAAACCTTTGCTTTTTAATGGCCAACCAAGCAACCAGTTTTGATTAAGCCTGGATAACAACTGCTCATTGTCTAGGATGCAGTGCAGATATGTTGGTGAGCATGTCTGGTCCATGGAGCAGGGCCCATGGGCCATTGCCCACCTGCTCTGACCCACGCAGCACCATGGATCATTACACTACCCATGAATAGACAGCTGTGAGGATAAAGCCAAGCCTAGGAAGCTCAAATATATTACTTTTTTATATTTGCAGGGGGGAAAGTTGCATTATATCTTCTTTTGAAATCTTATATCCTAAAATCTGTAGAAAGAGATGTTCTCAACAAAATGAAATCTGAGTAAATGTAATTACTTTGTGCGATTTTCATTTGTGATTATCCAAAGTCTGCACTCTTTATAGTACAAAGGCAGTTTAGCCATTTAAATTCCTGTAGAGTATATCAGGCTAATACAACATGAAAATATTTCAAAGAGTTTTGAAATTAGGTTAGACCCATTTTGCTTACACTTAAATTTTTCTTCCTTGCAGATATAATAAAAAATGCTCATCCAAATAATGAATTTAAGTTAAATTTGAAAACATCTTAATTTCAGAAATCTGGTTGGGAAACCTCTGTCACAATGACAGCTTGATTCTCCAAATATTGTTCTGTGAAAAATATACATGCACGTTCTCCACTTGCATTTATGGAGCTAGTACAGTAAAAGTAATTCCAGTAGATGGCACTCAGGAATAAATACCATCCTAAAAGCTCTTTCTCATTCTGCGGTGTAAATAGCTTCTTCCCTGCAACTCCTTGAACAGGTCTAAGTATACGCCATCTCTCCAGATGAAAGTAAGCTGAAAGACTGTCAAAAGTTTGTTCACCAAATACACCTGGTGTATATCACAGTCAGCCAGCTGACAAGTTGTAACCAGAAGATATGAGATCTGTCAAATAAATCACTGCATCTGTCAAACAAATCACTGCATCTCACAGGCCTAGGTCTTGCTGAAGCCAGAGCAGTAGCACTATTTGTCACTAAATTTAAAAGCACGTGTACCAATCTTTCCAGTGTGCACATCATAGCTGAAGGCATGGACAGCATATGACAGGCTGTCGATGTGATAGAAGGTCCTGTGGTCCAGGGACCAATCCAGACCGTTGGAGATGTCCAACTGGTCTAACTGTTTTATTACTGAATGGTCAGGGAAGAGGGTATAGAGAGCTCCTTGCCGCCTTGCTCGGACCCCGGGTGCTGTCTCTTCAGCCATCGTACCTGAAAGGGAAGTGGGAGCACTGGTTAGAAAGTAGAAGCTTGCTCCTCGTGTTTGATCAAAAACCTCCTCTAAGAGTTACCGAGAGGTCCTGGGGAGAATCACAGGATTGTGATTTTTTTTCTTTTCTTCCTAAAAAGAAAAGATTTTTTAGGAACAAATTCTTTGCTGTGTGGGTGGGTGAGGCACAGGAACAGGTTGCCCAGAGAAGTCATGGATGCCCCATGCTTGGAAGTGCTCAAGGCCATGTTGGAGTTTTGAGTGACCTGGTCTAGTGGAAGGTGTCTTTGCCCACAGCAGGGAGGTTGGAACTAGATGGTCTTAAGGGTCCCTTCCAACCCAAACCATTCTATGATTCTACAGTTCTACAATCCTATGGTGAAAGGGACTAATAGGTCCCGTCAGATTGATGAGAAAGAGCAAGAGGAGCAAATCAGGGGCAGTTGCCTCCCACAGAGCTGATCCTGGCCAATGAAAGGATGTTTCTGCATTGCCATGAGGTTTAAATCACAGACATCAAAGACCCAAACGACCACCAGGACATGCCAGGGGGTTTAGGTTTTGTCACAGTGAAAGATGCAGGCAGGCATCATATGCTGTTTTTGTTGTTGCTCTTTGTAGGTTACTTTCATGATTTAAATGGGCTGTGACCTTAAAATACAGGTGCACACCATGTGCCTGAGAGCATTGTTCAAACAATTTTTGAGTTCTGTCAGGCTTAGTGCCATGACCGCTTCCCTGAGGAGCCTGTTCCAGTGCCTGACCACCCTGTGAGTGAAGACCTTTTACATAATGTACAACCTGTACCTCCTTCTTGCCTTCAGGAGACTGAGATCTCCCCCACATCCTTGTTTTTCACAGGCTAACCAAGAGAGGCTGCATATAAAAGGTACAAGCTGCAGCTCATGTACTGCCCTTGAAGCTGCATCCTTCTCTACATCTCCAGAAAAAAGAAACCCAACATGAGGCCTTCACTGACTTTTCCATGAAGGCAGCTGTTTGAAAAACACCATCCACCAAGTAGCAGAGCCTACTTGTCAGATGGCCCTTGTCAATGGCATCTGTCCTCATCTAGGTCAGAAGATGTGGAGTCCCCTGTCCTCCTGCACTGGGCAGTTACCAAGCAGAGCATTCACAAGACACAGAATAAAATGCCTTATATAGAATACACTATAATTAGTTTCCCTTTGCTCCAGGGGAAATTCCTGCCAGGAACTTACCAGCAAAAAACCTCCCCTTTGGATCCACTTTCCCATCATTGAACCTGTTGTTGGGTTTATCCTGCTCGAGTTCAAGGATGGTGGTGACTGCCTGGGTGTCCCAGTCCAGGAAGGCAAACCTGGTCCCCAGGGCAATGACATAGCCCCCGCATTGCCGCAGAGCCACTGAGCCGACACGGGCATCTGTGGGTGAGAGAGAGCAGAAGATGAAGGGTAGCTCTGGGGCCATCACTCAGCCCTCAACAGGGGCATCTGGGCTTGACTGGGACATCCCTGGTCAGTAAAGGCTGAACTGATGCTAAGATCCTTCACCCCTGGAACTGTTAGCACATCTCACTGGTTCTGTGTTCCATGGATCTTTCCACCTTCTAAGACCTTTTCCTCTGCAGGTCCCAAATGAAACATGCATTCCCATTCAGGCTTGCCCCGGGCCACATGTGCATGGTCCTTTCTGCTCAGCTGGCTTAGGCCACACTGTGCTCCGCAACACATTGCAGGAAGACTGGGTGTGTGGTCCCATGGAAAGTAAGAGACCACCAACCTGCAGGACTCCTACCAGGAGGGGGAGATGGGACAGACAGAGAAGACTCCCATGATGAAGCAATGAGCACAGACTCTTACCCACAGACACACTCTGCACCTCATTGGTGACTGGGCTCCAGCGGCAAACCTTCTGTGAGTTGATGTCTACATAGACAAGTGCATTCTCCCTTTCTTCCCAGACTGGGCACTCTCCCATCCGGTTCTTCTCCTTCACAACAGACTCAATTTTGATGGAGGAAGACATGGTCTGAGGGAAATTAATAATGGATGGAATTAAAAGCTCTCGTGTGAATTTTTTCATGCCTACAATGTTTAAAAGCTCTGATTGTAAATAGCAAAGCATTCCAATTCTCACATGACAAAGTAATTTAGGAGGTTCTTATGACATCTCCATGGCCTCACGGCTGGAACTGAGGTTGAGGTGCCAAAGCTTCTCCTTACCAAAAACTTTCCTAAACCACAGCTGCTGATGGAGCACAGGAGTGCTGGGGCTATGGCCCTGAGCTGGAACTGAGCTGTCTGGGGATCCATGATCCTAAGGGTGCCCCAGACCACAAGGAGGGATAAGAAGGCATCAGCACCAATGAGTCAGAAGTTTTTTGTGGAAAAACAATGTTCTGCCCTATTAACACAGGTGCATTGACTTCCTCCAAAGGAAGACATTTACACACCCACAGCATCAACTCTACTTCACCACAGAGGCCACTGCACAACAAATGCCTGTTCCCACACCATGTCAGTGAGAATATGCAAATACTGAGGAAGCCTCCTGCCTTTGAAATTCTACTGCTTTGTTTTCCCTCTAAGCATTTCCTTCTTCATGAGCCCCCTCACTGCCCCAGCTTCATCTCCAACCCCTGCTGCACACTCCAAATTTTGCCCAATACCAGGCTGTGGGGTGCAATTACCCCAGTTGCTGCTTGGGGGGGCATAGCCACCAGTGAAGATCCCATTCCATATGCCTGCTTTCTGCCAGAGGTTGTTCATGCCCCGGCTACCTCATCCCCATTGCAGCAGGGTGCTTGCAGGGACATCAGTCAATTTGCTGTGGCAGATTGACACCCACACAGGGCACACAGTCCATCAGGTTTGTGTTCAGTACCCACTGATGTCCTCCAAAATGCAGATCCCGGGCCTGCCCTGACCTTGCTGTGGGGTAGGACGTGAGCAATAACCTCCACCATTCAGCTCTTACAAAAGAAAGAGGCCCACTCACTGCTTCAGTCACCCCTAATGGAGCTGCCTCCACTGATGCACCCACTGGCCTCAGCACATTTTTTCCACAGATTGGGAGATAATTCTTGGGAGGCAGCCAATCCCTGACATAACATCAGTCCCAGAGGGATTACTGCCTTCAAGTGGGTATTGTTTCCTAGTAGGTGAGCTGGTGATAAGGTTTACAGATAATTAATTAGCATTAATGCGCTTCAAAATACGTGGGAAGAGCCTGTCAATCACTGTAAGTGGAAATTCCAGGGCTGAGGGATATGGGATCTTTCCTGCCATGAGTCACACCACCAAGGTAAGTTTCAAAAAGCCCATCTGTCAAATATATCCTTCTCCCTTCCAAAAAATACTGGCCACAAGAGGCTGGGCAGCAAGCTGTTCCACACAGGCAAATAGGATCTAAATCATAAATGAGGATACACAGCAAGATGCCAAGTTTTAACCTCCAGAAACCTGTTAAACAATGCTTGAGCTGGAGGAGTGAGTTTCTTGTGGGTTAAAGCTTTGTGTCATGTGGTTGCCGTATGTGGGACCCGAGGCTTGGAGACACAATGCTGACTTCATTGTATCATGGTCTAGAAAGCACAGAGCTGTTCTTGTGGGAATACAAGAGTTCGGCAGCAGCCCGGCAGCAGTGTGGTTCCTGCAGAGGCAGAAAGCCTCCAGATCTGCAGCAGCCAGTTTGTCTTGTCAGCTGTTTCATTGATCCAACCAAGCCTTATTAAACCTTTCTTTTCCTACCAGCTCCTGTTTCATTTACATCCCCCTTGTCCAACTTTTGCAACCCCAAAACAGGGGCCTGGCAAATCAGCTCTGGTGAAATACCAATTCACAGACCCATCCCACATGCCTCATGAGGAGTACACAATCACACTATTGCCAGCTGTTTCACAAGGCATAGGCAGGGGAGAAACCATCCTGCCTGAAGCAGCTGCCTGCTTCCCCCTCTCCTGTTCCCCCTGTGATGCTGGTGAGACCTGCCCTGTCCCATGGACCCTCAGCGCACATCCGCCTTTCCTGACTGCATATTCAGCCACAGCATCCATCCCCTCTGCCAAAGAAATAACTCCTGTGTGTCACTCCAGCTGTGGAGGTTTCCATGCTGGTGAATATTGTGGCTCAGATCTTCAACACCCCTTCCCTGTTTTTAAGAAGAGGGCAATTAGGAGGGAAGGTCTGTATTTTGCTAACAGAGGTTTCAATAATTTTTACAAGCAGCTGAAAATGGAAGCTTTTAACAGGAAAGACCATCCAACCCTAAGTGGCAGCATTGCCCTCCAAAAGAGTCCCCACAAGCTGTGAGGGACTCAGCCCATGTCTTATCCAGTTCATGTCCCCCTTCTGCTCAGTGCTCTGCTCATTTCCTGCCATGCCCTCCCTGCTGACACTCCATGGAACTATGCAGCACTAACATTTCACCAAATACAGCATCTCAGAGTGAAAAATGAGGCAATGACCACCAAAAACCTGGTTCAAAATATACAAGCATAATCAGTCCCCAGGCATCCTGACACCTGGGCACCTTATCTGTGGCACCTTGCACCCTGCTTGGTACGTGACTGACCTATCAGAGATGAGCATGCAAGCATGAGAACTTCCAAGCAATAATCACCAAACACTTTTGTATTCTCCCAAAGCAAAATCCCTGAAGAAAAAAAATCACATTCACCCTGTCTACATCTTCTTTCCAACATGTTGGCTTTGTAGCCTCCTGGACTCATGCCCAAACCCCTTATGGAAACTAAGGGATGGACAGGTGTCACTGAAACATTTTTTCCAACTTAAACTGGTAAACTGTTTAACTGGTAAAAGCTAACAGAATTTGGAGACCATACAGAAATTTTCCTGTTAGGAATAAAAAACTAATGTAAAAACATCCTATCTGCTCTAGAAACTAAACCCTCTCTCTGGTAGCTATTTGAAAATAGCCTTTCTAGACTCCTGTCCACATTCCTTTTCAAATCATCTGGACAAAAGTTGGTCATTTCAGTACCTCTAAAAAGATACAGGTAAAATACAAATGAATGACTGGCCTTAAAAGATTTTTTGCTGTTTCCCTCCCCCTATCCCTCCTGTGCAAACACACATAATTTCATTTTTAATGTCAAACTGAACCTTCAAATAAGCAAGCAGAACGCTAAAATTTTTAATGTACAGTCAAGCAACCATCTGCATAAACCAAAGAAGTTTAAGAACCCTTTTCCCCTCAGTCAAACAGCTGAATATCTTTACCAAGCTGGTGGATACCTATGTGAAACTCTGCAGTTCATCCCATCAACGCACCTGCTGAGGAAAATATTGCAAGACCTGGGTTGGTGACTCTTTTCCAGCACTGGTCCAATGAAACTGGCTGCTGTTTTCAGCGACGGTTAAAAATGTGCACCAGTTGATGTTATCTGCATGGAGCAGGTAACCTTTTACATTTTGTATTCAGTCAGCAGTCACATGAATGATGAGGCAGGGACCAAAGCCTTTCTGAATGGTCTGGTTTGCAGTGCCAGCAGCAGGACATGTGATAGAGAAAAATCCTTGCTCAGTATTTTTCTCATGTCAGGAGAGCGTGAGAGGGAAACTGAGGCGTTGCACCATTCAGTCACCCCAAGGGCTAGCCCAGTCTTCCAAAATTTAGGGTGTTGAAAAGGGAAGGTTAATGAAAGATGCAAGGGAGGGATTTGTAGTATTCTGATAAGGAAAAAAATATTGTTGTGATTAAGGCTTATTATCATCTTCTAGACTTGGCTCCTACTCCCAGCCGTGACACAACCTTCTTGTGTGTGAAGTCACAGTGCTCCTCACCTTGAGCATGGAAAGGCTGATCCCACTTTGGCAAAGAGCTCCAAGCTGCTGCCTGCAGCACACACAGGGAAGGACTTTTACCAGGGAGTCTCAGCAATTGCTGTGGATGCTGCAGGATGGCAGTGTCTTGCCTGGCTTTTATTTTCTTCCTGCTTTGGCATTTGCCTTATTTTTTTTTGTCTGTGGGAGGCAAAGGTAGAAGATGCCAAGTGTCTTCACCCACCCAGCCTGGCTCAGCGGAGGTAGGTGATGGCAGGGCCAGCAAGGCAGGCCTGCCGTGGGGACGGAGTCCAAGCTGGGCAGTAAACCAGAGTGACCACCAAAGTTTTGGTGACAGGGCCACCCTCAGCAAGGGCAGAAGCCACTTGGGAGAAATCGGCCCCAGTCCAGCATGCAGGAACAATGCATTTCTTTACTTATGAAAGACTTAAATTAACTTTTTAATTTGATGTTCAAATGATTCACAGGATGAGAATGTTTTCCTGATAGGCAAGTAGACAAGATAGACATCCTATCACAGTCACCATCAATCCACATTCAGAGATTAAAAAAATTACAGCCCTAAGATAGAGACAAATTCAAACATTTCCAGGGAAAAAACCAGTAATATTTCCAAGTCAAACTCCTTCCAAAATTACTGTATTACAAAGTGATTCTGGGTGCCTTGAGGACCCTTCTGAGATTTCCTGGGCTCCATCTCATCTCAGCGCAAACTCTCAGTCTCTGCTTGCTCTCAGAAAAATTATGATGTTGCTCTCTGCTTTCTTTTTTGCAACCTAGATGATAACTTTGAAGGGACGTTCAAGTAGAACAATATGGGGTTTTTTCACAGCATTTTCAGCTGGAAGACATATCCAAAAGGGCAATTCTGGCTTATGATAATTTTCACTGAAAATTAATTTTCAGCAGAAAAAAAAAAGACTGAAAAATGTAAGTTATCTTGTTTTCTGCAAAGTATTTCCCAAAGCATTTTGTCTAAATGGATTTTGGAGGAGAAAACCACATTTTCCACACAGCTCTTCACTTCTGGTGACTTGACTAACTTTCCCTCACAGGTTGCAGCAACATAAAACCAAGTCAGGCAGAGGGAGAAAGAATTCACCTTGCTGCAACTGAAAACACCAAATGTGCAGCTTTCTGGCTGAGCCACTCAGATGTTGGATCATTGGTGGCACAGGAAGGACAGCAGCTGGGAAAATTATACCAGAACATACGTCTCTCTTTATTCATGTGACTGCAAATGCTCTGGGGATGCCCCTGCCACATTTTGCACCATCTCTCTTTCCTACCCTGAGCACTTCTAGGCTGCCAACACAAACATCTCCCACCCTGCCATTTCAATGTCCCCCACGACTGCCTTTCCAGAAGTCAGTCACTTTAGGAAGAGACACATTTCAAAGGTTTTGTGGGTGTTGTTGATGAGTGGTGCAAGTCTGCAGTAGCAGGTGCATGTATTTGCTAGCCAGCCAGCTATTCTTTTAATTGTTTCCACAACATAAAGAGTCTGGCCCTGCCATGCACTTTGTTTGTTTCTGATGTTGCTGGGTTGCAAAGCAGAAGTTTCTAGTGAAGTTGGCCAAAGGCAGCCATGCACCCCTGTACCTCTGGCTGACACCCAACCACTTGTCTCCTTCTGGTGTGGCTTCCTCTCTCCTTTCCCTCTGCTTTGGTGTCTTCTGATGCAACTCTTACAGCTTCTTTTTTATAGTCCCTAGCTTTTATCAACATAGAGTAGTCAGGAGAGTATCAAGGCATTATCGCACCATATAATGTGGTATTTAAATAATTGTACTTTATCTTCTGCTCCCCACAGGCATGTGCTCAGACAATAGCTCAGAAATGTTCTTGTGGCTTTGCAAACATTTAGTAAATCCATCGCTTCCCTTTTTTTCCCCCACAACTCCCCAAAATATACTTGTGTTACTTATTCCCCTTGAGGGTCCATCCCATCATTCATTTCTCTAGAAACTCAACTTTGCGTGTTATTTGGTTGTCCTGATCTCTTAAAGGTTTTATGTACCTCTGCAGCTGTCTTCCTCTTGGAGGGAGAGCCCTCCCTCTAACAGGCATGGTCAGAGTTAACAAAGACACAGGTATTAAAAGCCCCAGGCAGATACAGGTATAGCTACTCACCCCAGTGATATCCCACTTGACAGTGCTGTCCAAAAGTGAAGCCAAAGCTTATCTTTTCGTGGCTTCGCCCTTTTGTAGGAAGGGCCTGGTCCCTCCCTTGTGCTCAAGATGGGAAGAACTGGAGCTCCCCAGGCAGTCAGTGCCGCCTGCTTTTATTTCAGCAGAGCTATTTTGCCAGCAAAGGATTACAAGAGCTTTCTCCAGCTTGGTTGGGAACCACTACGCTTCACCTATGACTATAGATTTTGGTCATGAGGGTGAAGAAACCCTTCAGGGCACAGCAGCTGCTCCTCCTGATACAGCCTTTCCTGTCACTAGGTTCTTGCTCAACCCTAATTGAAATCAGTGCTGGTCTTTGATCAAAGAGGTGAGCGCCATTAATAAGCGAGGGATTAAACAAAAGTCAGGAAGCCTTCCTAATTGAGGGAACCGGCAACGGCTCAGCTCCAGTTTGCCAGATCCAGCACTCCGTCATGGGACTCAAGTCAAAATACGCTGGCAGCACCAGTTTGGGCTCCTCGGGGCTGGGGCACGGGAAGCAGCTACAGCCTCTGCACTGGAGGATGTGCTGAGGCGCACTCCCAGGGCATTTCAGCAACATTAAAAATGCTACTCTCCTGGCAGAGTTGGCTATTCCTGCTCATGTGAGGCCCACGAAACCTGCGTAGCAAAGCTGAGCAGGTGCCTCTACACAAGGGGGAGGTGGCATTCATTTGTAAAATGTCTGCAGCAGCTTATTTTACTTGCCTCTGTTCTCACACTCACAAGCACAAAGAAGCGTGTTATTTAGACATTTGCCCAGGGCCACCCGTGCACAGCATGGCGGGAGAGGGGCTCTAGCTGGCATGTCCTCCTTCCTGTGTCTCATGCGTGCCTCCTGGCCGCCACCTGGCCAGCTCTGATAAACTAATCTTTGACCCAATTTTTCATGCCTGTACAAGTATTGCTCTTACTTTTCTAATGCAGCAACAACATAAAAGAGATCAGCTTTTTTGTGTTGTGCTGGTAATCACCAACTGCCAATGCGGTGGTGTGAGGGTGAGTACAGGTACAGAACCTCAACAGTAATGGCAGAGGGAGCTTATCTGTGTTTGTGCCCGCTTATTTTCTGCTGCATCTCTGCTTCTCCGCTAGTGATCAACCACAGCAGCCCAACAGCGTGGTTCCTGAGCTGGAAGTATCACCAGGTTTGTGACTTTAATGAGGTCAGAGCCCTAAACCTGCCACATTCACCATCTCCATCAACTCAAGCTTTCTCAATACTGTGCCTTGAGTACATTTTAGATTGTGCCTTTAGACTGCCTTATAGCATAATGCAAATGAAGGATGTGGACACTCCAAAGAACAAGGCCCAGCTTCCTTCACTGCCTCATGCTCATCCACACTGAAATGGGGCTGCTGAAATCTCCTTTTTTTCCAGCTGCCAAGACAGATCCCTGCATGACTGAAAGAGGGGAAACAATAACGTGCACAAAATAATCTTTGAACCCTAGGATCAAAGCAGCACCAAGGCCTTGGTGGGCAGCTGAGTCACCCACTGCACACTTGAGGGCACAGCCAACAAAAGATGATCCATGAGAAACTAACTGCAACAAGCCTGCAGAAATGGCAAACCATTACGTGCTGATTCTTGGAGCTACCTGGAGAGAAAACGCACTGCCACAGGCTCGCTTGGCAGCCACTTGGTGGGTTACTCTCATGCAGCAGGATGCGGACACATAGCTATTCCACCTGCAGATGGAGGTGCACTAACATGGGAACATGTAATATTACAAGAGCAAAAATCTGCAGTTTAAAATCCAATTGAGATACATCACAGTTGTTGCAGCACATACAGGCCTGAGGTTAAAGCAAAACTGCAATCCAGTGAGTAGGTTTTCATTTACAACAGGTGGTGTGAAGAAATTGCCATAAATCTTCCCTTTCCTTCACATTTGTAAAAGCAGTGGCTTTTGGGGCATGTGGGCCTGCCTTGCTCTCTGTACTCTGGGGGCGATTGGTTCTGGAGGAGGTTATGCTTCATGCACAAACAGCCAAGAATGCCCAACGTTTTCCTGCCATCATGGATGTCTCCAGAACAGGCCAAGATCTTCAAAAGATAGAAAAGGATATGGTTCTTGACTCCAACTCATATTTTGGGTTTATATTTAAAAAAATGAACAACATGGCAACAGGCACTGGGGAGAGAGGGTGATCAGTTCCAGCCAGAGCTAATTTAAGCACATCCACAGCTGAGGCCTGTTAGAAGGAAGCTGCAGATGCACAGTGAGAGGTATTAATTTTTCAGTTGTAGAGAACATCATAGGAAAAACCAAGTTACAGTTAAAACAGTGGTAACACCACCAAAGGGCATTTTATGAGGAACTTCATAAAATGAAGTACAAGTAGTTTAATCAGTAAAACAATATAACATAAGTTGCAAATGAGACAGAAGTATTCTCAATCAAAAGATATTAAAATATTATTTAATCATAAAATAGAGTTACATCAGTAGCTTATTAGGATGAGAATCTTTTTAGCACAACAGAAAAAGTACCATCATATATTTAAAGTAAGTTTAAAGGGAGAAAAAAAATCAGTTTTAAAATATTCCATGTATTTCAGTAGTTTTTCATCCTTTCCTGATGAAATATTATAATGATGCTATGGTTTCCGAGTACAAGATGCTGAACACCAGAATTGTCTCGCTTACATCGGCCCTCTCTAATCCATTCTGAAGAGTGTATTTAACCTGCAAATGGATATGGTGGAACTCCTTTCACCCCCAATCCTGTTATCTGTTAAAACACAGAGAAAAATAAATCAGAGTGATAATTCATGACTATCAGACACTGAGTTTCCTTACACAACCAGACATGCTTTAATTTAGAAAAGGACTGTGTCCTACAACTTGATATCCTACTATACTTTGCACACATCAGCTCATCACAGCCTGGAATTTCAATGCATGCTCTTTCTCTAAAGCTCAGTAATCACAGGCCAGAGTCCATTCCCCAAAAGCCTCTACTCTTAGATACTGCTAAGCCTTAATTCTGCAGCTCACAATGTAACCTTCGGCATGCACACACAAAGAGCAGGGCTTTAAAACAAATCCCAGTGGAACAATTTTTTAAACAGTTAACTTTGTGATAATTAACTAGAAAGTAAATAAAAGCAGATGCTTTTATCTGTCACTGGTTAAGACATGTAAGTATTTACCCATCTTTTCCATAAATAGAAAATGCAAATAGTGTTGGGAGAGGGAAAAGTATAAAGAGATGATTGCACAGAAAATTTGCACTATCAGCATTGGTACAATGTTTAAACCCCAAAGTTTCTTCAAAACTCTAAATGCATTTAACTTCCTGCAACAGGAACAAAAAATACAAACAACAGCTAAATATATATGACCAATGTTCTAACAACTGTCTTTTTCCAGCTTCCCACCACTGCCAACTGGAGTTTTGCTACCTGAAAAAATCAGGAGTGAAAAAATGGCCTTCTAAAATGAAAGAAAAAAGTATCATTCACCTTGAAAATCCCACCAGCCTGCGGTTGCCGTGAAAGCCACTCTTTATCCATCCCATCACTGGCAGAAGTCACATACATTTCTGAATAATCCTTTCCTCCAAAACAGCAGGAAGTTGTTTTGTCTACGGGAAGTTTCACAGTCTGGAGTCTTTTTCCTGGAGGAAAACATGAATGATGTTTCCTGTTTGTCTACTTAGAACAAGAAATTTAAACAAATTATCGCAAATAACCGTTGTAGAGCCAGGTGCTCTGCAAAAGTGGGAACCAGGGCTGGGGGAGGTCCCATCCTGACTGATGAGCACCATAACAGGGTGAAACCAGATTTCTGTGAACCCTGTTGTTGACAATGTATCATTTGACAAGTTTCAGTTTCAGGTATCACCAACAAATCCCACTTCAATCCCAGCTTGTCCTCTAATTAAATGTTAACATCCACAGCACAAACATATATCAGAGCTCATCATCTAGTCTGTCCATGGAGTCAGTGGAAATGGGATAGAATTCCACTCTAAAACAGGTCACATGAATCACGCCCTAGATCTGCTGACTTTTCTACTTTTAACTACAAAGGCAGCCTGGAGCGAGCAGACCTCGCACGGCGTTACGGAGGCGTACCTCCTGTTACACCTCTACTGCCTGCGGTAAAGGAAGATTAATTCCTAGAAGTTTTTCCTGAAATTTCAATTGTCTTTCAAATCAAGCTTGAATAAAGTAGGGATCATGGGACACGTCTGATGTATATTAAAAACTAGCGCTACCATAAATAATACTACGCATTTATTATGCCAACAAACAACTACAGCCTTAATGATGGTAGTGAACAGATTGCCTTTAGTCCTAACCAGAAGGTTGTCAAGACATCTTGCAGCAGATTTTTCCAAAATTTCTGCTAATCCTGGGCAATAACACCTATTCCCATTATGCCTATTTTATGTACCTACAAGTGAATTTCTCCTTCTAGAAATATGCTAAAGCAAATGAAGTTCTTTACAAAACATGTAATTTCTCTGTCCTCCCAACTGCATGTGTAAAGAGCTTCTTGGTCTCCTTACAGCAACTAACTTTACTGATGTGTTGAAAGAGCAGGAAAGTAACTTTGATGTTGGGAACCCTAGAAACTGACTGACACCAAGTCTGGGAGAAAGTGAGTGGGAAGGGCATTCAAAAGGAAAAAAAAAAACATGGACTGTAGGAAAAGAGGCATGAGCCCCAAAGAGAGTGGGATGGACCCTGGTTGCAGTTGTAGAGTGCTCTCAGTGGATAACAGCCTGGGAGATATAATTTACAAAGCTCTGAGGTGTCTCCCTGGAGTTTCAAGAATATCTGCACCTGGATGCTCCATAATCTATCTGAAGTATTATTCAGTGCTTGGTGTCTACAGGAGAGACAAATATAGCAAAACTTTTTGACACTATAAAAGTCAAGGTATATTAAAAACAATCATTAGGAAGAATTATAGAATATTTAATTGCAGATTAGATTGGACATTAGGAAAAATTTCCTCGCTGAAAGGGCTGTAAAGCATTGGGACAGGCTGTCCAGGGAAGTGGTGGAAACATCGTCCCCGGAAGCATTTAAAAACCATGTTGATGTAGTACTTAAACACATGGTTTAGGGGTGGACTTGGCAATGCCGGTTGATGGTTTGACTCGATGATCTTGGAGGTCTTAAAGGTTCCAGCCTTAATGGTTCTAGGATTCTAATTTAAAGAATAAAACTAGCAGCTCACTAAGTGACCAGAAGCTATGACAAGACTTGGTAACATGTGAGTTAGACATCCCTTGAGCCCTTTGCAAACCCCGTGGGATCAGCCATCAGCCTCTCCCTGTAGCACATCCTCAATCTAAAGGCAGCAGCCATCTCTACTAAAGATGCCTAGACCTGAAAAGCTGCTTCACGCTGAACATCAAAACCTTCACTCTAGGAAAGATGCTAAACAAACAAGTTTCCTCATCCCATTGCCCTAAAAACAAAGTCCAGGCTTTGTTATCATTGTAACCTGAAAATCCCTCACGTGCTTTAGATGAGCTCTTTATCAGCAGATGCATCTGCAACAGGCTGACAGCCATTCAAGCCACACTTAATGGCTTTGTGCATTGAAAGAGGCTTTCATAGAAGTCTCTTCAAACCCGAATGGGTTATCTCCCTAAATAATTACAATTCATTCAGAATTCAGCAAATTGCAGATTTTAGCTATCACTTTAAAATGATAGCCTGAGAGGGCAGGTAAGCATAAGACAGTCACAAAAAAAGGTGGCTCTTTTTGACATGGACACTTAGCATGTGAAACTTCAGAACACTGTTCCCTGCAGGTGCTATGACATGGATGAGGGGGAGACAGGACAGGTCCATGGAAGAGAAATACACTGAGAAATACACAACCAACACATCAGTACCTCATACATCTGCAAGTGTAAAGACTGGGAATGCATTAGGGATAAGTACTCTGCCATCAATATTCGTACTATCTGTATGCATCTGCTTACAGACACTATTCCTTCTGGCTTTCCCATATGAAAACACCTCCAAAAGGGAGAAGGAAAGAAAAAAGGAAGAAAAAAAAAAAAAAGTCAGAGAGAAAAAAAAATGGCCAGGCAGAAAAAAAGGTAGAAACAGTGAACCAGAGAGGAAAAATTATTGAATCTACTACCTCAGGAGGGTATTTAGAGGGTTGGTGGATGTCACCAAGGAGAGCTCTGCCCACTAGAGTCAGAGGAAGCAGGTCCAGAAACAAGTCCCAGCACTGCTGGCATCTCCCAACTGGAGCTTCCTTCTCCTAGGGCTGGGGTGCAGACTCTGCAGAACTGGAGAAGTCCCACAGGTTGGCGAGACTTTAGATGGGTACAGAACAAAGGGGCAAAGGTGAGGGGGAAAGCACAGCCTGAGCCTCAGGCAAAGGTTTTCAGCAGAGTCTGGTGCAAGGCCGGTGCACGTGTGCCAGGGTCTGCTGTGCACTGCAGACAAGGCATTGGCGTCCCTGAATCTGCAGTCCCACAAAACCCCTTAGGCTCCAAATGTATCCCAGTGCAGTTGCTCTTCTGCTGCATGATGCAAACTTGTGCTGTCTGGGATCTGACAAAATCATGCTCCCATTCTCACCCAATGGCCCCTTGCAGCCAGCATGGTTCAGTTTCCCTTAAGTGCTTTTCAAGTGTTTTCTACCCAGAGTAAATCATCCCTAGCACATCCTGGAGTCCAAATGACAGCAGCAATGACCAACAGACTCAGACAATGGGCACATCCAAGACATTATTGTGGGAATGATAAAATGCTGTGGAATTCATTAAGCATTTTTTAATTATTTTATTGCAAAATTGATTGTACAAATAACTTCCAATAATAAAAAAGATGTTGCTGGCATCAGTGTCCTGTGGGACTTGTAATAAAATCCAGTAGGCAGCCCAAAATTATACACTAAGCTGAAGAAATGACCCAAAAATGGTTTAAGTCATCTTTCCCATTTATCAATGAGATAAACACTGGTCTTAATTCTGGAGGATGCAAGAGGATGCTAACTCAAACAATTCACAAGTAGAATGATGGTCTCCTTAATGACTTCTATTTTTTCCAACACAACAGATGCTGGGAACAAAGGAGACTTACTTACAAAGGTAATTTTTGAGAGCCGAGACATAAATTTGTTTTAAATAATCAGAAAAAGGTGAAAAAGCCCAAAAAAAGCAGTTTTTTAAAAAGAGCAGATACACCATTTCTGTGAGGTGAAAAAAACCACACCTCTTGCTCTTTGTTTTTATTTCTTTTTCTTTTTTTTTTTTTTGGTGGTTTGTTTGGGGTTTTTGTTTCATTTTGTTTGTTTGTTTGTTTGGGGGTTTTTGTTTGTTTTGTTTAACACAAAATTCCAGTCTATCTTTTGCAAGGACTTACCTGTCTCAGGGTCAAGGCGAATCACTCTCCCACCATCATAACAAGCCACCCAGAGTTTGCCTTCTGTGTCAATACACATCCCATCAGGAATGGTCTCCTCTTTTTCCAGTTTGTATATACTCCTACGGTTGCCTGCAGGGTAAAAAAACCACAGAACTGAGTGAGACAGTTGTTAACATTTTTATCAGTCACAGCCCAGCAGAGTTATTTGTACTATTATTTTCAAAAGTTGTGCTGAGGCCCTGACTTTTTTCCCATGAAAGAAACAGATTGTGTCTGCTGCCCTGTTTGTTTCCCGAGACAGCTGTTTCTCAGCATGAAAGCCCGTGGATCAGTTTCTATCCATTGGAAGTACAATCCTTCTTTCTGCCATTCATTTCTAGTGCACCATTCATGTTCCCTACTTACAACATTAAATGAAAAACTGAATAAATTAATGTTAGATCTATTCATATAATTAATTATTTGTTCTAAGAGCACTTTGCATGATTTCCAGTATGGGTTGCTCCAGCTGGAGAGTTTTCAAACCGTTTGCCGGAACGTGCCAATAATCACTGTTCCAACACAAAACTGACTTTCAGATCTATAAAACTGAGAGCTTACATGAACATAGAGTTAGGAAAAGCATCATTTTCAAAGGCATACTATCAACCTAAAAACAAACAACCCTATCTGAACTTTTATCCAATGCTATTAAAGAAAATTAAATCCAACTTTCCAACATTGTTTCTTTTATGCTCTGACAACTTCAATGTTTCTCATATGCAGCAATATTTTTAATGAGTTTCCTTTTTGCTCCTGGGGATTGTCAGACTGCCCACAGAAAGAGTGAGCAAGAATGAGTGAGAGAGAAAAGTATCTCATTTCCTAAGGAAAAATTCAGTTGTGAGCCATAGCAGAGAGACATTAGGACAAGGTGCTACATCCAAAATTACTTTAAATTCAGAGTTTTAAAACTAAACATCAGATTGGCTGAGTTCTTTCAAGGCAAAATACTGCAGCACATGTACTCAAAAGCAAATTACTAGTCCAAGTCACTGGGATTTTTCTTTTGCCCAAGCTTGTAGAAGCCCTTAAGGCATTGTTTTGCTTTAAATTAAGGAAGGAAGCTTTGAGTTACTGCTACCGTTGTTGCCTTGTTCTGTCTGCAGAATCTTGATTTAGTAGCTTGTATTTTTAAAAACACAACAGGGTGAAGAGTGAAAAATATCTAGATAAGCTGGAAGAGGTTTTGCACAAGACTACAACCTTGCTGTCACTTTGCCTGCGCTGCCAGTAACAAAAAACATACAGCCACAAAAACAGACAGATGAGATACACTTTGCCCTTTTTACTGGAAGATCAGATATGCCTTGTGTTTAGTAACAGCAGTACAGATTACTACTCAAACTGCAATTTAAATACTTTATCGTATTACCAAACAACCCTGGGTGGTTTGAGCCAGGAGCCTACACAGGCAGACAGACGTTAATATGGCTTCTGTTGTTTTGCTCGAAAGAGGTTTCTGGATAAGTGCTCCCAAAGCTCTGATCATGTCTGTGTAATAACCAGAGCAGAAACAAACATCACAATCTTTAGGCACAAACAATTATTTTACATACAACCATTCATACCAATTTTTCCAGTTTGGAGGTCATAATCAAAGGCATCCACTGAGTAGGACAAGCTGTCAATGTAAAAGAAGGTTCTGTGATCCAGTGACCAGTCCAGCCCGTTAGAAATGTCCACCTGGTCAAAGTGCTTCACCACTGAGAGGTCGGGGAAGAGCGTGTACAGAGAGCCCTGGTGTCTCTCCAGCACAGCAGGACGAATCTCCTCTGCCATTGTACCTGTGCAGAGCCAAAGGGGAGAAAGCCAGTTCTGAGTAAATGGACTCTCCTCCAGGTTTGGGGGAAGCCTCTCGCTATTACACTGATGATCACACTGCCAACACAGAAGGGAGCAGTGCAGGGGGGCCTCTGAAATTTGAGGAAGAAATGGAGTTAAAAGCAAAAGAAAAAGGCGGACTTCCAAAGTGCTTGCTTTTAGCAGAAGGTGGCAAAACACAGCCTTTGTTCTTTTGTTGATTGTTTCTGTGGCAGAAACGGAGTGCAGTATGATTCCAGCAAAATGTTTTATTCAGTCATTCGTATATTAAGACAGGTGTGGCCCGCATTTACCTCACAATGTATCTTAATGTCTTGTAGAGCTGAGAGAGTGGAAAAAAATTACCTCCTCCCTCAGAATGAGTCTTACACTAAAGCATCTTTTAAAGCAAATATCATCTTTGCAGGTTGAAGTTGGCAGCTGGGACTAGCTCTTGATAGGCTGGGTAAATGCAGGTTAAGGTAGGCCTTGGGACTGAACGACACAGCAGAAGAACAGAATGGTGTTTTAAATGGTGTTTTAAAAAACACAGAATGGTATTTTAAAAAACAGAAGGACAGGATCACAGCTGAGGCTGGAGGGCACCTCTGGACATCATCCAGAATCACCCCCTGCTCAGAGCAGGGCCAGACACCACAGGCTACCCCCATCAGTGTTGGGTGTTGAAGATGTTGGGGATGAAGACTCCACACTCTCTCTGGACAACCTGTTCCCACAGTTTGATCATCCTCAGTAGGAGAGTTTTCTTACATTCATACAGAATTGGCTGAGTTTTAGTTTGTGCCCATTCCCTCTGGTCTTTCAGTGAGCCTTACTGAGCAGAGCCTGGCCTCCATCTCTTTTACTCCCTCCCCAGTCAGACAGGATCCCCTGAGCATTCTCATCTTCAGGATGAATAGTCCCCTAGTTTTTGGAAATAATATTCTGAATTACAGTGAACAAACCACACAACATAATAAATTTCTCATTGAAAAAGTATTTTCTATTGGCACCCTTCCAGTATTCAAAATAAGAAGCTGACAGGGAAGAGGCAAGGCCAGTATCTTAAACTAGGCAGGCTCCCTCGGCCTCTTTTTAACAAAACAGTCCCGATTAGATAGCGCCCAGGTGATATAAACAGACATGTAAATGGGTTTAAACTCTCTTTGAAGACAACAAAAAAAAATCCCCACCATTTAACTATGAAGGAAAACTTGCTGCATCTATAACTGAAGGTTGCATCTTATCACTGAAACCCAGCAGGCACCAGAGGGAAGAATGGGACTGCAGCATACCTGCAAAATACCTCCCTGCAGGATCCACCTTCCCATCATTGAATCGGGTATTTGCTTTGTCCTTGTCCACTTGAGTAATAGTGGTTACCAGCTCCTCTTTCCATTTCAAAGCAGCAAACCTGGCTCCTAGGGTGATGACATAATCCCCAGACTTCCGGAGAGCCACAGAGCTCACAGGGGCATCTGGAAACAGGGTGAAATTTAAAAGTGAGATATGCTATGAAGAGACTTTTCTTTAGAAATGCCCACTTTAGACATGCCAACTGAAATCAGTGAAACCACAGGCAAGAGAAACAACCTACATTTCTACAAACTGAACTGATATTTAAATACATAGAAACAGATTATGTCACATGAACTTGAGCATTACTGCTGCTGCCAGGAGCTATAATCAGCATTACCAGCACCTAGTTGTGCTAGGTACTTTATTTAAAAAAAGAACTATAAAAGGGGGACAGGAACATATCCTTTTTACAATAGCTTACTGTGTGGGGAAAAATCAATTGTCACAAGAGCTCTAGAGCAACCAAGTTTAGTTAGCACAGCTCCTGTGTAAATGAGCCCTGCAGCGATGGAAGAAGAGTATCTCTGCACTGGGACAGGTCACACTGGGCAGGAGAGACACCCTGCCCCCGCACCACACTCTTCTGCACCACTCAAACAAACCTCCAGCATCACCCAAAACACACCAAGGAGTGGCAGAGCTTCCCAAGAGCTAAAGCAAAACAGAAAACTAATAAATGCTCCATGATTAGTTTACACTCACTTGAGTTATAACACATAAAATCTCAATTGCAGGTTATTATAAAGGAATTAGTAAAAAAACCCAATAAGTGCAAAGACAACATTTCTGTAAAAGCCTACAATCAGATGCAATCCTTCATCTAAGGAATAACTTTAGGTAAGGCAGCCAAGTCTAGCATAATTTTCTATAAATGGGACTAATCACTAATTTTCTAATTTAAAACTGAAACATTTCCTGTACTTACAGCTTTGCACGGGTATAATTAGGTAATACTTTCACAAACACTACTAACTACCACCAGCCACCACTGGGTGACAAGAGGAACTGCTCCTTTCCAGCTGTTGGCTCAGAGCTCAGGATGCCCCTTCCCTTTGAAGCCCTGGCAGCAGTACCACCATGACAGAAATCCAAACGCTATTTGCCCCCAGCACTGGAGATGAACACCTAACTGCAAGCTCAGCTCTAGCAGCTGAGGCTGCTGGTGGTCTGGGCTCATTTACACTGGGGTGCCACTCCTTCCTCTGCCAGCACAGATGGCAGCAGAGTCCCCTCAGCTGTGTGCGGCACCTGCCGCATGTAGGATTTTTGCTGCTCTTCGGATTGCCAGTAACCACACTAATAAACGTGGGTTTCTGCCTGTATCAGCAGCAGGGGCTTTCCTAGCAGAGCATGGGATTGTAAGTCTACTTTTGCTCTCCCAGGAAAACGGCTGGGGCCATGGTTTAGCAGAGTTCTTCCTCCTGGGCACCACCTCCGACTCTGAGGGGAGCAGTCCCCAAACACAGCTGTCCACTGGAGGTGCTGGACATCCAGGTGCCCTTAGAGCCACAAGAACAGCTCCATACCTTCTTGACCAGTCATCCCAGAGGAAAGGGGTGCATGAGAACACACCCACCCAACTGTTCACTGCACAAACCCAGCGCAAGGAGTGCCTCAGCTCATGCACCCAGCTCAGTCTGCTGAGATCCCAGAGGGATTTGTTCAAGCAGCATCTGTAGGAATTGATTGATTTGCAGCACCATCTTATGCCCAAGGGAAAACTGACCATAAGGTCTCCCCTCCAGGCACAGTTATGCAGCTATGGTGTCTCCCCTGTGGAGTTACAAAGGGCATTTGAAGTGGTTTCTAAGCATGGGGTTGTTGTAATTCTCTTATTAAAAGCTTTAATAATGAATAATTTCTCTTAGTTTCCACTTTGGAAACTTTTCCACTTCCACTTTTCCACTACTATAATCACATGGCATTCTTTGGTTGTTTGGGGGTTGGTTTTTTTTTCTTTTAATCATGGCATTCCCAAAGGCACAGCTATTAATCATAAGTATTTTATTACTAAAGAGAGGAAACAATAAAAAAAAAAGGAGCTACTTCAGCTGCTCTCTCTTCCATACCTCCAGAGAGGCTAAAAGACAGGTACAAGACTACAACTTTGAAAGTAGATCAATTTGAGGGGAAAGGCAGGGCACACTCCCTCAGCTACACTATAAGGCAGTAAGTCTGGGAAGCAACACTTCTGAAATTAGTATCAGGCCTTCTCTCATGTTGAAATTGGCAACTACAGTAATTTGAAAGGCAGATAAGCCCAGATCAGCTCCTAGTGAATAATGTGAGCAGCTTATAGGTGGGCAAAACTGATTTTCACCAAGTCTCATTGAACGCGAGAAAATAATAAATTACACTGAAACCCCTTAAGGAGCTGTCTCCCAACACAAATATTTACTCTATCTCATCCAACAGTATATCTGCAATCCTTTTTTAATGTAAATTAGCATATCTCTTCCTTTCTGGAAAAAATACTTGAACCATTGAGACTTTAGCTGGTGACATCACTACTTTAAAAATGCATCAACTTCTTAAATCGTTATTGGAAATCTTCTTTCAATACAGAAAATGTTATGAGCGTTGTTCATTCACATCAGAACTACACCAACAGAAGAACTTGACCTCTGGGACAAAGTGGCAACAAAAGAGAGTGAGCTGTGGACAACTTACAGGGAAAACATCAAACATAACCCAGCACCAAAAAGTCGTAAGGAAAGTCCCCAGGACTAGGTCTGGTCTGTATCTAGTGTCTCCCAGTGCGCTGCTGACCGAGGAAACCCAGGCTGTAGGGAGAGGTCTCCAGATCTGAGTACCGTGCAGCTGCCGAGGGACAGAGCCCGAGTCCCAGCACGCAGCTCCCGCACACGCAGCAGGGTTTTCCGGCGGCTCCTTACCCACAGGAATGGCCTGCGCTCGCCTGGTGACCGGGCTCCAGCGGCACACCTTCCTACCCGTGATGTCCACGTAGAGCAGCGCGCCCTCCTTCTCGTCCCACACGGGCGACTCCCCGAGCCGGTAGCCCTCCTGGGCCACGCACTCGATCCTGACCGACGACATGGGCTGCGGAGGGAAGCGTCACCGCGTGTTACCGCCCGGCCCCGCCACGGCCTGCGGGGAAAAAGAGAAAAGAGAGAGGGAATAATGAAAGGGAGAGAAAAAATTGAATCGGGGGTGCGAGCGGGCGCAGGGAGGCAAAGGGCGCCCCGC